>BKCP01006449.1:66402-105652 GCA_008636005.1 Striga asiatica
AAAAAGAAAACTTAGATACACCTTCAAATTGAAGTATCAACTATGGTAAATTATCTGATTCTTCTAAAATGAATCAAATTGTATAATAATGCTGCAGATCATGAGGGGATAATATAGGTAGAATGAAAAAATAAAAAAACCCTTAAAATTGAAGTATCAACATTAGTAAATTCATTTGATTCTTATTTCTTAATAATGCTGCAGATAATGTTGGTCCCGGCAAGTCCCGAACCGCTTTTCGGCCTCGAAGCCGACGAAGAGAACCTAATCGACTCGACAGACGTGGACATCAGATTACCAATGCTCGTCTACGTGTCGCGCGAAAAACGACCCGCTTTCGAGCACAACAAAAAGGCGGGAGCCATGAACTCGCTCGTCCGAGCCAGCGCCATCATGTCGAACGGCGCATTCATACTAAACCTCGACTGCGATCACTACATATACAACTCGTTAGCCGTCCGTGAAGGCATGTGCTTCATGCTCGACCGCGGAGGAGACAAAATCTGCTACGTTCAGTTCCCTCAGAGGTTCGAAGGCATCGACCCCAACGACCGCTACGCCAACCACAACACGGTTTTCTTCGACGTCAGCATGCGGGCCCTCGACGGGCTTCAAGGCCCCATGTACGTGGGCACGGGCTGCATTTTCAGGAGAATCGCGCTTTACGGGTTCAGCCCGCCGAGGACAACGGAGCACCTCGGCTGGTTCGGAAGGTACAAGAAACGAAAGCTTCTTCAAAAATCGAAAAAGGAAGACGAAGACGATGACGACGAGGACATGTTGTTGCCGATTAACCGAGAGAATCACGAGTACGAGGATGATGACGTGGCGAGAGCAGTGCTGACGAGGCAATTCGGAAGCTCGGGTTCTCTGGTGGACTCGATCCGCGTGGCGGAATTCGGCGGGAGGCTTTTGCACGGGTTACGGGCCAAGGGGTGTCCGGGCAGGCCCGCGGGCTCGTTGGCGGTTCAACGCGAGCCGCTCGACGGCTCGGCTCTAGCCGAGGCGGTTAGTGTGATCACGTGCTTTTACGAGGACAAAACCGAATGGGGAAAACGGGTCGGGTGGATATACGGGTCGGTTACGGAGGACGTGGTCACGGGCTACCGAATGCATAACCGAGGCTGGCGATCGGTTTACTGCGTGACGAAACGAGACGCGTTTCGTGGGACGGCTCCGATAAACCTAACCGACCGGCTCAATCAGGTTCTTTTATTATAAATTATATTGAGTAAATTGTAATTTTAGTCGGTATGTTTTGCTTTCGTGGTTTTTTTGTCCTTTTCGATTTCCATATATTTGCGAAAAAGTTACAAAAAGTTATTTATGTTTTGCAAAAAAAGTCCCAAATTTGTCCCTCATGTATGTTCGGGGACATTTATTTAACCCTTTTGTAAACATAAAAGAGGGAAAAAAAAAAATAATTCGAAGAGGACGAAAAAATTAAGAATAACGAAACATACATGATTAAAATTACAATTTACTCAATTATATATTATTAACTTTTTAAGCTGCAATAACATATTTTTTGTGCTAATTTTCAGCTAATTTAGTTATTATGTTTGTATATTATGAATTGATCAATTTTTTTCTCCGGCTCAATCAGGTCCTCCGGTGGGCCACTGGCTCGGTCGAGATATTCTTCTCGCGTAACAACGCGATTTTCGCGAGCACGAGAATGAAGTTTTTACAGCGCGTGGCTTACTTCAACGTCGGGATTTACCCTTTCACGTCGGGTTTTCTCATCGTGTACTGCGTTCTCCCGGCACTTTCGCTATTCTCTGGAGAGTTCATTGTGAAAACTCTCGACGTCTCGTTTTTGGTCTTTTTGCTAGCTATAACGCTAACTCTCTGCATGCTGGCATTACTCGAGATCAAATGGTCGGGTATAACGCTTCATGATTGGTGGAGAAACGAGCAGTTTTGGCTGATAGGCGGTACAAGTGCTCATCCGGCAGCTGTTATTCAAGGATTGTTGAAAGTTATTGCAGGAATTGAAATTTCATTTACGTTGACCTCGAAATCGGGTGTGGCGGATGAAGGTGAAGATGAGTTTGCCGAGCTTTACGAGTTTAGATGGACGGTTCTGATGATACCTCCTATCACGATTATTATGTTCAATGTGATTGCGATCTGTGTGGCGATTTCGAGGACGGTTTACAGTCCTTTCCCAGAGTGGAGCAAGTTGTTGGGAGGAGTTTTCTTTAGTTTTTGGGTGCTTTCGCATTTGTACCCGTTTGCAAAGGGGTTGATGGGGAGAAGGGGGAAAATACCGACAATCGTTTATCTTTGGTCGGGATTGATTTGTATTATTATTTCGCTTATGACGGTTTATGTGTATCCACCGATGGGGAGTCGAGGGAGCATTGGATTCGAGTTGCCTTGAGAGTTGTGTTGAGAGTTTGATCGATGGTTTGTTCGACTTTTAGGGTGGTGAAGTTGCTCGACTTCGTCTTGAGCTCGATTGTTGTTGTTTCTTTTTTTTTTTTTTTTTTTANCTTGTTCTTTCTCTGTTCTTTTAGTTTACGGGGAAAAATGTGTTGTTCCTTGAACTTCTACATTTCATTGAAATTTATTGGTTTTTCAGTGTATGATCATTGGTTTCACTCTTGGTTGCTTCATTTGATTGTAGAAGTTTGTTGGCCTCTTTTTTGTTCATGGTAAAGGTTGAATCTTGAAGGGGTGTGTGTGTTCAACGGTCGATAACCAAACAAGATCGAATCGAATGAAGATTTGGGTAACCGAAAACCGAACCATGAATTTAAACTTTGATTACATCCTGAGGAAAGGAACTTGACTTGTCCCAGATAGAGCTACTTTTGGGACCTTATCTGATAAGCCAACTGTTCTAAAAGAAGAAGAAGAGAAAGAGGAAAATATATATGTATTGTTATTAGTTATCACCTTTAGAAAGAGGATATCAAACTATCAAAGAGGTAGGACAAAATTTGAAAGAAAGAAAAAAAGAGAAAAAAACATCACCAGTGCAAGTTAAGAATAAGCTGTCTGTATTTGGTGTTAGGCCAAAAAACAATTTTAGCAATCAAAAGGGCAAGAATGTGTAAATTATGTAAATAGATATGGAGGATCATGAAAAATCAAGTGATGGTCCCATAACATGGAAAGGGCTCCAATTGAAATTGCTGTTTTCAAGCTGTAAAGATTTGGGCTTTTGGGGGCTTACATGTTCTGTTGGTGTCTTTTCAGCTTTCCCCCTTCTGTCTTAATTATTTTAGATATTTTCCTTTTTTCTTTCTTTCTTTCTTTTTTTCTTTCTTTTTTTATTTTAAAAAAAAAATCTCATTAAGACTGTTGTTAGGCATATTCGACAACAAGTTTGACTCATCAAAGCTGCTAACAAACTTGTTTAATTTCGCAAATGCTCATAGAGCAAGGGAGGATTCACAAAATAACACAACAGTTTAAGATTTTCAATATAATTATACAAATTGTTATTCATCAAATACTCATTTACAAATCGCTAATATAATACGTCAGTCAAATCAACTATTGCAATTTGCTATTATCTATTAATTAATAGAATCAGTTATCAACATACTGAAATGATAGATTTTAATAAAAATAACATAATTTGCTATTAGCTATTAATTAACAGAATCAGTTATCAACACACTGAAATGATAGATTTTAATAAAAATAACATAAATAAAAGTATGCTATTTTGTAATTTAATCGTGCATTTTCGTTAATTAAGTACGTAGAATTACACAACCTATTGTTATACCAACTCACATAAAAATCTTCATTTATTTTTCATCAAATTGGATTTTTATACTCAGGCAAAATGCACCCCACTCACATGCTAAAACGACAGCAAGCAGAGCGTTTTTGAGTGGTCATAGCTGGGTCAACATCTCAATGAGGGTATTCAGTATTCTGAGTTATATAATATGTCACTTTTATCTGCTACAATCAATGTATTTTTTTGTAAGATTTTGAGCTTTTTTGTCAGATGGAATTTTGTTTTACAATGTATTCTTGCCAAAGCAGGAATTCTCACAGTGCACATTTGTTTTGGGCACAATGGAATTTGTACATAAATAAGGGGCGCAAANAAGGAGCACAGCAATTTTAGGTTTTTTTTTTTTTCATTAAAAAAATATGAAAGAAAAAGAAGAACGATAATATTAGATACTTGAAATAAATGTTCGACTCCAATAGCTGTGATGATAGGGAAATGAACCTTGCCATGTGTGGTGCCAACGGTGAGAGAATCGAATTTCATTTTTATAACTTTGAACACTCTGTACGCAACAATTAAAACCTTGGGTCCCTTGATTTGGATTCCTTAAAATAATTGATATCAAACAAATGCCCAGCTCCTGATTTATATACTAATGAATTAACAAATCCATTTGTTTATTTATTTTTAAGAAAAGTAACCTTGTTAGATAAAAACTGAACCACCCAGAAAGTGCTGGAGAAAAAATTGGATAATTTATATCCTTATAAGCATTATTCCTACCTCAATACATAATCTCAGCAAGTCAAAGCATCAAAAATTGGAAGGCTATTATTCTTAGAAAGACTTACAATTATACTTATTAACTAGACATGTAATATTTTCATACGCAAATGACATGGACAAGTATGATTTTGGTTCAAAAAGTATTACGAGTCGCTAATCAAGATTAGCTCATACAAGAAAGATTTTGGGATAAAAATCTTTCTCAATCAGACTAACCGGCCAAAACTTATTAAAGAGAAATTAAACAATAACAAAAGTTTCAGAACTAAAATGAAGCAGAAAATGAAGGAACTAAAAGCCAAAAAAAAAAAAAAAAAAAAATTGGATTTTGAGGAGGGCAAAGGATGAGATCACAAGACACCCGCTAAAACACACTGTATTTGCCTATGAATCCCGTGGACTTCCGTTTGTAACTATCACAACTTCGAAATTTTAAAACACACACAATTTATGATATTTGTCCTTTGCACCGCTTCTCCTTTTAGTATATAAATAAATAAATAAATAACATCGGTTGCTATTATCCAGAGTATATAAATAAATAAATAATAAATAAAATTTATGTTACTTAAGCACTTCAAATAAACCAAGTACTACATTTGAAGCGGGCACAGCTATTTTACATGCCTTACCAACCCACTCAGAACATGTCTTAATTCTTATAGCTTATGAATGTATGCAATGAATGAATGACCTACCACTATTCCTATTTCCACCAACATTTCTAAATTTATCCCATTTTTTTCCTTTTTTATTTTTCAAAACCATAAATAAATCTTTCATAGACATAGCCCACCACCAAGTCCACCACAAACTTTTATACCAGCAATTTAATGGTTAAACGTTAAACGGGTCGACTCGTCATACATTTTGTCAATTTTGAGCTGACAAACAGAAGAGAAACTTGTACAACAACCTAATCATTAGACTACATTCATACTTATTTTACAAAAATGCATGTTTATGTTCTATAGGGGTTGAGGATGATTACTGTTCCGTTACACAAGATGGTTCCGTCATTACTTTTCACCATTGGATACAAATGCAGATTATGTAGTGTAGAGAATCTACCATAACAGTCATTCCCTTATTTATATTATATTACAAAGTATAAAATTGTTTAAGCACAGTCATTCCCTTATGTATATTATATTACAAAGTATAAAATTGTTTACCCTTAAACTTGTCTAATAGCAATCTTCATACCCAAAAAGAGTACAGAGATCGAAAATAGTAAAATAGAGGCAAGTAGGCCGACACCATGGGGTCGTCTTGTGCTAAGGGAATCCATTAGTCGAGTTGTTGAGTATTAATATTATTCCAAAGGCATTTTCGTCATTTTATTCGGTCCCCACCTCAAAACCTTCCGCCCATTTCTCAAACTAAACTAACTAATTTTAAGTTTTTAACCCTATTTTCACATTCACATAGCATAAAAAGTTAAACCCAAAATTTTCCACCCTAAATAAATGATGTCAAAACAAAATGGTGAAACACAAAGTTGCTCATTAGCTCGTGTAAAACTCATTCAGTTAACGAGTTAAAAGTTTAACTCCACTCGGCTCGAGAGATTCTTATATAATTTTTTATAGTTCAATTCATTAAGTAAACTCATTTAGTTAACGAGTTTAACTCCACTTTGCTCGAGAAGATATTTTTATAGTCAGTTCATTCAGTCTCGAATTCAGAGCATTAGTATTAATAAACGAGTCGAGCTCGAGCTCAAACTCATTGACATTCCTAAACACATTCTCAAACAAAATATAATAATCTTTCTTCATCCTTTTATTTTCAGGGGAGGAAATAATAGAATAGAGTACATGTCCCCCATTTCAGTAAGTGAGCTCATCAACATCCAAATACAAACAGAGTTCTCAAAATGAAGGCATGATTAACAACAACTAAATAGCAAGAAATAAAAAATTAAAAAATTAAAAGAGGGTAAAGAAAATGGGATATATTATATAAAAGAAATAAAATTATGACCAAAATAAAATAAAATAAATCAGTCACTGGAGGAATTTACCGGCGAACGATAGAGCTGTTACAGACGGGGAACAACAAAAAAAACGGCATCCAAATCACGCCGAGTATCCGTACAGGTCGAACGGCGCCCACAGTGAGTCTAACGGGCACGGCTGTTTAGAGTCGAGCCGGAGCCACGGCTTGCCGCTGCCGCTCCAGTGCAGCAGGCTCACTGGACCCGCGTGGAGGTCCCTGCAGCTCCCCCTCACGTTGTCCCCGCCCAGCCCGTGCTGGTTCCACCTGTGCTCGATCGGCGCCACGCGTCCGGCGAACACCAGCAGGAACGGCGGCAGCGAGCCGAGTTCGTAGATCCGGCTCGAACTCGTCTTCTGCGTCTCCATCCACGCCTCTATGCGGCGCGTGTACCCCAACCGCCTCCATTTCCCCAGATCTATCACCATCACCCCCGTGTTAAAGTAGCACGGCCGCCGGCCGGAGAACACGCTGGAGAATCTCGAGTCCGACCAGAAATGCTCGGTGAAATACTTCGTGAAATTTGCGTGGCAGTACTCGGGCGCGCCGATTGTTTTCTTCCCCAAGCTCGTCCTCCACAGCTTCGAAATGTCGTCGACGACGACCAGATCTGAATCCAAGTAAATTACCCGGGTCACGCAGGCTTCTAGAAGGTCGGCGAGGTAATTCCGGGCGTAGTTCAACGGCTGCTCGAGCGCCTGCCTCACGGAGCTCGAAATGAGGCTCCGGACGCGCTCCGGGTTGAAATAATACACTTTGAACTTCAATTGGGGGAAGGAGGATCGGACTAGGGTTTCGAGGCCCGTCTCGGAGACCAGGAAATGGAAGAAGACACTCTCAGGGCATTTCGAATGCTGGAGAATAGAATGAACGGCGGCGATCGAGCCGCGCAGGTATTCGACGTCAAGAGTAATCGCGACGTGGACCAGAGAGGGGTCGCAGACGCCGGATTCTTCCGATTTTGACGGCCGGCATTCGGGAGCATTGCGGAAATCCGGAGCCCGCCGGAAGGAGAATTTGTCGAGCGAGTGCGCGGCGGCCGGGAGCCTCAGGTACGGATCGAGGTTAGAGGATCTGATTGCCTCCGCCGGGTGGAAGGATTGAAGGGAAGGGGAAAGCACGACCATCACCATCGCGGCGGATATGAACCCGGATAATCTCATCACCCACAGCATTTTCGTCGTCCCTCTGTATAGAAATCCGTGCTTTCTCCTCTTCGATTTCAAATGGGGACAATCGGAGGAGCACGCCGGCGAGAGGAGGAACGCTAGGGTTCCTCGGAGGTCCGCCACAACAGAAATTGGGGAGAAAATTGAAGGGCGAGGAATTGAATTGCAAATCCCAAATTGGGGCAAATTTGTGCTTTGCTTTTTGGGAGATTTTTTCTTCTTTTTCTCTTCTTTCTCTCTAATGGTGTGCCGTGAGAATAAAGCGATTTTCCATCAGAGAGAAAATAAAAAGAGAAGAAAATTGGGGAAAAATTGAAATTCAATCCATCAACAGAAATGGAAGTGCAGAGGATAAAGGGTAATAGAAAAGGGGCGATTGTTCAACACGCGCCGACGTGCGCTGCAGTCACTCGGTTGCGCGCACACAGTGACACAACACCCACACTTTCTCTCTCTTATTTGGGGAAGGATATGAGCAGATGAAAGCAGAGAGAGAAGGGTACAGAGTGTTCTTTTTGGGATGGTTTTCTTTATTCGCACCAGGCTTTCCTAGTTTGAGTTTTTCCACCATGGAAATTGAGGGCCAAACCATATCGAGTTTCTTTTTTAAGATTTTCATGTCCCCTTATAATATGTTGTTATTGTAATTATTATTATTATTCGTATAAAAAAATGTAAATCCTAATAAACTCGTAAGTTCGGTTTGCCTTATTAAAATTCGATTACAACTCGATAAAATTTTTAGATCAGAGATCGTATAAATAAGTACTTATTTAGTTAACGGGTGAAATTAAATCTTATCTATTAAAACGTGAATTGGACTCTTAATATTGATAAGCAAGTCAAAATTATTTATTGGCTCATTTAGTTAAAGTTCTTTTAACTCTTTACGGACTTAGTTGAGCTCGAATCGTTAAGACTCCAGTTCGATTCATTAATATTGATAAAATGAATTAATATCATATTTTACTTAATACTCAACTCGATAACAAACTCGAGCTCAAACTCGACTCGAGTGTCAAAAGTTCAAGCTCAAGTTATACTCGAGCTCAAACTCGACTCGAGTGTCAAAAGTTCAAGCTCAAATATCAAGAACTCAAACTCAGTTTTAGTATCAGAGGTTTGAGTTCAGATTCGCTTGTTTACTTAAGGATGGAGCTCTGTAGTTTGTGAGAGTTATAATTCTTGTATTATAAATATCTTTCTCTCTAGCATTAGAAAAGGCTAGTAGCATTTAAACATAATTACTAAAATGTCTAGGTTGTACAAATGCCAGCTGTCTTTGTCTGGTGCGGCCATGACAAATGCCTCCCAACACGTCCACACTCCATACATCACACGCACATTTCCTCACTGTACACATGGGCATTTGCAAACGTCATACTCTTCATCCGTTGAAATTAATTAAAAAAATCAATTTTATTAGTTTCTTATTCATTACCATATATATATCAAATAAATAAATAAATAAATGGTAAGAGCTTACCAAATAAACTAGGTTCTTCTATCAAACTCTTCCTAAACTTCTCCGTTGCCCATTGGGCCTGTACAAGAAATCAAAATTTGAACTTAAGTTCAACTCATTTATCAAGATTAATAAATAACTTAAATCTGAGCAATAAATCTAAAGCTTTAAAAAATCGATTTATAGAAAATTATATCGAACTTTCTTTTCGAGTCAAGTCGAACCCAATTTGTTAACGAAACAAGCTCGATATCTGGTCGTTTATCAAACGAGTCGAGCCGAGTCGAACCTTAATGAGTCGAGCTCATAAGCGACTTATTTCGTTTAACAATGCTGCTCTCAATGAAATACCAGCAAATTAAAATACTAGGTTTCCTACGTAAAACATCTGACGATTAAATTAGTCCTCTATTTCTTATGTGATGTGGAATAATAGAAACACACAAACACACACATACAAAAACGTAGTATCCATACTTCCTCATTTTATACCACTTTGCTACTCAAAACCCCGCCAATACAAGGAAACATCCTCTATGTAAAAAAAATGTTATTTCTCTCGAGATTTCTCGTTAATTGTGTAGATACGAAATCTCTGAATATCAGGATCTTTAATTTTAGATAAAGTTATCTTTCTTGTGAGATCTTGCTTTCATATTTTTCTAACCGTAGGGCCTCTCACGTTTGTCTTAACGACCTAATTACTTCATTTAGTAACTCGAGTCACACTCAGTTTGACTTTGCCATAACTTTAATCTAGGTCTTAATAGCTCGACCTCCTCGCAATCTACCCTCCTAGTCCATCCTTTGTCCAAACTCTAGACTCAACCTCTCAAACAGATTTGACTCTAAATATAAATTGCTTTACACTAGCTCGGAAGAAAGACCGAGCTCATCATACCATATCAGAAGTAAATTAAGAAATTATTGATTTAATAACCTTTAGACAATCTCACAATAAACTTACTATTTTTATCTTATTGCTATTGATTAGTAGTATTCATCCTACATGTGTCTGAATGCACAAATAGATTTTTCACTATTGAATCATAAGGGGCACATCTACTCACACGAGTACATACCGATCAAACAATAAGAAACAATGTGACTGCATTGCACACTTGTAGGGTGAAATACACCAACAGATTTTCAATTTATCACCATAAAAGAACAATGTTTTACAGCCATACTTGAGGCTTTGACCAATTTGCCATTTTTTACCTTTGGTTTAAACTTGAAACGTGAAAGATTATTTACTTTGGTTTTTCCCTCTTTTTGCCAAATCATTCAATATGTAATTGCTTCATTTATTTATTTTCTAATTCTGGGTTGAGTATAATTGGAATGACAACAATTGACATGGTTCTATTATATATATAAGCCCTTTTACTTATACATCTTCAATTGTGTTGTGTAAGGGTGCATGTTCAATTATTAGCAGATAATGACATCCAATACAATTGTGCTTATCCATCCAGCTATGTGTGGCACTCATGTTGTACAATTATGATAAAAATTGCTTTTGCAAGTTTGTATTTGGACACAAATACTAGTTGGTACTTGGCTTAGGCCCATGATCACATGTGGCAAATCTTGGAAGTTGGAACATTGAAAAGCTAGTTGTTATGTTAGTTTTCCAATCTCTACTTGGTAGATACATTATGACTAAAAAGTTCATTGATATAATAAAATTTATTCCGCAAAATAATTATTAAGTCAATTGAAATAAACATCTCGCTTATGTTTTTTGTTTAATGCTACTTCAGGTGGATTTCACCCTACACAATCCTTATAAATGTGGTAAAACTAAGGGTATGTGGAAAAATAGGTTGAAGTCTTGACCGAAAAATAGTAGGTGTTATAATTGTGGTGAAATTGGTCATTACATGAATGATTGCCATAATCCAAAGCAAAACCAGCATAATGATCATGCGAATATGGCATCTAGTAGTGAAAACCATGGTGATGTAGAAATGCTGGAAATTTGGCCCAACTCTCAGGCCCGTGGACATCTCGGCCCACTCCCGACTTGGGCCTGGCCCTTACCCGGTTTAATTAAAGCCGTTGGATTTGGGGATTAAATCCCAACCACTCACTACACCCTAAATACCCTATCTCTATCTCTTGACGATAGATCTCTAACTCTCTTATCTGTTCGTTGTGCCCTTTCTCTCTCTGTGAGTGAAAAATCCCGAGTGATTTCTTGTCCTCTCCTTTTGTTTTTCGCGACCTCTGGAGTGTGTGAGAGGTAAGTGTTGTCGTGAGAGCCGTTGAGCCACCGGAGTGCCGCCGCTGAGCCGCCGTTGTCGCCTCCTTTGCTCGTCGGTCAGAGGACCTTTCGTGGTGCCTCGGTGACTCCGTGTGCGGAGGAGAGTGCCTGGCGACGGGGCTAGGCTAGTGCTGGGCTCGTGGGTAAGGTGCAGCCCGGGGTGCGGGCTGAGGAATCGGGGTCGCCGTTCGTTGACCACCACTGAGCCGTGACTGAGCCAAGGGTGCTGGAAAGAAGAACTATCTGAGCGCGGGAGATTTCGTGTCTTCAAATCCGGCGAGATTCCGGCAAACAAAAGGGAGATTTGTTCTTTCCCTTTTATTTCTTACTTTCAGCCCTTTATTGTTGTTCATTTCATTAGGTTTGTTGTGATTCACCTTTGTGTTGTGATTTGCAGGCTGAAAACGGGCCCGAAAGAGACGACTAAGAATCAGCCCAGGCCCGAAAGTGAGCTGTCCGGTGGCCTGTAGACAAGCAGCACCTCTGCGAGCTTGAAAGGGGCTGCGAGCGGGTCGGTCGAGTTCAAGATGAAGCTTCCGCTGCCAATGACGAGAGCGGTGCGACCGGGACGGCCACACAACATGTTTTTTGTTTAATGCTACTTCAGGTGGATTTCACCCTACACAATCCTTATAAATGTGGTATAGTTATAAGTTTTTCACTGTTGGATCAATATACATCCATGTGTGTATTAATCAAACAACGAAAATTAAATGATTAACATGATGAGATATGATTGGTATTCAAAAAAAAAAAAAAACTAATTTTACCAAACGAGTTTTAATTATAGAAAATTAAAATAGTTGTTGTATTAGAAATATAATCGATCTTATTTAAAAATCTCATTTTACAGAATGAGACTTACTCAAAGAAAAAAAAAACTTACAAACTAACTAATTAATTTATATATTAATTTGTGATTACTAGCTAACAGACTTTCTAATTAACTCTTTCTAGTTCCACATAAGATTCTAAATCTATGAGCCATATTAGGCACGAGATTGCACTGAAATTTCCTTGCATTGAAAGTTGGTTGGTCTAGGATTCAAAGCCCCATAGTATATATCTTAGTAGCTCGTTGCTATAAATTAAAAAAATTAATATGATCCAGATTATGTGTACACATACATTTGTTGAACAAGGTATATATTCAGAAATAAATCTCCAGGTAAATTTTTCTGTACTTATAAGATAGTAATGATTATTAAGATATTGTGATATGTAAAATGACAAAATTATTATCCATTATATTATTATATAGCATATCTATACTATTGATCTCTAATCCTTATGCNATACAACGGGCATGACTACGAGTAAAATCAATAATATTATCGGAGTAACAAATATAATAGTATATATAAATTTAAATATGAGTATGAAAAAAGTAAAATTAAAAAAAAAAATGGATAACTATCCCCCAACCTTTCACTAAGATTAAAACAAGGCTACCAATTTTAATATTTAATTTTTAAGCCAAGAATTATCTTGTTTTTTCTTTATTGATAGATGTTTTGTTCAATATTTTTCAATATTTGACTTGCATTTGTAATATACAACTGTAATACAGATGTTATTGTCATAAATTCGATATCAAATGTATTAATATCAAAATTAATGGGTGACTAACCAGATATGTACTTAATTCATTTATTTAGTGTACGAAAAATTTAACAAAATCCAATGTCATTTCATATAAAATCAAGCTCCATTTAACTATCTGTAACTACAGCGTACGGACTCCAGCGTGCCCAAACTTCGATGAAAGCTTAATTATAAAAAAATAAGTATAGTGAAGTAAATAATCACTCATTAAATGGGTGCAGTCAAATCATTGACTGCCGAGCACAAAACCAGCCAATAATATACGGACACATGGCGAATGCAAAGCTGTATTGTTAAATTACAAGACAGGTCGTGCTGTCGTACGGTGGTGTAGTGCACCTGCGCAATAGCAACGGCCGATTTAGATATTTTCAAACCCCTCCTTGTAAAACGTGCCTAGCTTAGTTTGTTCGCTGCTTGATATAATGAATCGAGCGTTATAGTTAATAAGTTTGAACTAGGCTTGATAAAGCTTATTAGAACTCGAAATAAATATTATATAATTTTTTTGTAGTTTGGCTCGTTAAGTTGGAGTTCGGACTCGACATTTTTTGTTGAGTTAAGTTGAGCCGAGTTCTACACCTTTATCAAGACGGCTCTTGTTAAGTCGAACGAGACAGTAAACTAATTTAAGTTGTGCAAGACAAGGCTAATTATTTTAAAAACTTGAAAGATTACGTAAGACTCAGAATTTATCAAGTATAACGAGCCTTAAATGAACAAAAATCGTTTGATAAACGAGTCAAATCAAGTATGAGTTTTAACGAGCGGAACTCATGGGCCTTAAAATGTAATCAACCTTTTTCCCTTAATTAAGAGAATTAGGCATTATTTATTTATAAAGGATAGAAACTAAGGATAAAAAAAGTCTATGAAAATAAATTAATGCTAAAATTCCTCACACTAGCTATCTCCTGGTTCTGTGAAATAGCAATTGGGCCTAAAGCGAATTTGTACAAGTGAAATTTAACTGGGATTATGCTATAGCATTTAGACCCTAAATAGTCTATCAGACATTCTTGGTCACTTTCGTCCATTCTATATTTTCTTCATGTGGACAATTTGAAATACACAATTTCACCTTAGTTTAAAACATCAAAATCTGGGTCTGCTTAATGGCCAGTATTTCTGCTTAAAAGGCTTTTATCATTTAGTTTGGGCCCATGTAATTTTTCATGCGGAGTTTAGATTCATTCTATTTACATTGGGTTGAATAAAAATTGTAAACAAGACAATTTGGATAGAGCCCAATCTATATGAAGCCCATACTACCATTAAAATGCAATGTCATGATGAGCAACGCATTGCTTTTTGACTATTTAGTTTTAATTTATGCTAATTTTCGAAGACCACATCAAGTATTCAAAAATCGAAATTCTTTTTTCTTGTTTTTTTTCTTTTCCAAATCCATAATTTAGAATTAAACTNNAAATTTGACTTTACTACCAGATTCATTTTTCATAATTTCGTGAGCTGTCTTGTTATATTACGTTATTTTTTTTTATAAAGTCATATCTGATCTTGCATTTGTATATTAAGGTTTTGGACTGACTTAAAAGTTAAAATCAAAGGCTGCAGTAGTTTATTTAAGGCAGTTTAATACGTAAATTAAATAATGAAGGGAAATTTAATGGTCCTGTACCCAAAAGAAATTTAATGGTCGAATAGTTGACTTCTGACCTTAGGATTTGGCTGCATTGAACATGCACTTGAATTGTGATATCCCGCCCACTTATTTAGGTCGTTTTTATTAATCTCGTGTCAAACAGGACACTAACATCGACATCTTTTTTAAATGATTTATTAATTGAATTATTTTATATTTAGGTCTTGATTATTATATTACATTTGATAACCGTATTAGCGAAAAATCGTATTACATTTGATTGTTCACGAGCTATTTATATGATCTAATACTATATAAAAATAAATTAAAAAACTTATCCAATCTCAGCACGTAAATAAATAATATTTTTTTGGTACACGTAAATAATAGTATTTGATTTAACTATTATGTTTCATATAGCATTTTATGATGTACGGCAATGCCCATGTTCAACATGCAATACAAAATTCGAGACACCCTAGCATGACGGGGCGCTTTGAGCTTGGGTATATTAGTTTTTCTTCTTCGTTTTTCCAAACAAATGTATATCTAATAGCAACATTAAATTTCAATTCAAAAAACCACTTTCCATTCAACACTACTAAAAGCGTAAACAAGTTAAGTTCATCTAGAGCTTGAACTTAGTTTGGCTTGTTATAATCTCGAGCCCAACTCAAGTTGGATCCGGGATCAATGGGTTTAAACTAGATTGATTTATCAATATTATTGAATTGAACTCTAACTTTAAAAAACCAGATTAAAATCATACCAAATTGTGTTGAGGAAGAAACAATTCATTTCGTTTAACGAAGTTTTTTCTACAAAACAAAAATGTTTGTCTTATTTGGAGTGATGTAGAGTAGAAATTAAAGATGGAACTAGAGCTGCAAACGAGTTAAGTTGAGCATGAACCTTGAATTTTTCACTTCACTGCTCAAGTTTGACGAGCCATGTAAATGGTGTTTGACTCTACTCGTGAAAAACATAAGAATGCTCGAGCTCGACTTGATGGTCGACATGACATGAGTTCAGATTGAAATTTTAACAACTAAATTGTAAATATAAAAATACTAATTTTAACCTAAATAGACAAATTTTGGCCTTAGTATTGTAAATTATAATATTGATAACTAAACTATATTGGGTAATTATGTAAACAAAAGTCAAGCGGATCATCGAGCTTACGAGCATCTAGAAATGATGCAGGCTTGACTCGTTTGCTTGATAGAACTACTCGAGCTTGACGGCTCGAGTTTAACCGAGCTCAATTCGAAGATTGACTCAAGTGCTCGTGAGTCAGTTCGGTTGCAACCCTAGTTGGGACTAATAAGACTAGACATGGCCACGGGTCAACCGGGCCATTGACCCGGCCCGGTCAAATCCGTTGACCACCGGTCTGGGACTGGCCCGGATTTCATACGGGCCGTGTAAGGGTCATTCATTTCATGATCCGTCCAGGCGGGTCCGGGTCGGGTCGAGTCGATGACCTCCTTTCCTATTTTTTTTTTTTTTTTCTATTGTTTTTTCAAAAAAGTCCGGACCCGGCCCGGACACGACCCAACCCAGACACGACCCGACACGAGTATAGGTCTGTGCCGGTTCAGGGTCAATGTTTTCGAGCCCGGCAACCCGGCCTGGGGTTTTGGCCGTGTCTAAATAAGACATGTTCCAACAGGAAGTTAGGCGTGTATGGATAGCAGTACTACTACCGTGCGTCCTGGCACACCTTCCTGACACACCTAGCAAAGTGTGCCAGGACAGTTTAAAATGAACATGTTTTGTTACAAAAAGAACATGTACAAACATGCACCTAAGTATTTGCGGTATGGATAGGATAAGAATTAATGCACTTTTTTTTCGGTACAAAGAATTAATGCACTTCAATTGAAATGGAAATATAGTCCCATCACTTTGATGAGTTTTTGATTATTTATGTGTATTATTTTTTTTTAATTATGTTACTTTTTAACAAATAGAATTCACAAAATTACGTTGCTCCAAAAATGGAAATAGTAAAAATAAATAAAAGTTAAAAGCAAATAACGGAATTAATTTTTTATTATTTTTCATCCTTGTTCCGATTCTTTTTCTGAATCTAGTGGAAATTAGATAATCATACAACCATAATCTAGTGGAAATTAGATAGTCATACAACCAATCTTTGAAATTTACGAAATTAATTTTTTTTAAAAAAAATCAAAATTACCGCCGGCAGGTAATTTCGGATCCGATCCAGGCGGCGTCCCGGGGCACAAGCTGCCCTTGCGCCACCACAATCGACTTGTAGATCTCGACGATCATCCGCTCGTCGTACTCCTTCAGCGGCCGCACGCCGAATCCCGCGGCCGGGTACCCACCATACCCGCCGCCGACCGCCGCCGAGTTGGCGATCTTCATCATCATGCCGACGTAGGCGTCCCGCAGCCCGAGGAGGAGCTTCTTCGGCGAGAACCGGACCCTCAGCCTCAGCCGCGGCAACAGCTTGATCCGCCAGAAGCGCCGCCGCCTCGCGGGTCTGTCGCCGCCGTCGGAGCCCAGCCGGATCACGCGGACCTTCCGATTCCGGCCGCCGCTCAGCCGCTCGTAGGCTTTCCGCCGCCAGTATCCTCTGATTCCTCTGTACACGGCGGTGGAGATCCCCTCCATTTTTCTATTTTGTGTCTATTTTCCGGTGGGTTGAAATTGTGTATTTTTTAACTGGATTTTTTTTTTTTTTAAAAANTATCTCTGCACTAGTGGTTTTGTATATTGGGGAGAAATGGGATTTTCATGTTGGGTGGGAAAAAAAGAGGTGGGAGTTTTGAGGTGATAAAGAGTATGATATATATAAGACAACTAATCGGTTCGATATATAGATATATTTTTTTCATTAAATATGCATAGTTTTTCGAATGTCATAATATTAAAATATAATGTAAATTAAATTATAACATTTCACAACATAATTATAATTATGTACTTGTCCGAAAAGTATAACAAGTCTAATTGCTATATTGTCTCATCATAAAATTTGTGTAACAAAGATTGTGGTGTTACGTCATCTAATCACCATACAATCATAAATTTATTGAAAAACATAACGAAATTATATTTGTATTATTAAATAACATACTAACATTACATATTTTGATTTTTACTGATTACTAAAATATGATATTTTGAATATAAAATTGTATATATTTATTGAAATACTATGAATGTCCAACTAATATAACAAATACATATCAATATATTATTAACTGGGTGGGAAGGTGAGTAATGAATGCAGGGGTGGTCTTTGAGCCACTCTTGGTGGGAAATGATAAATGAATGCACAAAAAAACTAATATCCAACTATTTTTCCTTTTTCTTCTATATATTTTATTTTTGTTGTTTTGTTGGATAAAAAGGTGTGGAATTTTTTTCCAAATGCATAATTAGGATACGGTTGACCTTTGACAAAAGTTTGTGCTGCCTTTCGGTCCTTTTCCCTTTCTTGGATTCAGAAGAATTGACTGAAATAAATGGATTTTATTTATTCATTTATTATTTAAACAAGAAAATAAGTTGAATCCTGTCTATAGTTCACTTTCACATTAATTTGTTTTCCCAAATTTCATGTAGCACGAGTTAATGCATGTGCTGAAGTTTGATTCACACTTGTCATAGACATTTGACTTTAATGATAGAGATGGTGTTTACAATCTGCCATCAAAATATTTGTTAGCACAGAAAAAATTGTTGCCAACTTCATCCTACATCAAGTAATTAGTTAAGGTAGGCTATTTTCTTACTCTTAATATATTTTGATTGGTTTTAAAAATAGATTTAATTTAGTATGACTTTAAATTAACTTATAGTTTTTTTCGTACACATTATATATCTATTGTATGTTTTTATACCGCCTAATAATTAGATAATCTTACATTTTCAATATAAATATACTATATACATTTTAGAAGCTACAAATATGGTGATATTTGTCTCATTAGTTAGAAAGATCACACACGCAATTAGCAAAGGAAGTTGTAATTGTTCTCCTATTATATATGGTATACGCGTACAAGATGAATAATACAGCTTTTTTAAAGGACCCAGTGGACAATTAATAAGAGTTGTGGATGTGTTGGTGGGGCAATAAATTATGATATTTTGGGAACACTACAGAAAAAATGACATATTTCAATAGAAAATCACACGTATTCAAACAAAATTTTTAATTATTCCGTTGGAATGAGTTTTTATTGGAATTTAGATGAAATTTTATCATTCTAACGACCATTATTCCAACGGTTTTTTACTGTAAGAATTTTCTCTAGATTATACAATTTCTGTTAGAATTTTTATTTTCACCGATATTTCAACCGGTAGAAAATGTATCGTTGGAATCGTCAAAATCCAACGGGATATTTTATTTGTTGGAATTTCTGTTGGAATTCATTGGAAAATTCCAACATAAATAATAGCATTGGAATATCCAATGAAATTGCCCTTAGAATTTCATTGGAATATTTTTCTGTTGAAATTTTTCATTAAAATTATATCACTTTGTTGTAGTGTAATCTTTGGGGCCAAAACTATAATAAACATGCACTACAAAAAAATTGTTATATTCCAACGGAAAATTTTATTGTAATATATTCCAATAAAATTCCAATGGTATAGTTTCCGTTGGAATGATTCCAACGAAAATATTCCGTTGGAATGTATTTTTCATTGGAATTTGATGATTCCAACGGCTATATTTCCAACGGCTTTTCAGTGTAGGAGTTTATATTGGAATATACAAATTCCGTTGGAATTTTTATTTTCACCCCCATTGAAATTGTCAAAATCCAATGAAAATTCCAATGAAAAACTCATTCCAACGAAATATTTTTGTTGGAATTTCTGTTGGAATCCATTGAAAGAATTCCAACGGAAATAATAGCATTAAAATATCCATTACAATTGTCGTTAAAATTTTATTGAAATATATTTTCGTTGGAATTTCATCTTTTTCTTGTAGTGATCCATACAATTAGTGGTCCACAAATAATTTCATCGGATACACAGTTTATTTTTAGATGTACTGCTGCATTGAGTTCAATAGCTACTTATATTCATTTTCTCATATATTGCATACCATGCTTTGTTAAAATACCCTCTACATAAAAATGAAAATCAAACATGTGAATAAGTAGATAACATTATGTAAGATTTTAAAAGTCTAAACCAGCCGAGCTCGAGCTAGCTTTTAAAGAGTCGATGATTAATTAACTAAACAAGCTTTCAACAAGCGCTCAAAAATAGCCCATAAACGACTTCTTTTATTTAACAAATCTATATACGAATAGGATATACGCGACTCGATTTTTCCAACTATTATGATTGGTTTTTAGCTTTTTTTATTATTATTATTATTATTATTATTATTTTATTAGGAAATCAATTAAATTGTATGTAGGATATGAACAGCATAAAGATTGTAAAACCTGAACAATTATAAATCTATTTTACAAATAAAAAGTGACATATTTTAATTCAATACTAGGAAATCAATTAAATTATATGTAGGATATGAAAGTAATTTTGACTACAAAAAAAGCTGATTTATGGGGCATTTCAATAATTTCACAGATTTTTCAAAATAAACAAAAAAGAAAAATAAAACCACTAAAGTTGACCCCACTACTACATGCATTCTTTCGCTCTCTCTTTAAGTCAACCATCCATTTATTTGTTTATATTTATTTATATTTATCTCTCCATCTCCTTTTGGACCTTGCTCTACTCACTCTGTACATATTGAAACACAAGAATTAACACACTTACACACACCACAAAGTGTCGGCCTTGTATGGGTAAAAAAAAAGTCCCATGTTATCATTACCAGTTTGTATGTGCCCACCTTACTATTTCCTCATATTTGCACTTCATTAGAGAAAATATACAAAAATAAAGAAAGACAAAAACAATTACTGGCTGCCTGGTAATAAATTAAGAGGATTTAATCGTAAGGGAATCTGGGAAGAGAATCGATTTTAAAGCTATGCTTGATCATGCTCTGTTCAACTTACGCCAACAAAAACCAGGTGCACTCTAATGCTTCATTTGTTATTAATCACTTCTTGTTTATTCTGTTGTCTGACTATATGTTCATCACCAATAAAAGGAAAGTGAACAAAGGTGTGATCTTGTGATATTTGCTGGGAAAAAGAGCGAGAAAATAGCTTCAGGCTGCTTGAACCTTTCATCCCCCGCCATGTCCTCGCCGCCGGCGTTAGCATCGAGATCCTCAAGGCTTTCGGAGAGCCTTCGAGGGGTGGCTCCCTCGACGGCATCACGTTTCGCTCCAATTTGACTTTCTTGCGGAGTTCGCTGCGGGACTTTGCCAACCAAGCTTCCGCCACCGATCGTCCGCTCATGTCCGGCGCCGCTCGGACTCCGCCTTTCGCGTAGCAGGCAAAATATCGGAGTTCACGCATCTACCTCTACCGCCGAGCTCGAACTCCTTCTGCATGGACGAGGAACAAATGGCGTTTTTGGATTGTACAGTATTTGCAGGTACAACTCGAAGGAATGTAAGAATTTCTTCTGATTGTACATGTGTTGTGATGGAGGATGGGTCACGATGAAGGATGGGTCAAGCCAGTGCATGGTAAAAAGGACGGGCTTCATGAGTGGTTACAGTGGCCCGGCCATTTGTGCGCCGTCGTGTCTTCCCTGAATGTTTGCCTCCTCAGTCCACGGGCCCGCAAGACGGTTAATCGTGCTTATTGTTCTCCTCACGCTACTGTGGCAGATGAAACGGGAATGAAAGTAGTACCAGAGGCCCTTTTTTATGAATGCAAAGACAACTGTTTTTTATTGCTCTTCATTTTTATTTTTATTTTTTTTGAAAAATATGTGAAATTATTGAAATGCCCTTAAAAATCAGCTATTTGTAGTTAAAATTACTTTTATACCCGGATTAGAGGACAATTTGACAAACCCGTATAGTTTAGGTGATAGTTTGTAAAAAATTAAAGTTTATATAGTGATGCGTAAAAATCGTTATAATTCGGATGACAAAAAATTTTTTTCTCGAAAAAAAATGATGACACCATTAGTCACTCCATCAGTTACTATATAATGGTTGCGTAGAATGACGGTATAAAGTGCTTGGAGCGGCTACGCACATGCACGAAGCCTCCAGGCTCCAGCTCAGCTCTTTCATTATATTATAATATAAAATAATAAAAACACGGTCACTCATGTACAAAATACAACACTTCACACCAATTTTTTTTCCCATTTACACAACTTCACTTTACTCAATTTCATCAGAAAAATGCCTCAAATCGCCTCAAATGTCTTCTTCCTCCTCTCACTAATCCTCACTCCTTACAATCTCTCTTCAGCAATGACGACAATCTCAGCCGTCACCAAAGATCAAATCGCCTGCACAACTTGTTCATCTTGCGAAAATCCCTGCCAGCCGATCTTATCTCCACCGCCGCCGCCGGTGCCGTCTCCTCCGCCGCCGCCGTCGGGTCCCAACTGTCCTCCGCCGCCTTCCCCACCCAGCGGAGGCGGCTGTAGCGGCGGTTGCTACTTCTCGCCACCGCCTCCGGCGCAGCCCGCCGCCAGCTATCCCCCACCGTACGGCGGCGGCGGCGGTGGAGGCGGCGTATACTACCCACCGACTATTCCCGGCGTTTTTCCGACCCCGCCGCCGCCGAACCCGATTGTGCCGTATTTCCCTTATTACTACTACAACCCTCCGCCCCCATCCGCCGCTGGCTCCCCCTCGCGGCCGTTGCACATTATTACTTCTCTTTTAGCCATAATTTATTTTGTCCTTTTTCTTTAGCTCCAAATAACATTGAAATTAGATATATAATTAAAAAAATAATCATTCTGTAATTTCGAGATTTATAAATTTTCAGGTAAAATTTACATTTGTGCTGCAGAGGTACAGAGACATTTGTTTCCCAACAACAGTATGAAGAAGACTGCAAATTCAAGTGAAGCTTAGAAAGTTTTCAGTATTTATCTATGTAATAACTTTCTCTGTGACATTCCTTCTTAATTTCCTTTTTTTTTTTTTTAACTGCATTTTCCTGTCGAATTTATTGTTCATAATACATTCAACAATTGGTTTAATCTATTCATGTAGTCGAATGGAAATGTTGGATCGTGTATGGTATGAGATGTTGTTTTAGTGAACTATTTTCTTTCTCAATTGTAGTCTTTGTGTAATGTCTATGCTTAAATTTTACATAAAGTGCTCGGATTACAAAAATTGTGCTTTTGTATAAAGCAATGTGGATTTTTGCCTTTAGTGATATGGATGTCGGATAGGAATAGGAGGATTCGACGATTGAAAAAAGTGGTGGGCTAAATTAGTGGGACCACAAGCGGTGGGCTGGGGCTGGACGGCACTTAGGAACGTAAGTGGTTGAGAAATAGAAGAAGAATTTGGTGGTATTTTAATGATATAATAGAGATTCTTTTTTCTGACTTTATTATAGCTTTTACCCTTGTGCACATGCACCCTTGTCTTTTTTCCACCCTTTCTCTACAGAAAAGAAAATCAGGGAAAGATTGAAGCTATTGTGTAATGCATGCATACATTATATGTAGTTATTCATAAATTGGTGTACTAGCATTTGTTCAAAGTGTATATATAGTAATGTATGTGTCAATATATAATTTGCGAATAATTATAAATAGTTTCATAAGTCAGTGTTATTCGATGACACTGTAGCAAAACCGTTATGTAATGACTGTATTGAGTCGTGCCTACACGATTTAAGTGCTACCTCCTAAAATCTGTATGGGTATTTTCAGCTAAGAATGAGAGAATTAGGTGGAAATTGAATATTTTTTGGTATTGTTATACATCTTTCTTTATCTGCCTACTTTTATTTCAGCTCTTTCATTCAACACAACATTTATGAGGTCGTTGTCTTGTTCGATGAAATGTTTTGTATTTCCTTTTGGCTTTTGACGGAATCCAACATATATGGGCTACATACCTAGACGACTATGTCGATTGATAGATTCCTAATGCCGATTTGCGATCATTTGTGTCGATGGATGTCTCATTTTCAAAAGCATAATTGTCACGTGTTTATACATGCAATCTGTCCCGACACGTGTCTATAAATTATGCTCTTAGATTACATAACTCGTTTTGTACCATTTTTACGTTCTTGTTTAGGGTTTGTTTAAAACCGATCATACCGAGGGAACCACCTAAAAAATTATCATTCATGTATCAAATGCTCACACCAATATAAATGCATCATTCATGTATACACAATCCTGATAATTCTCTAGTAAATCACTACAAAAGATGCTCAATAAGTCGTTATAAAGGATAATAACCGAACTATGGATTAACAATTCCGAACTATGGATTAACAGTTCGCTACAAATACGCTCAATAATTTGCTAGGTACCTATCTTGAGAGGACTAAAGATCTATGACTCAATTAGGAGAGGACTGTGACTCCATTCGATTTTGTGTACGATAAGAACCCAACTCTATCATTTCCTTTTTTCTTTTGTAAGAAACGGGAAGAAAACGGATGCAGTTTCATGCACGTGAAGCACACCATAACCGGGTGAGCCTAGATGTATCTAATGATGTTTCATCTCAAAACCAATTGGTGGAAGGAAGAGTAGTTCACTAGACTTATAAGTTAGGCCTATTTTCCCTGTATAAACGATGTGGGACAACTCAAAAGTGATATTCTGACACACCCCCTCACTTGTGAGCCATTCATACGAGGTCAAGCCCAATCGGGCTGGATAACGGGTACGTCATCGCACGGTCCCACGTAGAACTGACTCTGATACCATATAAGAAATGGAAGAAAAACAGGTGCAGTCCAATGCACGTGAAGCATACCATAACAGACGAAACCTAGATGTACTTGATGAGGTTCAACCAATACATTTTTTTTTCCTTTTTGTTGTCAATTCGATTCACGGGTTGGAACCTCACTAAGTACATCTAGGCTTATCCTGTTATGGTGCGCTTTACGTAATAGAACCGCACTCGTTTTTCTCCCATTTGTTACATTTTTTTTTTCTTTTTTGTTGTCAATTTGAGTCGACACTCATTTTTCAAAAGCGTTATACTTATTTCAATTTGATGGCGTCGAATTATACTTGCCTTATTGTTGAACATTATACTTGCTTCGATTCGACCCTATCATTCAACGTTATACCTTGCATTGAATTATACTTGCTCTATCATTCGATTCGATGGCGTCATGGTTCTACGCTCATTTTTCAAAAAACGTTATACTTGACTCATTTTTTCAAAAAACGTTATACTTGACCTATCATTCGATTCGATGGCATCATGTAATCCATATAACCTCATGATTCGAGGCTATTTTTCAAAAAACATTATACTTGACCTATTATTCGATTCGATGACGTCATATAATCCATATAACCGATTTCATTTAGTATAAATTTAACAGCTTTTGATTGACTATATAGCCAACTCCATATTTAATAAAATTTTAACAGAAGTTGTGTTTTATACTACACTTCTATTTTGAATGCCAAACAATTTATTTTTATTTTTTATTTTTTTCATTAATTCAAAAAAATATATAGAGAAAAAAATATATAGAGAAATGCTATCATCCCGTTACGAAATAGTTTCTTGTATTTTATAACCGTAGATATACATGTCTACAGTTCAAAAATACAACATATATCTACAGTTAAAAAATACAACGAAAATATTCCGACGGAATAGTAACATTCTCCTAATATATATGTTGCAATCTCATTGATCATTTTTCTTACTTCTTTCTCAACGTGAACACTTGAGTATATATAGAGTATAGCGTATACAAATCAGGAAGGATAAAAAGGAGAATCTAATTACTAGTATATTATACCAACTTATAATTCAGACATATTGAACAGGTACCTAGTTCTCAATAAACCACCCCTTACGACTCATTACAATAGTCACATTCCAACTCCAGTCAATCAAACAAAACGACATAATAAACAACAAGTGTCCTCAACCATCAGTCTCACCAATATTCACCGCGAAGCTCTCTCAGTACCCTTCCATGTGGAGAATCCGGATCTCCCCTAACCGCATTCCATCGGAAAATCTCCGCCGCCCTTCTGAGCGAATCCTCAGCCGTGTCCAGCTGTTCCGGCCGCCACACCACAAATCCCGTCCCCTCTTTCCCCACGATCTCGTTCTGTACAGTTCCATCCGTTGCTCGGGTAATCGGCTTCCTCGTGTCGGCTATCTCGATTTCCGATAATGCGGATGCTTTGTGGTGCTTGAAGTACTCCACGTTGTCCTCCTCCTGCCTTTTCCGGTCAGTATCCGCCGGCGCCGGCGCCTCCGGCCCGGCGGCGCAGACGATATCGCCGGAATTTGTGGAGATCCGGCGTTTCTGCTGTAGGATAGGATCGGTTTGTGGCCCGATTCCGGGGTGTTCGATTTTTGGAGTGGATGCGATTGGTGATTTTGGGGGGACGTAAGGCTGGTGGTCCTTGGCGACGGTAGCTTCGTCCTTAGGGTGGCGGCGTTTTTCGTCCTCTATTGCTTCCGTTGGGTACACCTCCTTGAATATTGTGTATATATATATATATATATATATATATAAGCGAGAGTTGGTTTTTTCATAGAATAAGACAAAAGGAAGGAGGCCACCGAGCTCCAACCCTCAACAATTAACCAATCGAGCCGAGCTTGGTCATTAAATAATAAATTAATGAGCATGAAATCATCATCTCGTTAAATTTGAGCTCGAGCTCTTAACTATCTAAGCCAAGTGACTCGGCTGTTAAATAAATCAGCCTAAAATCAAGCTCGAGCTTTAAATAAATGAGCCTGAAATCGAGTCCGAGTTCTTAATCCGAGCCGAGCTTGGCTGCCTCGAGCTCGTTTATCACTAACAAGCAGATACGAATTTTAACAAGTCAAATTACAAATAATTACATTAAAATTCTCTTTTCGAATCTTATCGCTGAGCTCACCAAACGAGCTTTAAATGAACTCGAGATCGACTCGTTTGATAGCCGAGCCGAACCTAAACCTTAACTTGCCGAGGAGTCGAACCAAGACTCATTTAAATTAAACGCACTAAAGAATAAAAAAAGTTTGTCATGAGTTAGTAACTTACATCGTGATCCACCGCGTGCTCGGCGGGATCCGCTGTACGCCCGGTGGTGGTGGTGCAGCCAAGCCGTTGAGTCAGATGGTGTTTTTGGCTGCCGGAGAGTATGAGGCGGTTGAGTCTTGCCGCGGCGATTGCTAATCTGGACTGCATTTGTGTGTGTGTGTTTTTCTCTCAATCTTGCGTTGACTTTGGAAGTCGTCAAGTGATGAAGGATTAGCATATATGGATTTTGGAGGGAGGTGAGTGATAATTGCTGGCGTTTGTTTTGGGTGACGCGTGGCGGGGCGGTACACGTGGCAGATTTTTCCACGAGCTGCTGGACGCTTCGAGTTAATTTTATCATTTTCTTTCAAAAGATAACTTTTCTTTTTCCCACTTTCTTTTCTTCTTTTGGGGTTTTTGGTGCCTGGATTAAATCGAATGACCTAGAAGCCCCATGAAGTTTGGCTACCTTGCCAATTCAGGCCACACTTTCACTCAAAACGAGGTGTTTTTTATTTATAAAAGTTAATTTAAAAAAGTAATATAATTAATTGTTATTAGAATTTTAAATTTATATTAAAATAATATTTAAGATAAAATAATTAAAGTTAATTTGATGTAAAAACATATGTGAGATGAAGTGAAATAATGATTAACTAAAATTATGTGAATTAATTAATAGTGAATTAAAGTTGATGTGATAAGTAAGAATGACGGTTGATATTATTTAATTAAATTGATAAAATTAAAGATAATAGAGTTGAGTTATTTAATTTTGTGAATTAAGTATGAATTGAAATAATTTATCACAATATCTTGTTTGAGAGCTAGTATGTCTGGTTTAGGTAGGCTCAAACAAACACACTCTCAACTTCGCTAAACTAAATTCATGTTTTATTTATAGATTTATCTACAACCCTGTCACGAAATGATTACGCGAGGGATTTTAGCCATCAGATAAAATAACTGTAGACAATAATTGTATATTTGATGACTAAAATCCTTCACGTAATTATTCCGTGACAGGACTGTAAACAAATCCTTTATTTTATTTATTTATTTATTTATTTGTTTTCTTCATCTATTTTTGACTATTTTTTTTAAATATAAGAACACAATTGGATATAAAATTTTTCAATTCATAGTCAATTCAATTCAAAATTTAAGTCAAATTTAATCTAACCCGACTATTCTCAATATTATCAATATAATTAATAATATAAATCAATTATTCTTACATTTTAAACTATTCATCCATTAATATTATTTTAACTAATTATCATTTTATATTATCTCTTTTTCAATTTTACGTCAAATCAATTTTAAGTATTTTATTTTAAATATTATTTTAATATAATTTAAAAAACTACTAACGATTAAACATACCATATTTCTTAATCCAATTAACCCTTAATAACATAAATTTTTTTGAGTGGAAATTTTTATTTCCACGTCCTAAATATTGTTAGAACTTCATAACAGTTAATTGCCCTTGCCCAATCACAATACGAATCACCTTTGCATCTATACATCAACAGTACAGAAGTGAAAGAAAGCCAACCGAGGACATCCATTAGAGCCAAACATATCAGTCCAACACATTAGAGCTTATCTTTCTGATTCCAAATCGTTCTGCAGCCGCAAGCGTAATATAGCAAACGAGAGAAAGAAACCACAAAATGGAGAAGTTATCCTCTGTGGCGAAGACGCTTGCACCTTCTCCAATCCAACAGCTTTCATTCTTAGCTCAGAGGTGCAACGCTATCAACCTCGCCGAGGGCTTTCCCGATTTTCCCGCTCCTCCGCACGTCAAAAACGCCGCCGTCGCCGCCATCAACTCCGACTTCAATCAGTACAGGTTCACCTATTGTATAGCAAAATCGCCTTCGTTTTCTTATTTAGAGTAGCTCGGCTTAATTAATGCCGGAAATGTTTTAATTGTTTTTTTTTTTTAGTTTATTTTCCTGTTTTCTGAAGGCATGTGCAGGGAATTTGTGATTTCGTGGCAGAGAACATGAAGAAAATCCATGGAATTGACTTTGATCCACTCACAGATGTGGTCATTTGCTGTGGCCAGTCGGAGGCCTTTGCAGCAACACTATTCGCAGGTATAGCTTTTGTTTTGCATTTTTTTTAAGCAAATTTGTGGAGATGGAGTGATTTTACAGAGGGCTATGAGTTTAATTTATTTTAGAATTTGTTCAGTAATTGATAGAGGTGATGAGGTGATACTTTTCGACCCGTCTTACGAAACGTATGACACTTGCATCAGGCTTGCCGGAGGAGTTCCGGTGAGCTGATATAGTTTCAGCACTAGTTATTGTCGTTGGTATTGTGATTAAGAATTTGACTATTGATGTTTTCATGGTTATTGAGGAAAATGCAGGTTTATGTAGGCCTCGATCCGCCTTATTGGACATTGAATTCAGATAAACTCGAGAAGTCATTTACCAACAGAACAAAAGCATTAGTGTTGAACAGGTATGGTTTAAATTGCCGGATGAACTTTTAAACTTTGCTAGTGAAGACGTGTTTTAAGTTGAAAACCCCATTCATTGATAGAAGTTCAAACCGATGCATAAATAAAAAAAGTTAGTATGGCTTGGGATAGATAGTTATCTAATTGAAGTGTGATGGTCTTCAAGTTGGGATCGGTGATGGGTTCTTAGGTACAAAGACTTTTTTAGAACTCTACTAATCAAATTGGCACAGTCCTCACAACCCAACTGGAAAGGTTTTCACCATTGATGAGCTTGAGATCATTGCTGGAGCTTGCCGGAGAAGGGATCTGATTGCTGTCACTGATGAAGTATGATAGACATTTATTTATAGTAAAAATGTTTTGGCTTAGATTTTTTAGACTCCCGTGGTTGATTTGTTTCTTCATTTAAGAATTAACGGAATGATTTATTGCTATATTTTATCTTCCAGTATGTGAACTGTATTTGGTCTAGGAGATCCGTTATCCGCAGGATGAGACTTAGTTTTCAGGCTTTGATGAGAAGACAGAGGAAATTGCATTTTAGTTTGGTTCTAATATTATTGAAAATATGGATACATTCTTGCAGTAATGCTTTAAACAGAACACCTTAGGAAAAACATAGAATTCAACTTATATCTTGTATGTCACAGTTGAAATGTACCTTGAAAACTGATTCTGATGTCAGATATCTATTTCTTGTAATTAGTAGCAGGCCTCAAAATCTAAGAGGATTCTGAGAAAGATAATTCTCATTCTATCAGATAAAAAAATAAATCAATGAAAATTTGAGGGCATTCTTTCTTGTCAGACATCTCAGCATATCATTTAAGTCCATAATATGACTTACATGTCAAACATAATCTATCAAATATTGCTGAATGTTAGGAAGTTGCTAGGCTCAATACATCTGTTCCAGTTTTCATTTCCATATGGCTTCAGCATTTTCTGTTTCGTTTTCTTAATTTATTTGCAGGTATACGAGCATATAACCTTTGACAATCAGAGGCATGTATCACTTGCTTCACTTCCTGAAATGCAATCGCGGACAGTCATCACATCTTCCCTGTCAAAAACTTTTAGTGTTACTGGTACATATCTTTCCTAATATTTTCTCCGACTTTCCTTTTGCTCTGGCTTTTACTTAATAAAATAGTTATCCTGTGGATGTATGAGCAAGAAAGAGTGTGTGACTAGCTCGACGCATTTTATAGGATGGAGAGTCGGATGGGCAATTGCACCCCCTTGCATTGCATCTGCAATCAGAAACATTCATATCAAAATTACAGATTCTGCTCCAGCACCTTTCCAGGAAGCAGCTTTGGTTGCGTTAAGAAGTTCTCCTGCATACTTCGATTCATTGAGAAAAGTATGATTTCAGCATAGATATTTTTTCACTTTATGTGATGATTATAGATTTTTCGGGTTAATAACAACAATGACAATAGGAAGACAGTTATTATCAAAATGTTCTGTGGAGTGGGCCATTTGTTCATTTGCGAGGATATTTAGTTTTGAAAGATACGAAATCTGGAGATTCGGTAATTAGACTAGGATAATTTGTCAATTGTATAATTATTTGTGCAGCATTGTAAATATCGAATCCTTTCCCTAATCGACAAGTGTCATATGATTGTGGTAATAGGAAATCTTCTGTATTCACAGGACTATGAATCAAAGAGAGATTACATTTTCAACTTGCTTGCCAAGGTTGGATTTGAGCTGCCGTTCAAGCCTCATGGCTCAGTTTTTGTGTTTGCACGGCTTCCTGAAAGTTGCCCCCTTAATGATGTAAGTATCTAATTATGCTACCTTCTAGCTCATATTTCTGTGTAAAGCAAGCCAACGGCCATTTGTCCTAATGAAGGGAAAAACATAAACCATTGCCCATAACTTCTATCTGGACTGATTTCTTAGGTTGTCTTACAGTTCTTTGTGACCTCTCTTAGGCACCCGACTGGTTGACATGTTGCACTATTCTAAGGATGTGTTTGTTTATAAATAAACTCAATATATACTCAATTCATACACAAAATCTAACTCATCTTTAATGTGACTTCACTATCCTTAATATTATTAATATAATTAGATTGATATAACTCTTACACATCACATCAACTTTAATTCACTATTCATCCACTCACATAATTTTAACTAACCATCACTTCACATCTTTTCTCTCCTACTTTTACATCAAATCAACTTTAACTATTTTATTTCAAATATTATTTAAATGTAAATTCAAAATCCCACTAACAACTAACTATATCACTTTTCTCAAAATTAACACTGGTTAAGAAAAAAAACTCGTTTTGAGAAAACGAGCGGATATATTTGTATCAAAGATTCATTTCTAAAGTTTGAGGATTACTATTTATCTATGATTAGTTTCATAAGATTAGTTCCTTCTGTAGTTCCCACTGTTGCAAGGTTTCATAGGCTACTGAATTTTAAAGGGTTGAGTTATTAGACGAGACGATATTTTTAATTTAAACGATCGACATTGCAGGCAGAACTTGTAGAGGAATTAATTAGGCAAGCAGCGGTTGTTGCAGTACCAGGCTCTGCATTTTTCCATGTAAATTCAAATGCAGGTTACGATCATCAACGGTATATCAGATTTGCTTTCTGCAAAAGTGAGGATACTCTAGCTGCTGCCTCAGCAAAAATCAGTGAGCTCGTTGATGTTAAAGGCACTTTCAAACTGCTTTACCTCGACAAATGATGAAAGTAAGCATATTTGGAAATAATACAATGTTTAACCATGCCTAACAATGGTATGCCTAACAAAAGTTCTAGATCAAGGTGGGCAATAACATGGAGAGCAAAAAACTTATGTTAACAAACATTTATATATCATCATTATAATAATTTCATGCCAAGGAAAAATGTTTGAAAATAAGGGCCATGGAGAATGTAAAACAGGCCGGATTTTTTAAAAATTTGAAAGCTTAAGAATCACATCTATGGTCTGTTTTAGAGTCTGTTCAGTTTTACATGGCAGAAGCATAATTTTTTAAAGATTAGGTTTACTGGCGTAACAACTAGGCTGATATACTTTGTCACAATATACATACTTTTATTAGAAACACTTATACTTTAAAAATCAACATAAATAGAAGTATGACAGTTAATAGTCTAAGTATGTATGTATCTGTGGATACGCCTAACAATTGGGATGACTTACACAAGAATTTGTGTTTTTTGGGCTGACTTACTATTTTTATTTTTATTTTTTATTTTTCTGGCTGACTTACTGTTTTTTTCAATACTGATTTACTATCATTGTATGGTATATTCCAATTTTATTAAGTTGAAAATCCCTATTGTGATTCCAATTTTATTAAATTGGCAGGGTCAAGGACTCCATTACAAACGGGCTTCGTTGTATCAAAAACAAGTGCTACGAGATTGTCAGACGGCTTTTAGCTAATCCTCCGAGGTTACCTCTTTCTTTCTCTCTTCTTATGCTGATATCTTTCATGTTTTAGTAGTCAATTTTGAAGGATCATGCTATTGTTTGCTTTTGGCCTTCTTAATTCTCTATAATTTTCCCTTGGCATGTTAATTGATTAAGGTATTTGGAGCTTAAATTAGATGCGCATCTCTGTTATAGTCAGAACAAAAATTGTAAGATCGATAAAGGATCCAGGCTACTGTTTTCTTTTGGTAAAGAATTACTTGAGGATCTCATTCAGAAAACTTGTCCATTAATTGATCTGCGGCCTAAATAACGTTTAGTCAGTCATATTGATGTTTATATTTAGAATAAAGTGTCATACTCTACAAAAAAATGCAACTAAAAGTATGATAATTTATAGCATATATATGTATTTTTGTTAAATATAAATAACGGGTCGACTATCCTAATGGTCGTGGTACTTTCAACATGAAAATGACATTGGAACGCTGGGACAAATACAACAACCATATTGAATATATGCAAAATGAACTATCCCTTTCGTGACCATTCACGAACAAAGAACAGAAAAAATAAATGAGCGAAATCAGAAAAGAAGAAAAAGAAGGGAAATATAAGANAAAAAAAAAAAATAAGTAAACCCACCACAGATTGAGCTCATCTATGGATCCAATAAAGAACACCGCAAAGGAAACAAATCGGTTTCGCGCCATTCTCTCCCGATTCGCTCTCACAAACTCCATAAGCCCGAGCACCAGTCCCTTGTGGCCTCCATCTCGAATCTTTATTAAACCGAACTTGTAACATATAATTACTTAAATACCCATGCTGTGGTGGCGATGGTGGTGGTGGTGGTGGTGGTGGTGGTGGTGGTGGGCTCTGGGTGTTGTCTTCTGGAGTTGAATTTGTTTATAGAATTGGGCTATGAACTCCTCGGCCTTGGCATCTATCATCTCATCCCCCGTGAGCGCATCGAACACCTCATCCGGATCCTCGTCCTCGTCATCATCACTGCTCTCGTCAAGGTCAACTAGGCTTGATGCTGATGCGTACTGACTCATCGCCCTGCTGGATGACGACCCTGCCACGGATTCCACCTCAACTGCCTCGTCATTCTTCTCCTCTTTCTGAGGAGGCATCTGTGTTGCCTCTTGGAGATGAAGAGGCCTCACGGATCCCACCAACTGTGTCCAACTGTTGTTGTTGCTGTTGTTGTTGTTGTTCGTTGGCAGGGTAACATTATCCTTATCCTGCTTGACGAGATCTTTGTTTTTCAGGGCCGGTTTGCGGGGCCCACTTTGCTTGCGCATCATGAGGAGGGCGGCTCGGAAGATTCCAAAAGCGCCGCTCTTTTTCTTCTTCTTTGTCATCTTTGAGTCGGTGTCGTCCGACGGATTGGAGGGGACGTTCTTAGTGAGGTTCTTGGCGAAGATGGCATCGTTTTCGAGCACGGTTCCCGCCATTATTGATTATTATTTTAATTTCGAGAATTTGTGTACGTATATGTGTATGTATCGTGGCTCTCGAAAGGCTCTCCCTGCAAAATGCAGGGCAGAGAAGAAGGGAAAAGGCCTATGGGACGAGGAGATTTGGAGAGCTCACCCACGTTTGGGAGGCACTCGTTAATGCTATATATATGTGAACTGAATTCTTGGATTAACTTTAGACCTTTCAATATTTTCCGGTACATAAATAACAATATTGTTTATTTATTTATTTATTTTCATTCAAACTTTGATGATAGCACCATATGAGCCCTTGGAAATTCAATACAATGCTTACCTTAATTGCATGAATTTGTGTGCGTTTGTATGGTTGAGATGAATCATAGGAGGGTTGAAAAGGTCAGTGGCATAATATGTGTCCACGAAGGTGGTTTCTGGCCGGGAAGAGAATGTTTGTGGTCTGAAGGAGTTCTTGCAGGAAAATAGCTTGTTTTTTTGGGTGGTGTTTTTTCATTGTTTTTTAAAACTGTATTTTTTTTTGGCTATTGTACCCACACATTGTAAGTCCTTAATTTTACGTGGCTTTTCTACACAGTAAACGGTCAACTCTGTTAATTTATGTACTACTAATTAAATTTAGAAAACTTAGTTGCAAACCCACATGAGTGTGCGTGCAGGGGCGGAGCCACCCATGGGTTAGGGTGCCAGCCTCATGTCANCATGCTTGAGCTTGGAGAAGACAACTCATGTTCAAGCTTGAAATTACATTTTTACCCTAACTTAAATAGATAGCTTCTTGGGCCATCCTATGATGTTTTTATCAATGTACTATATATCAACTACGTTGTTTTTTCTAGTTTCAGCCCCTATTTGTCCCACCCTACTCAGAGGGTTCCGCTATTGCCCAGCATAATAAACAATAACAAGATACATTTCACTGATCCATTTATCAGCAGTCCTTTCCAAAAATAGCTTCATGATGGGAATATTAAATCAAAGGAATAAAGAACTAGTTTCCCTCACCAAGGTCTATTATTCACATTACGAATATTAAATCAAAGGAATAAAGAACTAGTTTCCCTCACCAAGGTCTATTATTCACATTACAGATATAAACATGAATGAACGAATGCTAATCAAGCAATAGTTCCAGAAATTAAGGTACTAAAACAGCCTCCAAAAAAAATTGCAGATACTTCAATATAAAAGTGTACCAAAATGGGAGAACCAACCTAATATGTCCAAATTCCAGAGAAATTAAATTAATTTGCAGAACATGGGAATTGTACAAGGTTACCTCAGGTAGAAAAAGAAAATATCAAGAAGCTAAAGACATAAGGGAAATCAAGAACAAGAACTATATGTCTAACACACTGTAGTCGATCTCTAAATAGTTTCCAACAGGCAATATGTTGCAATTAGTGCAATACGAACATAAAGAATTACCTCAATCTAGGCAAAACAATCGCGACTTGAAACACCTAAAACCTCCCGCCCTCCGCATAACCAGAAGCATGAAAGGAGACCTACTCAACCAACAATTCCAACATCCGAAATATCCACCATCTCGATACGCTCATTTTCTGGCAAAACCGACCAATTAGGAGATTGTACTGCCCTTAACCATCGAAAATCATCCACATTCATCCAATTCCCAGTCTCCTCACAAAGATTTGCCTCCATCAAGTCCTTCTCTAATCCCTCGTAACTCAAACAATAAGGAGCAACCCTAACTCCCCAACTATCCTCGATAATCGGCCTACTCCTTACCCTAAGATAAAAATCACAACTTTTCGAATTATGGATCCTGATTTGATGCGAAGCCAACACGAACACACACCCTTCAGCTCCCTCAATCAAAACCGATCCCATAACTGCACCTATGTACACCTTACAGTTCTTCAATTTATCCATGAACAATGCTCTTAGATGCCCCTTCAATCTGACTTCACAGCCCCTCAAATCCGACAGCGTAAATTCTACATTTTGTTCCTCTGGCTCATTACTGTCGAATTCTTTCGCTAAAACCTCGTTTTCTCTGTTTCTAAACCCGGGCCCGACAATCAAATCCCTAAACCCTAACTTTTCCAATTCCAAATTCGGTTTTATCTCGGGTTCTGAGACGACAGCTACATCTTTTTGATCTGGTAGTGCGGTGGCTTTTCTGGGTGCTTTGTTCTTGAAGGAGAATTTTTTCTTCGGGATGACGAGGAAGGTGACATCATCGACCGATTGCTTAAGCTGCCCGACGGCGTTGAGGCAGGTGCGAACTTCGTAGGGGGGCAGAAAGTAGGAATTCTCGGCGACGAGCTTCTCGAGGGCGGAGATATCGAGTGATATTGCTTCCAGATCGGGTTTGCGGGTCGGATCTGGATCTGAACGGATCTCGGAGATTCGTGATTCGATGTTGAGCTTAGACTGCGAGAATTGGGCGAGGAACGACTGTGTGGACTCGAATGTCGACGCCGAGGTGGAATCCGGCTTGACGGAGAGGCGAGAGAGGTGGCGGTTGGAAAGGCGCTCCAGCATCGCCGCGCGCTTACGCTCGAGGGTTTCATCAGCGGCAGCGGCCGGAGGTTGTTCGGTTTCATCCATTTTGCCGCGGCGGAAAGGAGCGTCAACTTTTTGTGGTAGTTTGGGCGTCCGCCGTTTATGATCAATTAGTGCGTAGCCCGTGCATCGGGAAACAATAATTAAGGACTAATTAACAGAGTTGACCGTTTACTGTGTAGAAAAGCCATGTAAAAGTTAACAGAGGGAGTACTAATTAAATTTAGAAAACTTAGTTGCAAACCCACATGAGTGTGCGTGTGTATGACTGGGTTAAAACCTTGTAGCCCACGAGTAAATCTATTAACTTCTTTTGAAGATTTTGGGTTCAATTTTGTCATGTCTAATTGTGTGATTTTGATGAAAGTTTGGACGTGATTGTAAATATGGGATCTTTCGATTTATTCACATTTCTTTAATTTGAACTTTTCTTGCTATACCAAATTGGTTTACTATAGCCTGCCATACCTTAAAGCCCAAACTACATATAGCTCTGATGGCCCGCTTTTAGTTCGCATAGAAAATTTTTGAGCAACGGGCTCAAAAGCCCATTTACTTTTCCAATCCTACATGGGCCTATGATATCTGGGCGTACATGACGGGCATCAACATACTGAGTTATCTGACTGTAAAATAGTTTCCTAGCCATTTTCCTAAGCAAGTAAAATGAAAATAAACTAACAGAACAATTAATATTGGTAAAAGGGAAAAAGAAGATCACTAAAAAATACTTTAGATACCTACCAGTACCAAAGAATTTCAGTGGCGATTGAATTATTGTGGTATGTGTACTGACACATGCCACTGACTAAGTTGATTTTGCTCACTATTCTAATTTTAGGACAAGTAGCCAATTTGGTTCCTCTGTATTTTTTCTCGTGGTATAGCTATGGGCTGTTTTAACCGTTCGATTAACATTATTACATATATCAGTACGCAGTGTATGAATGAGTGTGATCAAATGGTTTTGTCTCTTATTTTTTCTTCCTTTGACACTTCCCGACAATATAATTTAACGGCAACTTTTGTGAGGTTGGCGTAACTATTAAAACCGACATATTTTTATTTGAAAATATCATACTTTAATAAATAACATGAACATACTTGATAGTTTAAGTATCCATTACTATTCAAAGAGTATGACAAATCAGCTAGACTTTCTTACACAAAATTTGATTATCACTGAATAAACATAAATTCATCCAACCGTTGAATCTATACTATATATGTGCGATCCAACTGTACGAAAAAAAAATTACAGAATTTTGTGTGCTTCTAGTGAATTAATTGGAATATAAATTTGATTTATTTCTTTAAAATACGGATCATATGTAAATTTATTATTTCTAATGTCACGAAATAGCTACACAAAATACAATGAACGAGTTATGGTTGTAAACATATATTTATCGGAGTTTTCATCGTTGAATCAACAAATTAACTGTTAGAGTTAGGAGATATTCAGATACTAACGCATATCCTCATAGTCAACCATTAAAAAATTTCCAAACAAAATTGATACATTAATTTTGACAAAGCTATATCAATTGTTTAAAATAACTTAAACGAAACCTAATGAATTTTGAATATCAGATAATGAGTGACGTATATAAACGCACAAGAACCTATCAAAGTCATTCCTTATTAATTAACATTATTAATTCTTGTTCTTTGATTGGTGCACTACATTTTCTGCTAATTTTCCTTTGACCCTGGTTTGTTCCTTTCAACTTGCTCTTCTTCATATAAATTTTATTAAAATGTTTGACAGTTGTTAAGAACGAAAATGTTAGACAATTTATACAACAATTTGTCTGTTGCCACTTGCCAGTAGAGTGCGGAGGAATTTTCATTTAATACTGTAACTTCAATTTTTTTTTTTTCTTAAATTTCAAAATTCAATCATTTGTATATAGTACATAATTCTATTAATCCTGTTGTTTAAAATGGCTAATCAAGACAAGAATAACAAGCTGATCAAAGCCTGAAAGGAAGGAACCTCACACTTTCTCATCTAGACAGACTGTTTTAGATAGTAATTCCACCATAAGACTATATTGTTAGTCACTATTAACAGTTAGATCATATTTGTTTACATATTTACATATATACATTCAAAATTAAAGTGTCATACTTTAAAAAACAACTTAGGCAAAAATATCACGTTTCATATTAAAAAAATATAATGGGTCATATTCATACAAGAATTGAAGGTAATAATCACAAATAAAGAACATGATAGTTCTGGTATCTTTGAGCATCCCTTATCTATAAAGTAAAATTATAAAAAGTGAATGATTTACTCAACAAAACTAATAACTTTTTCTGAAAAAAAAAAAATATATATCATTACAAACATTTTAGAAATATATAAATATATATATATATATATAGGGGCTGGTTCAAATAAAAACTAAGTCTGGTGTGAGAACCGTGAAAACCACGTATTTTTAATATTGCATGGTCTATCATTTTCATAAATGCTAATAAAAATTTTATTGCTATTTTTAATCAAATACATCCTAGTTAAAAATAACACTAAAACACAATCAATCATAACACTACATACAATTAAAAATAGCGGTTCTCACGGTTCTCACGTTAGGACTTGGTTCTCATTTGAACCACATCCTATATATATATATATATATAT
>BKCP01006449.1:105672-136177 GCA_008636005.1 Striga asiatica
TAATACGAGACATATAATTTAATTAGTTCAACTATTCGATAAGGTGTTTATTTTGTACCAAGCCTTGATCAACCTTTATTTCCGGAATATTAGTGGATTATGCGAACAAAAATAAGATGAGAAATGTGAAAGCAACACCAATACCTAACCTGAAGAAATTATGAGCTTAGCTGGCCAAGTCTCGATTGCGGCCATTTTTCCCAATCATTGCTCCACCTCTGCCCTTTGCCCTACGCATAAATAGTCGGTATATGACAATCATCATTTTAAAAAGTTCAAAATATTGTTCTAAAAGAAAAGAAAGAGAGCCTTCAATTATATTCAGTTTATCGTACTTATGATTGTTTAAGTGACGACAAGAACTCCAAAGGCTAAAAATTATCATAAGTGGCAAATTGCGTGTGCATGATTTTCTTTCAACGGGTTCAATGCCTTAAGTTGCATGTGAATAAATTTAGTTGAAAAATTAGTTGATAGTTGTAGCTTATAAGTGAAATTTTAGTTTACACTCGAATTTATATATTTGTTTTGCTGTTTGAATAAAAAATAAAAAATAAAAAATTAACAAAACTGCAATCACCCTAAAGGCCTAAGACCATCTCCAATTCTTATCTCTACTCTAGCGCGGACTTTACTCTACTCTAGAGTAAAGTTGAACATTCATCTCCAGCTCTTATCTCTACATTTTACTCTACATTAAATATATTATTTTTTATTTATTTTTTATTTCAAATAAATTGGTATATATGTATATTTAATATTATATAAAATGTTAATTACTCAAATAATAAAAATATATTTTATTTATTTTTATTTGTGTGTTAAGTCATTTTTAATCATGTTGTTTTTATTTATGTTCTATGATTTATGTGTTGTAAACTTTAATTTTAATGAAATAAACTTGTTTGAGTGCGTTAAATTTTTATTCATATGGTATCATTCTAATATTAAAAAATTGCAGAATAAAATCATAATACATCAATAAATGAAAAACACAAAATTATTTAGCATAAAAAGTACATTACACAAATTATTTAGCATAAAAAATACATTTATTAACACATTATACAAAAATATATCATTAATATTATATTAAAAATACATAAATGAAAAAAATCTGAAGTTGTGAACAGTACTGCGCCACAATTGGCGCAACACTGTTCACAGCACTGAAGTAAAGCTGAATTGTGGCGCTGGGCTGGAGGGATTTGTGGCGTTACTCTTGAGAGATAACGCCACACTGGAGGTGGTCTTAACGAGCTGAGCTCGAGCCAAGCTGAACTAGACTTGTTTAATTTAACAACACTAATTAGGAATCACGGATCACATTTCTGCTCATGTTCCATTTTGTGTTCTCAATGATTGACACGTGTATAAATGTTGACATCATCATACACACGTGTCATTCATCCAAAATGGAGTGCGAAATGAAANTCTCACTAAAACCTCCATACCGCGTAACGTTAATCCAAAAAAAAAGCAAAAAATGCCCCCCAACACATATAAATACCTCACTTCACTAAACACATATAAATACCTCACTTCACTAAATCGCCCTTCTAACCAAATCAAATTTCCTAAAAACAAGAACACCATAAAAAGGCAAAATCAATAATTAAAACAAAAGCAACAAATGTACGCCTTAGAAAATTTCACAAAATTTTCCAGAAAAAGTGCGCACCTCGCACGCAGGGCGTGGAGCCTCGTCCGCAGGGCGTGGAGCCTCGCCCTCCTGTGGGCCCGCAAGGGCGGCCTCCTCAGGAACAACCACCGGCTCGCAATCGCCTTGGCCAAGCTCACCCGGAAGCTGACCGGCTCACGCCGCGAGGCGCGCGGCGCGCTCGCGTACGGAGACCGCGAGTTCTCGCTCGACGAGACGCCGGTGTTCCACATCAGGATGCGCCGCCGCTCGCCGCCGCGGTTCAGGCTGTCGCAGTTGCCGTGCATCAGGCCGGAGGTGGTGGATTTCGACTGGGACGAGGATTCAATCGGCGGTGAGGATGAGATGTGCGATTACAGGTATTATGATGATGATGGTGATGTTGNAGAAGAAGAAGAAGAAGAAGAAGAAGAAGAAGAAGAAGAAGAAGAAGAAGAAGAAGAAGAAGAATGGGAAGAGGAATTGCAGGCAGGGACGGATCCACATTGTGCAAAGGGGGGCTATTGTCCCCCCCAAACTTTTAATTTTGCTTAATATATATGTATGTATTTATGTTCTAAGACTTTTTAAAAAAAATTAATATATAGATATATTATTGATTAAACATTTATAAAGCATATTCAATTTATACTCATTCCTATAATTATTACAAATTATTGTATAGTACTATTTACTAATTAGTTTAAACTACATCATATTTTGTAAGTACCCTTTCAACAATGTTTTATAATATTTTTTTGTGTTTGATCTTAAACAATTAAATAATTAAAGAGTAACATTGGAATAGAAGAACATGCAACACATGCAATTCAATGGTTCGAAAGTGAATTACTATAACTATTAATACTGCATTAGACCATCTTTAGGATACTTAATAGTTAAACAACCACACTCTTCCAACAAATACATTTATACTTTAATACTTAAATGTCATACGTTATAGTGCAATACAAATAGAAGTATGACATTTCATAGTATAACAATGTATTTTTCATAGGGGAATATATCTGTCTACCAATTATGCAGCCTACCAGTTATAGCAGTTATGTTAATTTTGAACCAAATATCAATGAGTTTTGTGAATGTAAAGAATGTTGAGCATTTAAACTACCAAATTTAAGAAGTTATGTATTTTGTAGTGCAACTTATTAATTATTTTATTCATTTTAAATGCAATTTACTCCTATATATATATATATGATAGTTTAATAAAATGAATCAGATCAACTAGACTATTTAATAAATAAACAAAAATATGAGCACAAATTCGACTTGTGTAAGCTTCAATCTACTCGATTTGTTTAATAAGAAAGTAGAATAGTTGTTGTAGCTTGGCTCATTTAAATATTTGAATGATATGAAATTAAATTTTCACGAATTTGAAAAAACACAATCCAGTTCCAATAACTACTTTGGCCCCTCCCAATTTTTTTTCCTAGATCCGGCCCTGATTGCAGGGATTGGAGGGAAGGAAAGGGGATTGTGAGGAGGGGATCGATTCGAAGGCGGAGAGGTTTATAGCTGATTTTTACGAGGAGATAAAGCTACAAAGGCAGAAGTCGTGTTGGCGGCGCAAATACGCTATTAACAATCGCGATTAAGGGCTTGGCTGGTATTGGTGGGTTCAATAGGGGCGATTTTTGGCGCCAGATAATGTAGTTTTGGTGATATGCGGGTTTTTGTGCATATAACGTTCTATATTTGTTGGTTCTATTTTTAAAGTTTTTTTTTCTGAAATATTCTAGCATTTATGCTAAATTTTTGTGTATATTTGAACTATAAATAAAGAATAATTATAATTTCATTACTATTGATTTGTGAGAAGGTACTAAGCATGAATGATGGTTGACACTGCATAACCGTAATAAGAGTAGTACTATATGACTAATAGATGCATATAAGCTTCGTTAAAGCTTATATGAAGTATAAATGAATAATGGGTTGACATATGCAATAAACTTGGACATAGTATAAACTGCACCAACAATTAAGCTTGAATTAGAATTAGAAAAAAGGTAGAATTTTCCCTTGAATACTTAATTTACCAATAATATCAAAATAGAACATGGTATAAATTCATACAAAGACAAGCGTATAATTTTCTTCCAATCATATAACTACTTCCCAATGATACAGGCAACACAAATACATGAGTTAATTTATTCTGTCAATTTTTTTTACCTTTTAGTTTATCATATGTGCTACTCAAAATCTGAAAAATAAAAATTATAATAGAAGAAATAATAGATGCTTGTCATGTGTATTTTTCCATAATGAAACCAATCTGGTAATATAGCACTACTCTAGATATAGGCCAATTCTCTAATCATAATAAACATAACAGATGTTCAACACTTAAGTCTCTTAATAAAATCTTGTTACCAGGGAAAAACACCTACTTCCGCTGAACTTGCAAAACTCCCCATGGGTCTGTGAGTAATATACTTACAACTGGTATTAAACACCTTCTTTCTTTCTTTTTCTTTTTTTTTTTTTTAAATAAAAGCTCGAATACAAATTTGATAAACAAAACTATCTCACCACAAACATCACAAAGATCACAAGTGGTGAAGGGCCAAAACATGTCTCCCACTTGCATATGATGTATGCACATTGCAGATCTTTTCAAAAATACCATGGATTTGAATTTTCATCCCATCAAGGTCCCCAATGTTCCCTGCAACCAGAGTACGATTATGCATATTTCTTGAATTAATTGCCCTTGTGAATATATTGAAGAAATTCGAATTCAAAACCTTGAAAATTTTTGTTTATCCTCTTTATCGGATCACGACAATAAATCCTACAAGCTTCCGTTCTGAGGATTTTTAAGATACGGTTCTAACTGCCCAATTGCCGCCAAAATAAAACCTACACAATTGAAATTCAATTGAAGAGGAACGAATATCAGGCATATATATATATATATATATATATAAATATTTATTCATTTTAGGACGTTCTAGACCTTTAGGGACTAGTAATTTACCTAAGAATGGAGGAGAAGGCCTCCCAGGGCGTGATTTGTATTCGGGATGAAACTGAACCCCCACATAGAAAGGATGATCCTTGAGCTCCAGAATCTTCAGAGATTAGAAGAAAAATAATATAAGAAACTAACAAGATAATTAAGGGCCATCAAATTTGTAAGAGAATATATGAAAGAGGTAAGTTCAAGAAGATGACCTCCATGCGCTTTCCACTTTCATCTTTACCAACAAATTTTAGCCCAGATTTTTCCAAAATGCTAACCATGTCTGGGTTCACCTGCAGCATATGATTTGAAATATGGTGAGTTTGCAAGTTCTGAAAATGGCAGATAACTCAATCCAGTCATTTATGATCAATTAACCTCGTATCTGTGCCTATGCCGTTCATCGACGTACTCTGAGTTGTGGTACCTATACAGAAAGCAAAATACCGCAATGATATCCAATACTCATGAAGAACTACTGGGATCAAACACTGCTAATTGGATTTAATTGAGGAAATCACACTTTCTAATGAAACTACCAAAACGGAAATGCCTTCATTTCTGGAAAAATAGCTCCCATTTTAAAATCATATTATAACATATATATTATTCACAATAAAGGATGATGAAGTAAAATGGCTGTGAGCTCTTACAGCTTTGCTGTCAAGCAATCTGGAGTCTGGAGTAATGTTCTCCGACTCCCAAGTCTCATTGTGCTTCCCATATGTGTTTTTGAACCCTGAAGACATGAACAAGAAATTTAATTGTTCAAAAGAGGGAACACTTGAAAACACAATAGATTAAATGGGAATGAGAAACAACCTCTGGCATGAAAATCACAACAGGGTCTGGAGTCTCGTTATCAAACTCACTGCTATTTGCTCTTTGCAAGTTCAATACCTGTAACCATGTATCGGCACACAATTCACCATGAAGTCATTGAAAAATGCATATATATGGTTTAAGGAGATATGTTACATTTCTGGCAATCTCAATCACGGATATCTGCATGCCCAAGCAGATGCCAAGATACGGTACTCTGTTCTCTCGAGCGTATTTTGCAGCCAATATCATTCCTTTCACACCCCTGTCTCCAAACCCACCAGGAACCAAGATACATGCAGCATTCTGAAACAATAAACTGCCATGTCATTCAAAAGTTTTAAGGTTATTGTGCAAAGAATATTGTGAAAAATCAGGGGGAGAAGGATTACAAACAATATTACAGGCAGAAGTATTGTGCAAAGCAATATTGTGAAAAATCTGTCTCTCAGCACAGACAGTAAGCAATATTTAAGAAAAGTGATGTGCAAAGCAGAATCACGCTAGATAAGGCAGACTGGAGAGGTTGGATGTGCAGTACCCTTAAAGTTCTCCAAGCAGTTGCATGGGCTTCTGGTGTCTGCATGGAAAAATGAACGGGTTAGACTTTATGACTATGGTGCCTAGACCACAGATGAGTACTACAACATATGTAACAGACAAAAAATCCATACAGATATTGCACTTTCATCCTCAAGATCCGAAGCTGCAATCCAATCGATCGCAGGCTTCAAAGAACACGCTATGCAAGCATGCAAAAGGGCCTGCATGGAAGGGGTGGAGATTAATCATTAAGCAATCAACACCATTAGATCAAGTTAACAAATTGTGAACTACTGTCAGAGAATAAATGTTGCATTATATTAGGCGAGTTAAATTCTAACATGGGAATGGGATATAATGGTAAACAAATTTACACTCCTTTGAAAAATGATTATAATAGAATTAGAGAACCCAATGAATTACAATAATTTATTCTGCATTGTCTGGAAAAGAGATTGTATTGAACAGTGAACACACTCTATCCAAGACTCCAAAGGCTTCATAGAGGAACCAAATAGAAGATTTTTCACCTTCACAACAGATAAATAGGAATCTGCCATTCCAACATACTTCCCAACCATTGCGATTCGTACCTGGCGAAGCAGCAAGAAACAGTCACTAGTCACAACTGATTTTCAGCATGCCATAAAGCAGGGTAAACTAAAAAGGTTTCGCTACTGACAGGGTTTGTTAGGTTGTCGAAAGTCTCAGCTCTGTCGGTCCATTCTTGCAAATTAGGAGCACTAGCTACACTGAAAAGAAAATTTACATGTCAAGAAAGCACCCATGCAAATTTTTTCTTATGTGTTTCGCAGTATTGGCAATATACCATCATTTTTAGATTTAGTTATGATCCATATGAAGGATCAAAAACAAATTTGCTACTGCTTGAACAATTTATGCGTTCCAAGAAAACGACAAATGATGCAAATGATAAGTGAGGTAATAGAAACGCAGAATACAACTCACTTCAGTAAATCCAGATGTCTAAGAATGGCATCATGTGCATTTTGATTCTGGAACAAGGGTATGATACTTAAGTTAAACCATGAAAAAATCAACATACAAAGTGTTCAGTTTCGTAGGTAATGTCATACTCACTCGAAGCAGAAGAGGAATGTGCCAAATGTTGGGAACATCATGGATATTAAGAATATTGCCAACCTACATTCAGAACCATAAAATTAAAAACGAAAACTGACAGTAACGAAACAAAAGTAACCATAAGTAACAGTTCAAACGAGGTATAGCATAAGTTGTAACAACTTGCCGGCACGTGGCAGAACTGTGACAATTTCTGCCTGGTATTTTCCAACAGCGGCTGCAATATAAAACAAAAGCAACATTAAACTTTGTGCCATTCACAAAATGATGCTGCTCTAAAATAATACCACAAACAGCTAAAGAGTATTACATGGGAAAGGTATTTGTTATCAATCAAAAGACCATGGAGAAAGACAAAATAATCCTTGTCTTATCAGACAAAGTACCTCGGTCGATCGGCAAGCCAGAAAATGAGGAGTCAAGCCTAAAGCTCTCAGTTCTCGCACACTATGCTGTGTGGGTTTTGTTTTCTGCAGACATTAGCATGGTCGGGGAAAAAATTTAGCTCACATAACTTATACATATATTGTGCATATATGAAAGAAAAAATAATTCAAAATATGAGGTAGAGAACATTACTTGCTCACCAACAACGCCAAGAACAGGTATAAGGCTGACATGAATCAGGCAGAAATTATTTTGTCCTACGCAAAAAAGAGTTTAATCAAATATAGGAAAAAAAATGAAACAGAAAAGTCAATAGGGCTACATTATGCTCAAACATAACTTTTTTCAGTAGAAAATCAAGTACAGGATTGAGTTCAAATAACTGAACTAAAGAACCTTTAAAAACCTATTATATTCTACACTGCCCAGAAAACAACAAGGGGAAAGGACCTAAACAAATCAAAGAAGGAAGCTAAGGAAACAGCTATCTCCTGTTTCCGGATGTAGATAATAATGCAGCCTTACCAACTGAGAACAGTAGCTGCCTCAGAGCTTCAATGAAAGGCATCGACTCTATATCACCTGATAAAGTGAGGTATAACCAAATATAAACATTGAGAAGTTTTAAATGTCTTGAGGCAGAAATAATCCATCCAGAAAACAACTTACCAACAGTCCCTCCAAGTTCAATAACACAAACATCTGCAGCGCCTTCTTTTCCATCCACAGGAATAACAGACACGGATTCAATCCAATTCTTAATAGCATCAGTAATGTGCGGGACCACCTGGTAGTGTATAAAATAGAGGTAAAAAACTAAAATAAAAAAATGTCCCGTAGTTCTTACAAAAGGAGAACAATTTTCTATAAGTTTTCAATCACCTGTACGGTCTTCCCAAGATAATCCCCTCTTCGTTCCTTCTCAAGGACGGACTAAAAAGAAACCACCAAATACGTAGCTCGGAAGATTAAAGCACAAAAAATATTACATATTCAATAGGAATATGGTGTAGTACCTGATATATCTTTCCTGTAGTAATATTGTTGTCTCTTGTTAGCCTCACATCCAAAAACCGCTCATAGTTACCTAAATCTAGATCCACCTATTAAAAAGTTGTGAAATCATTTCAGATAATAGCTCCATTGATGGTAATTCCTAATGGTACAAAAAAATATTCTCAACAGAAAGAAGGATGGCAGCACCTCTCCACCATCATCGAGAACAAAAACCTCCCCGTGCTCAAACGGAGACATTGTACCAGCATCTGTATTCAAATAAGGATCTGCGAACACAGAAACATCATATGCAGCATCAGAAAACAGTTGCGCCAGTCAGAGTCAGATTCATCTTGCATGACAAACATAAAATTGGACACACTAACGTTAATTTAACAGATTGAGCTGATGCCAAATATATGAAGCCAAAACGATTCAACTCAAGCAAGGAGAACCCAAGACAATTCCAATATGTAAAGTTGCAAAATCAATTTTATCCACAAAACAAACTCCTAAATGAAGAATTAAACAAAACTACGTATATGAAGCAAATTCTACAAACCAAACTGTGTGAAATAATTAGAACTCATATCATCACTGTCCTAGCACCGGATAACAACTAAATAAGGCAATAAAATGCTATCTCTTACCGATTTTAATGGAGGTGACGCGGAGACCGCAGGCCTTCAGCACGACGCCGATGCTGCTGGCCGTGACGCCCTTGCCGAGGCCGCTCACCACGCCTCCCGTGACCAAAACGTATTTCATTATTCTCCTTTCTGAATTTGTGTTTTGCGGGGACTTTTTTTGCTATGAGGAGAATAAAATGGAGCTTTTGTGTTTAAAAGCTATGGATATGCTCTTGACTCAGAGAGGACTCACTCTTCACTGTACCTTTTTCCAGCTATGGCTTCCATGGCCATTTATTAGGTTTTATATATAATTAGCAAAGTCAAAGCCCTAAAGGCCTAAACCCCTTGATTCTTTTTCCCTCGAGGAAGGAAATAGTTTTTGTGGGCTAAAAGGCCGGCCCAGTAGTATTGGGCCTATAATGTAAATGGATAATACATTTTTTTTTACCATTCCGGGCTGTACTAACGTGTAGCAGATCTGCCCGAAGTGAGTCCATATATTCCCATTGTCTGCTCAATATTAACCACAGCCATTAAGAAAGAAGCATATATGCCTTGGTTTGGGTTTTGGGTATGGACAAATGGAATCCAAGGTCAATCAGCTTTGAAAATTATAAAAGGTACACTTATAACATGCAGTCACATTTTGCCATTCGAATAGTTGCTTCGATTTATTTACTTTTCTTTTATGTTCCCTTTTGGGTTGAAGAAATTACATGAGTAAATAATGTGGAGTTAGTAACCTTTGAAGTATACTTCTTGTTCCCAATAATCCACCGTTTATATATTAATTTACTTTATTTTATGAATAGTTTTACTTGTGCATATAATATTCTTATTATTTTATCAGAATATATTATTATTTTATCAGAGTATGTCACGGCCCATATAACTATTTGTACACCCTTATATACAAATGTCTATCAATATAGTTACTTATAATATGGGGAAAACAAGGTGTTTGATGTTTTCACTCTAAATTGTTTACTACAACTCCAGTATATTACAACTCCAGTATATTACACGGGATGCTTGTTAAAAAAATATTCTTAAATTTAAAATTAATGAGAAAAAGTGTTTTAAAATTTAAATATTTCTTTTATAAAAAATATAATTATTATTATATATTTTAGAATGTTACTTGTTACTTGTGCGACTTACATGTATTATGTTATAATATTTTTTTCAACTTATATCATATAACTACTTTAAACATATATATATATATATATATTAATTGATAAATAATTTTATTTTTAAATAATATTAACAAAAAATTTTACTATTGTTATAAAGATAAATATAGTTTATTTATTTTATGCATACAACGTGGATGTCAAATCGAAGTTCATCAAGAGACGATTAATTTGATATATTATATATGTAAACCTGATAAAAATATAAAATTTATTAACTTTTAAAATACATTTACAATTCAAATGTTATAATAAAAAATGATGTAATAATGCAACTAATACTAAAATGACCACAAATAATCAATATATTTATGGATAATCCGGATCTAATTATTTTTTAATTGGAATTAAATTAAAATTTATCCTAGCCAAATAATGAGCAAGAAATTTTGTCACATATGATTCCAAAACATGCAAGTCTACCACTTATACTCAGTACATTCAGATATATAAAGGGGATAATAATTTAAGATTGATTGAGTTACCCTTCTCTCAATGGTAATATTCATATGGCATTTTTCTACGGGGGTATTTGATTTTCAGCGTTTCTAAGGAAACGCTAATTTAGCGGTTTGACCGAATCCAAAAAAAGCTGAAGTTATGCTCAAATATTGTTTGGCTATAATTTTTTTCTCTTAGCGGTTTTGATAAAAAAGCCAATTTTTTGTAACGCTGCTAAATGAAGTGTTTTGGATTAGCTTATTGGTATTATATGGATAACTGAAAGTGTATGCTAACTATACAAGTATTACTCGAGTTTATTTATTTAATAATATTAAAATGTTAAGAAAGAAAACACGTTGATCTGTGCAGTTTTATTTTTCTTATGAATCATTAATACTTATGGAAATGTTATGGAGCCAGCCGTTGGCTCCATAGCAGGACTGTTAATACTTATATTTAGAAACTTTTTACGTTGCTTAGCTTTTACATTTAATTTATACTAGTACAATACCCGTGTATTATTACACGGGTGTTGAATTAGAAAGTTTTTGTTAAAAAAATTAAATTTTTTATTTTTTTTAAAACTAAAATAATTTAATTTTATATAAAACATTACTTTTGATTTTAATTTTTTTTAATCATAATAATTAAACACCCGTACTTTAAATGAAAATGTCAACCCGTGTTGGATTTTTCTACTTATATCATATAAAAATATCGATATTATAACTACATTAAACATAAATATATTAATTGATATACAATTAATAATTTTATTAATTTTAATAAATAATTTTATTATAATTATAAAGATAAATATAATTTATTTATTTTATATATACAATATGGATGTCAAATCGAAGCTCATCAAAAGATGATTAATTTGATATATTATATATGTAAAACCGATAAGAAGTACAAAAGTTATCAACTTTTAAAATATATTTGCAATTCAATGGTTATAACAGGAAATGATATTAAAATACGATTAATACAAATATTAATTTATATCCAAGCCTAACTCCACAGCATGATTTTTTTGTCAAATAGGATTCCGAAGCATGAGAGTTTGCCACGTAGGCTCAGCGCATTCTGAAATTATATATAGATGGGATTCTATTTATTTTTATAAAATCAAAATGTAAATGAAATTCTAATTTATTATAGTTCATAATATCAAACTAGTGCGTGGCCCGTGCGATCCACGGGAAAAACAATACTATGATTGTATTATAAATTAAACATATAAATAACATTAATCATAATTTATTTATTGTTTTTAAATTAAACCGGATTTGACACAGTCTGACCGGATGGACCGAGAACCGATTTATAACCAGTCCAATTCGCTTGAATAAAATATTTGCTCTCGAATCTGTCAACACCATGGACTGGTAGGATCAATACGAATTTCTAAATAAATTTTATTATATTTAAAATTATTTTAAATAAAATTACATATTTAAATAAAATAGAGATTTATAAATTATTTATCAATTAGTTTAAACATTTGAATTTATAAATTGTTTAGATATCTAAGTAACACATTTTATTTAAATTTATTATAAAAAGTACTATATATATATATTAATATATATATATATATATATTAAAATGTTTATAAATTAAAATCTGAACAAACCACAAATTATTTAATAAAATAGTTTGATCGTTTCGATGACGATCCAGTTCTGAAAACCTTATATTTACTGTATATTAATAAATATTATAATAAAATATTATTTAATTCACATAAATAATAAATGATATATAAATATTCATAAATTATTAAACATGTTGTCATAAAGTATTGTTAATATGATTATTTGAAGTTTGGACTACATTACATTCACGTAATAAAATATTTTCAATATAAAATTTATATTTAGGTTCAATAATCGATTTGATGTAGTCGAACTAATACATAATTTAGTCACCTGGGGCCAACCAAGTTGAGTAAAAATTTTTGACTGTTTTAAATATCATCTAAAAGTAATTCAATCAACCTGGGCAGTACCCTAATTCAATCACCCGATTTATCTGAAGAAATTTTCTTATTTTCTTTAAATATATTTAATTTTATGAAATAAAAATATTTAATGATTCATATAATAAATGTCTACACCAAATAATAGTATATTAAGATTATAAATTATATATCTAAAGATGATTTAATATTTTACTTTATGCATATTAATAAAAAATAAACATAGTAATTTTTAAAAAATTAAGATTAATTGATTAATTATGCAATTTAAAGAATATTTTTAGCGTTCAATATTTTTTTTTAACGGCAAATATAGAGACCGAGATTTTAATATTGTTCGTTGTTTTTAAGAAAAAAATAAAAATAAAAACAAACACAGTTAATAAATCTTAGCCGGGTTTTTAAATAATAAAATGAACTAAAGCTCAAAATTTGAAGTAGCATTTAATTTTGTATGATTTTTAAAGAAAAAATAAGAAAAGTAATAAAACTTACTATAGATAGACTGCATTAAATTCTGACCTATTTTTTTGCTACTATTTTTGGTAAATAGTAATTCTTATTATATATAGATAGATTTAATTCTTAATATAAGAATAATAAAATAAATAATTGTTGTATAATACTTATAAGTATTTATATAAAAATATAATCAGTTAATAATACCGGTATATTTTTGCAAATCAATCAACTGTTTTTACCAAACATATATTACGCACACCGATAATACCAACAGCTGGCCAAAACAGTTAATACCAACAGCTGATCAAAACAGTTATTACAATCAGTTATCCCCTAACAGTTAACCGCTAATTATTAAACAGGGACTATACCTTTTTCTATTTACGAATTCCACGATATTCCTCCGTAGATGAAGAAGAACTCCTCTAGTAATCGGCCGTTCATTATCCATAGATGTAGTAAAGATTCATCTTTAGTTAGAACGTTATATTGTCCTACTATACTACCTTTGATATTCTCTTACCTTTATTATAGGTTGTACCAGTGACTTATGTCTCGACTCAAAGAGATCCCATTCAAACTCGACCCTTATTCATCCCCTACCGCAGCAGAGCTACCAAGGGCCAAGCCCACCAATTTCGAGCTATATCACCTAGGCTAGGTGACCATACAAATAACCACCTAAACTCCTTCAGTTTATCGAGCTATTGGGTTGATTCATCACTTAAGTCATACTTTTTAAATGCAAATTCATATTTTTAAATTGAAATATCCTACTTTATAAAATAACATAAACAAAATCTATATATATATATATACATATATATATATATATAAAGGTTGTTGGAAAAATACATTAATAGAAAGTTTGACCAAAATTTAAATCATATATTTTTTGGTAACAAATTTGGAGATTCTTATGCAAAAAATGTGTCAGTTATTTATGAAAACAATTTCAAATACAAATTAACTTAAAAACCGTACAAATTGGATACAAATTTAGGAAACAAATAGTTGTATAATTCTTAACTAAATATTCCAATCTTATTGAATAATTTTTTCTTTAAATAAAAGTGTGTAAATTGGATAAAACCACGTGCAATTTTTTATTTTAGAATAAAACTGATATTTGGACGGGATGTACATTGAAAATTGTGTCCACAATTTTTGGTGACAAAAAGGGGTTCATCTTTGATATTTAAAGTCACCTTATCTAATTATTTAGGAAAAATTGTGTGCAACTTTTCAAAATTTAAATGCATCGATTTTTTTGGAGTTCTTATATTTTTTCTTAACCATGTTTTACCGAGATTTTGGTAAGTTCATATCATTTTTTTTATTAAGGTCATATCATTTTTTTAGGAAAGAGACAACTGCATAAACATTAACAAATTGTTTCAATTTTTTATTCAAATTATTTTCAGCTCAATTTGTTTGGTAAAAAAATCGGTGCAGTATTATGAAAATTCGGTTACATTTTAAGGAAAAATTGATGATTTTTTTGTTTAGTTTTAAAAAATATTCGGATCAATTAGTTTGATAAAAAAATTGGTTTATTGATAGAAAAATCGGTTTCATTTTCAGGAGTATTAATGATTCTTTTTAATTTTTTTTAATTGAAATTTAGAATTAGATTTAAAATAAATAATGGGTGAAAATCCTTAAAAAATTCTACTTTTTTCCTACTATAATTAGTTTAAAATTTGTTAACTAATAACTAATAATATACAATTTTAGATAAAATTCGAAATCCTATGTAGTATTTTACGTGCCAATGAATCAAACCAATAATGTTGTACATAAGGAAGTGTTTAATAATATATAAATTTTCATTTTCATGATATTTTTAATATCATGAGACAATTTAAATACAAAAATACCTTTTAAAAAATAAATAAGTAATAAATGTTCCCGGAGGATACAATACTAGTTATAAAAAATCAACCAATCCCGACAAAGAAAGAGATTGCTTGAATGTGTATGTGAAAATTGATGGGTTTCCGCCATCTTATTTTTTAACTAGTAACTGTGGATCAAACGTTTCTTGCAAATATAATTTATAAAATTCTTCACTTTAGTTAATCCTATTACTTTAAAATCAAAATAACTTAATTAAAGTCCAAATAAGAAATAATCTCCTCTCACAACACATTATTTAATAGTTAAATAGAGTGTTACCAACTACCAAGTAGTATCAACTCTCAATTGACCCTTCATACAAGTTCATGCAACATGTAATACAGAGACAGCACACTGCGTTTTCCAAATATACCCAAACATGAAAATAAATAAGGGCTTATCCGTCTTTTCGAACATTGGCTGCACCGATAAAAATAGCACATGTGACAGGCCCAACACGTATAAAGCAAAATCAATTATTTTCCCAAGACAAAATATAAAAAGTAAATAAGGGCTTATTGAAAACAGAAGCATCGCTCGAAGAGCGCACTCTCTGCTGAAACCGTACAATAATTGCGTGTCCAACAAGATTAGTTTCAGAGCATCCCCATTTCCCCATGCTCCTCATTTTTCCCCACACTCTCTTTCTCTCTCTCCTCAATAATGCCTCTCTCTAAACAAACCAGCCCCCGCGGAGCGTCTTCCCCCGGCGGCGACGAGCCGCCGCGGCTCAGCGAGGACGTCGACAGCTCCTGTTCCACGCCCTTCGTCAGCGCGCCGTCCAGCCCGGGCCATGGCCCCTCCGGCTACTTCTTCAGCGCCCCGGCAAGCCCCATGCACTACCTCCTCTCCGGCGAGAAGTTCGACGCTCCGTCGCCGCGCGCGTACGAGCCGGTCTTCCTGTCCTCCGACTCCGGTTCGTTCGAGTTCGAGTTCTCCTCGCGGTTCTCGCCCGCCGGGTCGGGCGGGAACAACGGGTCGATGACCTCTGCCGACGAGCTGTTCTGCAACGGCCAGATCCGGCCGATGAAGCTCTCGTCCCACCTGCAGAGGCCGCAGGAGAACGTCGCGCCGTTCCTGGATCTGTGCGGCGGAGATGCCGCTAGCGGCAGGGGCAGAGATCTGAGGGCTCGCAGCGCGAAATACTCGCACAGGAAGGCCAGATCCATGTCGCCGCTGCGCGGCAAGGCGGAGTACGAGTGGCAGGGGCTGAGATCCGCCGTCGCCGCCGTGGAGGAAGAGATAAGTCAGGCGAAGGAGAACGAGTCGAGCGAGACGACGCCGTCATGCTCGGCGTCGTCCTCCCGGTCGTCGTCGTCGGGTAGGAACTCGAGGAAGTGGATTTTCCTTAAGGATCTGCTGCACAGGAGCAAAAGCGAGGGGAGAGCGAACAGCAACAGGGAGAGGTTCTGGTCGGCGATCTCGTTTTCTCCGGCGAAGGAGAGGAAGAAGTCCTCGCTGTCTTCTTCGCCGTCGCCGTCGCCGGGGCTATCTCCATCGTCGTCTCGCGACGAAAAAAAAGGCGGTGGCGAGGCGAAGAAAGCGCGGGAAGCTCCTGCGGTGGCCGGGAAGCCGGCGAAGGGCGTCTGGAGACGGCGGGTGCCGCCGTCGGCACACGAGCTGCACTACACCGCGAACAGGGCACAAGCAGAGGAGATGAAGAAGAAGACATTTCTGCCCTACAGGCAAGGGCTGTTGGGCTGCCTAGGGTTCAGTTCCAAAAGCTATGGCGCTTTCAGTGGGTTCACTAGGAATCTGAACCCTATCTCTTCCAGGTGAAATATGGAAAAAATAAATAAAACCGCCATTAATATATCCAGCTTTTGTTGTATAGTTTATGTATGGGCTGTAGCCTATATATTTTACTATTTATTAATTATTATCTATCTTTTGTTGAAAAAGCTTATGCAAACTTAATTTGGTTCCGTGATCGGAATTTCAGATTTATTTGTTATATTCTGGACTGTACGTGTAAGAACACAACATATTCAACTTCTTTGTTGATGCACATTACAGTATTTGTTTTCTCTAGTCAAGTTATGCGTGAACAATAATCATTTAGTGTTAAATTCAAAGAAAAACTTGTAAAAATGCGTGATAATATAATATCTACTAGTAAGTTTCTCATCTGAATTAGTAAGTTTGGTTTGGCATATAGTGATCTCTTTAAAACAAGGCGCTTGAGCTTTGTTTATGTAGCTTTTTTATGAAGGCTTGTTTTTAAAATTTCAGTTGATTTATCGATTTATTTTTTAATCACTTTATATTATATTTAGCTTTTAGTCACCAGTTATAAACTCAAAATTAATTCATGAGCTACTAATTAATTCATCAGCTAATTTTATTAAGCAAGTTAGCTATAAACTCAAAATTAATTTACGAGCTACTAGCTAGCTCATAAAGTTAAGTTCAAAATAATTAGTTTATTGAGCTGCTGGCTAACTCGTAAAGCCACTTATCAATTAATTTTATTAAGCACTTATATTATATTTAGCTTTTAGTCATTAGCTAAAAGATAAAAATTAATTTATGCACTACCAGTGAAATCGTAAAGCCCGTTGAAAATTTTAAATGATTTATTATCTAATTTTATTAAACATTTTTATTATATTAGTTTTTACTATAAGTTCAAAATTAGTGCATGAGATGGCTATTATAGGCTTATGCGTACTTGTCAGATGTTTTAATTATATCAAAATAATGAAATATACTAAGGTACGTAATATAATCAAGTTGTATTTGTTTGAGTTTGTGTTGTCGACTCTAGACTACATGCGAGTACACCCCCTTTTAAATTTAGCTTAATAGATGATTAATTCAGTTGTTTTAGTCTATTAAATGCTCGTATTTATTATTAGAAATTCTATTATTTTTTAAAAAAAATAATAAAATAAATTAAATATCTTCAGTTTCATGAGAATTGACTGGGTGGATGAATGTTGCATTGTAACCAAAACGTTAACAATGATGCTTGAAATCGTGATTGTAATTAAAAACTATATTTATACATAAGATATTATATTTTTTAAATTTAGAAAAATATATTTGAGTATGTTTTATTTGAATATGTTCATTTATTGAAAAAGCATGAGTATTAAATTGAGCCATACAAAATAGTAAGTACCTAATTTTTTTATTTCTTTAGTTCTTCACGTATTTATTTTTTTCTCTCTTATTTATTTTTATTGGATGCCATCAGCCGGACACTTGGGCCTTGGGGTGCATTTGTACAAAACATGTATTAATGGTTAAGTTCTAAAATCCAAAATCCCACATGGTGCTCCTGAAAATTAAACTTTTTTTCAGTTAGGTTTTCGTGTGTGTTTGTGGAGACCCATTGTCTGCTATCATGGACAATATCACATGGCCAAATTTTCAGATTGGAATCTTTTAAATCTAGCTCACGTTTGTGCCATTAATATAATAACAAGCCATGGCAAGTGATGTTCTTTTTGGATGTTCTCTCTTTAACTTTATCTTCCTTTGATAAAAATCCAATGGGTTTTAATGTCATTGTTAATTGTTATCATGTGAAACTGTTTTACTTCCAATATTATGCTTTCATTGGAAAGTTAACAATCATACAGAATCTATTGGTCTAAAATTTGCTTTTTGGGACTTTTGAGTTTGTGATATGGTGCCCATTTCCAATCATCTATGCTCAACAAAGATGTTTATTTTTGTCCAACATCATAATTGAAGCACAGAGGTTTGGAACACATTGCTTCTCAATCATAATCCATTACAAATGTTTTATCTTGTATACCCTTTCCTCGTTATTGTTCTAAGTAAGATTAACTACAATTTTTTTTTTTTACCAAATACAAGAACAAAAAATCGTGTGTCCGGTAGACTAATGGTTAGGTGGATCTATCTATTGTATATATTTTTTAAATGTGTACTTGTATTATGAAATGTTATAATTTTATTTATATTGTTATTTAGTGTTTGCTGCTTCAGTTTGTAAATACACACACACACACACATATATATATTAAAAGGGTATATTTCATAATTGTTATTTTTCTTACAACAACGTAATAGCAACATAGCTAATTGAAACAAGAAATTTGTGTTGTGAGAAAAGGAAAACAATTATCGTGTAATAGATCCTAATTACTCGACTTTTAGATTTAATCTAATTCTCTTCAAGTTTTAGGGGAACTTGGAAGCACATCAAGTCTTCTGCATTCCAAAGAGTTACAATTAAGAATATATTTCTTCAGTGTCACTTTATGACTAGTGAGTAGTGACCTGGATAATTTCAAGAATGATAAAAAATTAAAAATTCTAACTGATTTATAGTAATACTAGCCTTTTATTTTATAGTTTACATAAATGAAGATAAAAAATAGATATAAAGGAATAGAGTTCCAGTATGATCTTATATTCCAATTCTATGTTTCAGTATTATACTAGTACAGAGCCCGTGCCATGCACGGGGTGAACAATTTTAAGGCTATTTATTCAGGCTTATAATTATATACATGAATAAAAAAAAATGTACGGGATATATATAGTACGTGACCCGTGCGAAGCACGAGATATATAAGGAGAATATTATATTATAAGATGCAATATTCAATAAAAGTTTATAATACGCAAGAAAATTGTACAATGTTCAATAAAAGTTTTATAATATTCAAGTAGAGTCTTAAAGTCTCTTGTACATTAAAACTATTGACAAAATAATATTTTAATCAATGAGTTCTTTTCCTTGTAGCCAAATTGTGAATGTGATTTGAGGAGTACAACAAATCGATATGTAGCTGACTTGCTTTTTTCATTGTAGTTTTTTTTTCTTTTTTTTTTTATAATGAATTTAAAGATATTCTAAAATATAGCAAAAATTAATTTATTTTATTACAATTAGGAATTTTACTAAATATAAACTCTCAATCTATAGTGTTAATCAACACTTAAGTCTAAAAAATTAGGAATTTTTACCTCTTTCAATGAACGTTTAAGTCTAAAAAACAATAGAGTTATTATAAGTTTTTTTCTACATCTTTTAAAACATTAAATATGAGCATGTTAGGGCTAGCTTGTAAAATAATTAATATATTATCTCACTAAAATATTTATACTAATAAAAATTTAATTTTAGCATATAAATTTATCCCTGGATATAAGAGAAAGTAACAGTTTTACTTATTGTTGTTCACCATATAATATTTAATTATTATTTTATTATATAATAAAAAAAATATTGTTAAATAGTGTAGTAGAATTGTTATAAAATTATATGATTTTTTTTACAATATGGATTTAATATTTTTTTATGATTTGATAATATAAACAAATCTATACTTAACTTTGACAAATAAAACAAATAAATACTTTTGTAAGTATTTAATGTATATACTAAATAGGAATATATTTGGTATAATCAAATACCAAATATAATCAAATAAGTCAAAGAGTACATTTTTATTTGGTATTTGATTTTTTTATTATTAAAATCATTTTATTATACTTACATTTTTAAAATAAAATAAATAAATAAATCAATTAAATAAATAAAATATTATAATACCAAAATATAATGACATTTAATACAGTTGACATTTCTGGATAGTAAATATAGTAAATAGAATCTCCTTTTTATATAAGTATAGATTTTATAATACGAAAATAGTAATCCAATAAATGTTGTTGACTTTTCTTTATACTAAATCTGGTAAATGGTATACCTTTTAATATAAGTATAGATTCCATTGGATTAGTTGAGGTAAATAAAAATATAAAATAGAGAATAATGTGATAGAGTTCCCAAGGATAAGATCTTCTATTCCAATTTCATATTTCATTACGTATTTTATTAAATTTTATAAATAACAAGGGTTCAAATATGACATTATCATATACATACTGTTGTTTTTCCAACGAAATTGAACATGAAATGAAACAACAAAGTGAAATACAAAATTTCATTCCTTGCTACAAACATGATGCTAAAAGAACGATACAGACATTGCCATGTTAAAGTCCATAAAAAAGCTATATATATATATATATATATATATATATATATAATAAGAAATAAGAACAATCCAAATTTCAAATATAGAGTATAATATAAATGAACAATGTCTAATCCTAAAAGATTCGCTGGTCCCTCATGGTCTAATAGCGTACAAATGACTTGTAATCACACTCTACCCAAATTTGCCAACACATACTTTGCTTAGCAAAGTCATTCATGACATGAACTTTTCGAACACGTCACATAGCACTGCTTGTTTACCAAAGCTACCTTCCTCTTTCTGACTAGAGAAAAATTGGCTTTGCCTTTTTGTTTTAAGGCCATTCATTTTCCACACCTTTTCACATTTGTTTTCAGGCTAGCCAGATAAATCCACGTCGCAGGCTAAAATAAAGTTACAGGCCAGGCCCAATAGTGATATTTCGGCTAACACAACTCAGACCAAACTCATGAAAAGAATCGAATCACAATTCACAATTCACAATTCACTTGCCAGTTTAACCATAATCTCCTAGCCTAGAACGCTAAAACCAGACAGTTCAACCAAAATCCCACTTGTGTATAGTATTAGCCATCTTTTATTATTTAATTGATACTATACGAAGCACGAAATGAAACCTCATTAGCTACCTGATTAATCAACGGCCTGCGGTGAATCTTCTATGTGCATTATACCGGCATATAATGCCTCCAAATCCTCCTGGACAATCTTTTTCATCTGAAGTTGGCTACCTAGCTCGGACAAATGATTCATAATCTGCATGCCCAAATTGTGTCTAGCTTCATTATCCGAGATTGTTTTGGGTTCTGCTGATTTGCTTTTGACAATATGAGCCGACCAGCGGCTGAGATCAATTACTGTACTGTTCAGCCTATCAAATCGAAATAGATAGAACGGTTAACAAGGCTAGTAATATAATCTTGTTGCAACGTAAAAGTGCATCGGAAATTAAAGTAGGATACTCTCAGTCTCATATTCTAATATAAAATAAACGTGAAGGTAGGACTTCAGTGAATCTTCAAAGTACACATGACACATAATTCAATCGAGGAAAGAGCAAAAATATACACACTCAAGATATTCACAATAAAAAGAAGGGTGCCAAGAATAAACACTCAAGCGTTCTGACAGGGAGTTATTGTGTACTAACATTCATTTGACTAATTTTACACTGAGTTCCGTAATATTCCTTTGTTTTTGTTTTTCTCTTTTAAATCCGTGCTAAAGCTGAGAAGACTTACATTTGAAGTATTGAATGCTGGATAGAGTCATTCCGCACATTAAAGAACGCATCTACAGCACCATCACTTGCTCTTGCTAATCCCATGAATTCACTCATAACCTTGCATCTGGAGTGAATAACATAATCAGTGGTCTTTATATTTATTTTCTCGATTCTGAAGGTAACTATCTGTACATCACCAAGAGGATGATGAACTGGAAATTCTCGACTACCCACTCCAATTTTACCAGCTGAGATAGCCTTCCTGCTGGACTCCTCATCCTGTAAACAAAATGATAAACCCACGAGAAAATAAAAGTTACTACTCTAAAGAAAATCCATAACAATACTTTGGAAAATCCATAAAAATACTTGCAAGAAAAGACTAAACATCAATATTTACCTCAAATTCTATGTTACAACTCCGGTTTCCATCGGATGCGACTGTAAATGAAGCGCCCGAGACCTTCCCAAAAACTGAAATAGCCTCAACTAGTTCAGAGAGACCAACACTTGGGACTATATTCTTAACTAGCACAGAGCAAGGACTTTCAACATCAGTGACTTTTACAGTGTTGTTAGTTGACATGGAAGAATGACTGTGATCACCAACTTCTGAATTCGAACGTGAAAAATTACGTCCCATGGATGCAACAATTTCCTTTGCACTTGATCTCACATGTGAAGGAATGGGTCTACCATCTGGTTTTCTTTTCTGTTTATAGGTTTTCTACAGAGCAATACGCAAAGCAAAACTCAAATGGTAGACAATTAGGTAAACGGTTAAAAACTAAAAAATATTGTTACTGCTCAAGGGCAAGTAGTACTAGGATATCTTATAAAATAACAAAAACCAATTGAAATTAGTTATCTTTGACAAAGTACACTCTCAAGGGCAAGTAGCAGTAGGATACCCATAATTTTTGGAAGGAAAAGAAAAAAGGAAGAAGTCCAAGTCCAAAAATTTTCTTGCACTAAACTTCCATAATATACTATACTAAACACGATAGGTTAATGGCGTCTGTGAAGCTTACAGTAACACAGTCCTTTTTCACAGTGAACAATTGTATTCGATTAGCACAATGTTCTGAAACTTCTGGACCCAATTCCGAGAAATCATCGTCCAAAATGGCAGAAGAGTGAACATACCTATTTGAGCTCTCAATGCCCTGTGCCTGGAAGCTGGAAAATGCAGAGATGTAAGTGTGAATGCAATAGTAAATATCCATCATATTACTATCTTATATTCGTTCAATCCTTAGCTCAAGGCGCCCTCAAAAGGGTATAATCAGATACAAGATACACATTTTACCACTTATTTATAATCGAGACATTGATGTCACTTCACATTGGGGAAATTTATAAAGACCAAATGTGGCATTTTCGCTATAAGCAAGAGAGAATGTGGCATCTCTGCAAATTTCCTTTTCACATACACCGATGATACAGACATCAATTTTCAGCAACTTAGTTAAAAAAAGAAAATCATAAATAACTCGAAAAAACCTCAAACAGAGAGTAAGCATTCACGTTAGTGCCTATCTCAAAACACATCACCAACTCATTTCACAGCTTTACCAGCAGTTAATTTGGCGAAGGCTGTGGTCAAGAGAGATTCCTGTCGGTCTTGATGCAATTTTCAGGCTCGTGATTCTCCTACATGTACCTGGTAACAGCAAGAATTTGAGCGTTACAAGAACTGAGTTATATTATTCAAAACACACGCGAGCGCGCACAGATATGTTAGGGTTTTTAACGGCAAGTTCGAGTACGACCAGCAGAATACCAAAAGAAGGAAGCTGCGAGCCTCGAGTTCATCTTTGCCGGAGATGGAGTCCCGCCGTAAGCCGCGGCGAGCGAGTAGACACACAGCCACCGGTAGATTGTTTGGGAAGAGTTGAGCTACAGATAAATGAACAGTGGCCAGACATTTGTGCTGGGCTTTGCTTTCTAGCGGTGAAGTATATGGGCCTAATACTGGTCATTGGACTTCAGTTCGGGTACTTGGGCTCCTACTAATTGGGTTACTTTAAATTGCATAACAAGAATTTATGCTAAACTGGGCCCACACAGGTGACTGTGGGGCAAATGAAAATTGTTGTTACGTGGCGAGTTCTTATTGGCTCCCAGGTGATGGAGTTTTCTCTGATTGGTCGGTTCCCCCAAATCCGACGTTGCGAGCTCAAGTCAATTTGCTGATTTCTCATCACCTTTTTGCCTTAAAATATGAAAAATACGTATAATCAGCCGTGGATTAGCAATCCCTAATCTTCGAGTCGTATATATGCTTTCATACGAATTCGTACATTTTTATGTAAAACCGTATTTCTTTATTTTTTTTTATTTTTTATTTTTTTTTCTGTGGAGGATTTGGCCAACCCGCTGATGTTGTCGGGTTGAAGATCAGATCGAAAACCCTAGCATTGATCGTGATTTTAATTTTACTTTCTGTGCCTGGCTCTGGTTATGGCGCATCGGAGATCAAAGTTACTGTTGTTTTTCTGCTTCGCGTCGTACTATCTGATCGCCATTGCAGCGTGTGTACTGAGGATTTATTTTTTTGATTTAGCTGTCAATTAATCGAAGTGTAATCATTGTGGAAGCATCAATTTTTGATTTCTTTTGTCTGTCCATGGAGTTTTAACTGGTTTTTGCATTTGTACAGGAGGAGTTATTATGATATTCTGCAAGTGCCCAAAGGCGCCTCCGATGAGCAGATAAAGCGTGCGTACCGTAAGCTTGCTTTGAAGTATCATCCGGACAAAAATCCAGGAAATGAAGAGGCGAATAAGAAATTTGCAGAGATTAATAATGGTATCCCATTTTTGTGTCCATTTTCAATTTATCATGTTCCCATTTTCAGATTAATAATGTTGTTGCTGATGTATTGGGTGGTTCTGAGTTCTGACTGCGTTGTATCTTTGTATGGTTCTATCTTTTCAGCTTATGAAGTTTTGTCGGATGGCGAAAAGAGAGGCATATATGATAGATATGGTGAAGAAGGTCTTAAGCAGCATGCAGCTGGTGGAGGCAGAGGTGGAGGAGGAATGAATATTCAAGATATTTTTAGCTCGTAAGTTCCTTTATATATTCGAATTATTCTTCTCTGTTCGAAGTTGGTTTGATTTTTGTATCTAATGTATGTCATTGATAACTAGTCATTTATTAATTCTTTGAAATGGGAAAGATGGCAACTATATCATTGGCAATCACGGGTGTAGAAGCTTGTGATGCTTGTTACAGCTATGAAGNTTGAAGTTTTGTAATATGTATTTTTCCAATTCACTTTATGAATTTAGCAAGTTGAGTTGTGATGCAAAGAAATTGGCAATTTGTTCTTTGCTTTAATTATTGAATCGGTGCATGCACTAATCACTATCATCATTGAATATTGACCGATCACCAAAACGGTCTCATTTGATCAGAAGCCTGAAAAATGCATCATTTGTCTGCTTATGCTACTTTTGAGCCTCTTTGTGGCTGCATAAGGGCTGATGGTTCTGCTTTTTTACTTAACATTAGATTATCATGTGCAAATCACGCTATAATGGGTTTTCTGTTAGTATGATAATATCAGTATATCAAGCAAGCGATCGATTTTTAAAATTCTGCTAGATTCACCTTCTTTTATTTCTTTATTAAATGTCCGGGAAGTTCGGGAGTATTTTTGTTGATTGTGAGATTGATGCTCTGTCCATCATTGTCTATGCTGTGTGCTAATAAACAAAAATGTTTCCAGATTTTTTGGTGGAGGTTCTATGGAAGAGGAAGAGAAGGTTGTGAAAGGCGATGATGTGATTGTTGACTTGGATGCCACGCTTGAAGATCTATATCTGGGGGGAACTCTAAAGGTAGTGAATTTAGTTATTGAAGACGAAATTTATGTTTGTCAGAATGAAATCCTGGAATGGGAAGAGAAAAATGTATGGCCATTAATTTAATAATATGAAAAATATTGAGACCAAAAATTAACTGCTGATGTTATGCTGGAAGGTTTTGAAGTTGGCGGTATTCTATGGACTTCAACTTTTTGTGTGAGAACCTTAACATGATCGTATGAAAAAAATTGTGTGAGAACCTGAACATGATAGTATGAAACAATTACTGGCCATATAGCATGTTGAATTCTATCCGAGCCAATTTATATTCATACCAGTTGTTTGTTTATGAAATTCATCAGGTTTGGAGAGTGAAAAATGTAATAAAACCAGCTCCAGGTAAGAGGCGCTGCAATTGTAGAAATGAGGTTTATCACAGGCAAATTGGTCCTGGAATGTTTCAGCAGATGACAGAGCAGGTATTTTTTCCCTAGTTACAAACTGCGACATCTTTTTTGTGGCAGCATTTCATCTTGCCTCATTTTTTTGTGCTATTGCATCTATTAAAAATTCATGTAATGTTGGCCTTTCCAGGTTTGTGATCAGTGCTCTAATGTTAAGTATGAAAGGGAGGGTGATTTTGTCACCGTGGATATTGAGAAAGGAATGCAGGATGGACAAGTAAGCATCTCTTATTTTTCCTTAATCTTTTTTGGTGAACTATCCAGGAATATGTTATAATAGTTATTCTAAGAGCGACCCCAACACTTTTTCTTGAAGTAAATGGAGGCGAATTTCCATTTTCAAAGTTGAGCAGTTCCTAATAATGCCTCGAAAGGATTTTTGTTTTGGGTTCTCAAGAGAATTTCTTTTCCCTCCTCCCTTTTTTTTTTCAAACCAATACGTTCTTACCTGTCCATTCTACAGGAAGTGGTATTTTATGAAGAAGGTGAGCCAATACTTGATGGTGACCCTGGAGATCTAAAGGTTTGACTAATTCCTTGCATTTTGTTATGGCAATGAATCTGTTCGATGTAATATCTTATTTATTCAGCATTTCATGTTTGATTGGTTATTTATTTATTTGTAGTTCCGCATACGTACTGCACCTCATGACCGCTTCAGAAGAGAAGGCAATGATTTGCATACAACAGTCACTATTACTCTGGTAATATTTTTCAGCACAAAATACTCTCTCTCTCTCTCTCTCTCTCTCTCTCTCTCTCTCTCTGTATGCTAATTTCTTAGCTTATTACCAGATAAATATAGCTTTAATACTGCCAAACTTCATTCTTTAGTCTAAATCCATTTAAGTTGTCAAAGCTCCCTCGTATTTTTCAGGTCCAAGCTCTTGTTGGCTTCGAAAAGACCATTAAACACCTTGATGACCATTTGGTGGATGTTAGCTCCAAGGTTAGTGGCAAACTCATTTACTGCAATCCACATAAACTGCTAAGTTGCATAACATTATATCTAATCTCCAGTTTTCTTAGCAAATGAAGTTCAATTAAATTTGTTATTCACTCACCCCTTCATTCTCGGTCAGGGTATCACTAACCCAAAGGAAGTGAGGAAATTTAAAGGCGAAGGTATGCCATTGCATTATAACAATAAGAAAGGAGATTTGTACGTCACGTTTGAGGTTCTATTCCCAACTTCATTAACAGAAGACCAGAAGACAAAGATCAAGGAAACACTAGGTTAGGTATACAAGAAAGCGCTTAGCTACTAAATTCTTCTCTTTTGTATGCTTTTTAATTTTCCTTTTTTTTTTCACATAGTAGATCAGTATGAAGGAGATGTATCGGTACTCGGGATATCCTGAGATATCGGCATTCAGTTCTCGTCACTTTAGCTTGATTTTTTATTCAAGGGGTCATATTTGCCCCTTGATACAGTATCTAACATGCTAGTTGATGTAGGAATTATTGTTTTAGAATTTCTACTATTCAAACGGTTTAAACTTTCGTCCGCCACCAAAAACGACAATTTTTAAGGGCATAAAAACAAGCCCAATTTTGCAGTTCTTGTAAATAATCACATCGATCCTCTATTCCTCTTAGCTAATTATAAGTTGGTCAACCAGAAGCTTTCTGGAAGTGGAACATAAATATAGGTTAAAGCTTGTCTTGTTAAAAGAAATTGTTTAAATGCTTCGATTGGTAAGATTTCAAAAATATATCTATGATACAAGTAGATCGACTTTCATGTCCAAACATACATCACAACATATTCAAAAACAGTGGGTCCAAAGAACAATTGTTTTTATTTAAAGACAAGACGCTAACCAAAAACCAACATGAAAATCTGGTACCATTAATACCTATAAATATTAAATACTCATGACCTGATACACCGGCCCAAAAAAAAATAAAAAAAAAAATAAAAAAAAAATACCTAAGTTCTTCGTTCAATGAAACTACTGGCAAATCTCATTCAACTGTTAAAACTTTCTCCTCGTCAGTGTCAAAAGCCTTCCTTGCTTGCTTAAGTTCTTCATTCATCGACAATAATTCCGTGCAGCGGTTTAGTTTCGGCAAATCCTACAAAATTAACTATGTACGCTTATCAATATCTAGTGTAGACTACCCACACATTGAGATCCATCTTAATAGGATTATTATTATTATTATTATTATTATTATTATTATTATTATTATTATTATTATGTTTCGAGCACAAGCAATGTACCTTGCGAATCAGGAAAAGGAAATCCTCTGTCAAAAGCTTTCCTCGTTTAGATGCCACATCTTGAGCTTTGTGATTGTGAACCTGTTAAAGTCTCTATCAACTTTCCCGTTTTTAATACAATAAGACAAACACTGATGACATATAACTAAACTCAGGTCTCGAAACATGGATAAAATTATGTAAAATTAACAAAATCCAATCCAATGCAAAAAGAATGCAAAAAGATTACGTCTCTACTTGTGTCTAAAATATACTTAAGGGTATACTGAGTCTCTTTTTCTGGCTGTCACATACGCAGGATCCAGTCTACTTTTATTTGCGTTGGAGAATATATTTTTTTAGACTGAGTCTATTTATTAGGTGGCATCTAACTTTTTGAGATTGAACCTAAAGCATTGTGAATGCTCTGAGGGGCCAGTGTTACTTTTTTCAAGGCTTGCAAATAGTTGTTTTGAACAAGTTCAACTTTCAACCTAATAATTTTTTGCTCGTATCAAGTTAGGGTAAAACATTGGTTCCAACCTTTACTATACTTACTTTTGGATTTTGCAATCTACAATATTTTTCTTTCATGGTAAAATACAATTTGAACTTCATGAACATTTATAATTTGCGCACTCGCCTACTTCTTGACCATACGATCATCCGCAAAAATGGACACATGTATGGTCAAGATGTAGGCGAATGTGTAAATTATGAATGTTCATGAAGTTGATGGTGCATTTTACCGCCAAAAAATAGACACATGTATGGTCAAGATGTTAGCGACTGTGTAAATTATGAATGTTCATGAAATTCAAGTTGCATATTANGAAAAAATGGACACGTGTATGCGCGAAAAAATGAACACATGTATGGTCAAGATCTAGGCGAGTGTGTAAATTAAGATTATGAAGTTGAGATTGCATTTTACCGTGACAAATACCGTAGGTTGCAAAACCCAAAAACATGTACGGCCCTAAGTAAGAGATAAGACTAGTACTATTCCATCAAGAGAGCTTCCTTTCTTCCTTCTTTGCTGGTCTCTGCTAGTTGATCCACTAGAGCTAGAGCTACTTGACCCACGCAGCCTGTTTTCTGAAACCCCTATCCCTCGCTATTAAGGAGTCCTTGCCCTATGCTCTATAGAGAAAGAAGGTCTCGAAGACGGGACTACGCGGGGGAGTTAAAGAGTTCCTCTTTCGAATAACCAAGGGAGAGATCCATTCGTTTACGCTTTTCTTACCAATAGAAGCTATTATCTGCCCCAATTGGCGAGTTACTAATCCTCCAACCGGACAACAAATTTTCTCCGAGCCACGACCTCTTACCTTTGGGTAGCGGTCTCTCGAGATCCTAAGTCACCGAACCGCGTACAGTTCGGTAGGCAGCATCGATCCATCGGGACTACGACATGAACTCTTACCTAAAGTCCATTAGGAGTGTCATTCGTCAAGAGCTGGGCCACATCCGTAAAGCCCACATTGTGAGCAGGCCCGTCTAGTCGGGCAGCATTGTTGGCCAAGGCCCGATAAACTTCTCGGGCATCATGAAGAATGGTAGGATTGTACTAAGGCGGTTTGGTCGGTTAGTTGTGTTGCAACACATGCATTTGCTTGTGGTGCTTTTGCTATTACCTGCTAAGTTTTTGCTAATATTGGGGAACTCTAGTTTATTCAGGTTCCACTGATTGATTAAACAA
>BKCP01006449.1:164199-181511 GCA_008636005.1 Striga asiatica
AAAAAAAATATTTAACAAATAAACACCAAAAATGAAAAATGTCATGGGTGGGTATTGCTGTTAAATTAAACGAGTCTGTCTCGGCTCGGCTCGATAAAGCCCGAAAAAATAATTTTTATATAATTTTCTATAGTTCAGCTCGTTAAAGCTTGAACTCGGCTTGTTAAGGCCGAACTCAGCTCGTTATTAGTGATAAACGAATCGAGCTCGAGCTCAATTTCTGGCTCGTTAACCTTAAGCTCGAGCTCAGCTCGGCTCGTTTACAGGTCTATGGATGGGTTAGTTGATGTTTTTTCGTTTACCCGGATTGTGAGTTCCGAAAAGGACATCAGCAATGGCGGACCCGCCAGCCTGGCCCGGATAACCAGCCCATAAAATTGCTCCGATTCTTGGATCATTTTTAGCAAAGGACACGTCGATTGGGCCACCGCTCATTAGGACCAAAACAATGGGGACTTTTGAGGCTGCAGCAACTTTAGAGATGAGCTCCTGCTGGCGCCCAGGCAGCAAGAGCCCGGATCTGTCTCTGAATTCGGCCTCGATAGATTGGTCCAAGCCCATTACCATAATAGTGGCGTCCGATTGGCGGGCAGCTTCAATGGCCCCACCGAATAAAGCATCGTTTGCACAAGCCACGTCAGCACAGCCCGGCTGATGAATCACCCTCGTGTACTGTCTTATTCCTTCCAATGGAGTCGTGTATCCGCAAGCAACACCTATGTAGTAATAATAATAATATAATAATAATAATAATAATAATAATAATAATAATAAATAATAACATCTTCCAATAGTTTTTATTTCTTTTTTTACCAGCATAATTTCCAATCATTGTGAGAGTGACATCTGAATTAGGCCCAATAACGGCGATAGGATGGTGTCGTCTAGGAGAAAGGGGAAGCACTGGGCCGTGATTCTTGAGTAAAACGAGGCCCTGTCTAGCTGCTTCAAGGGCCAGCTCTTGGTGGGCCGGGGTGCAGATGTCCTTTGGGCCGAGATTGGCATAAGGCTGGCCCGGTTGTTCCCCGTCGAACATTCCAAGTCTCATTTGGACGGTGATAGTATTGAACAATGCATTGTCGATTTCGGCTTCCTTTAGTAGCCCCCTTTGTACTGCATTCTCGCTGTGTACAGCAAGGAAAGGCCCACAATCCAAATCCAAGCCTATCGTTTAACGTAATGTCATAACATACTCGTGATTAGCGTAACTATCGACAAAATGTTAAAAACGATTTTAGTACATGATTCGAGTTTTAATCGACTTTGTTCGAATAACCTGCTCTTATTGCATCTGCAGCTGCTGCTTCTGGTGTCGACGTGTAATGCTGATTATCGTAGAACACGCCCACCGAGTCACAATCGGACACGATATACCTAGTTTTTTTGAGTATATTAATAATTTTAAAAATTAATATGTATACAAAAATAAAAACATATATTATATATTCATATAAGAAAAAAAAAATGTGACATATATGTACCCATTCAAACGCCAAGCACCGCGTACTGTTCCTCGGAGGAGCTTCGGGTCAGCGCAAGTGGGGATGCCGTTGACTTGATTGTAAGAACACATCACACTCGCTACTTGGCCTTCCATTACACAACTTCTAAAGGGAATATCGAATGTATCTTCAATGTCCTGCTTGCTAACCTGCAAAATATATGATTAAAGTTACGGAGAATGCTACCATCCCGTTACGGGATGGTTCCGTTGTGTTTTCTAGTCATAGATATACATGTAATCTAGTGATGGGTAGTTAATCCAACAGTTAAAAACACAACTGAACCATCCCGTAACGGGATGGTAGCATTCCCCGTAAGTTACATTTATAACTAAACACTATATTAGCGAATGAGTGAAAAATTCGCTGATTGAATCTCATTTAGAGTTTTGACCTGTTCAATCCGCCAATTAGCTTCTTTCGTGAAGAGCTTATTTAATTGGCTTTTCATGCTCAAAACACCAATTTTGAAAAAAGTCAATGTAATAGCAATTTGAGTAAAGATGATTTATCTTTTCCAAAATAGATATACAAAGTACAAACCACTAGGCACTAGTTAAACACTCATTTTCAAACTACCAATACAATTCAGTAATCAAATCATCTATTACTATCACCTGTGAGCAGATACAATCACTTCTCTATAATTGGTTAAACAGACAAACAGGGTGAAAAAAAATAAAATAACAATGAAAACTTTTTTCAGATTAGAAAAATTAAATTCAAAAGGGAAAAACTGTAGAGATTAACCTTTGCGTTGAAGTGGAACCTATCAACCCCGCTCCAGTTGTCCAGATCGTACGCCGTGTAGTGCTTGCAGCACGCCGCCACCTTCAGCCGGCCGCCGGCGTCCGTGCCCTGTAGCCCCCTGACGTAGCTGGCGGCATATCGGCCGGCGACGAGCGGATCCTCGCCGGGGGTCTCCTGCCCCCGGCCCCACCTCGGGTCCCGGAATATGTTCACGTTTGGGCTCCAGTAAGTAAGCCCACCCATCCCACCGTTGTACATTGCTCGGGCCTCGTCCGACACCACCTGTGCAGTAATTGGGTCATTTTCTTTTTTCGGCCCATTAAGGTATTGTGGGCCTAGTAAATAGTGCACACACTGGGCACGTGCTGAATGGGTCGTCTTGCATGGAAAAAGGTTTGTATCGAATTTAGAGCTATCATTTCGTTTTATTATTGTCCAGTGCTAAATTCCAAGAAGATATCATATTAAATTGAGTAGGATAACGTGTTTTAGAAAACCGTAGTGGACCCGTCATAGAATGCCCATCGAATGATAGTCGTTGAAAATATTAATGATGGCTAGTCAGATAATGTTAATTAGTTATATCAAAACAAAAATAAAATCGAAATTTTTTAATGTTGGATCAAACACATATTTATAGGTATCCATATGAGTACTATGTGTTGATACAACAAAAAGAAATCCAATGGGCTAAAATAAACCGAGGAAATCTCAAGTGTTCAATTGATGTAAAATATACCTAGTTTTTGGTAACAGGAAATAAATTTGTAGAGACTCTTACTTTGTATTTATACTATGTTTATAATTATAGGTCTCAAGATGTAATTCTTTATGTTTTAATAAAGGTAATATTAAGAGTATCGAGTAATTTTAGAGAAAAAAAAAAAAAAATGAACTGAACTAATTACAACTTTCAGTCATGTTAAATGAGAAACGGGGTTGAAGTTAAAATAGTTTTTACCTTTTCAGTTGATAAAAGCGTAAACTATTCCCGAAAAGTAAAAGCAGATAAATCAGCATCGGAAACTGTGCCTCATAGATCGAGTAAAATGTCTTGATAATAAATCAAGATATGATACGGCATTTTTGTTAAAGAACAAATAATTAACATATCACTACTTTAGATTTTGATTGTTTAAATTTTAATCATAAGATTATCGCCTTAACTATAATATTGAGTGATAAATAAAAAATTTAGCACGTATAAACGAGTCGAACTGAGCTGCTCCTACAACTTAAAATCGAGTTTTTATCGAGCATTTCATTTACACGAATCGAATTATTTACAAGCCTTAGTGCTCGAGCTTAGCTGAACGTCTCGTTTCCTTATATAACGCTACAGTACTTTATACAATATAACCTTTGTAATTATTACCATTTGATAATGACCTAATTAGATTTTCATTTTCATGCAATTAATTAAATAAACAAAAAGCCATAGAAAAAGCATGAATAGACAACACATTTCGCTTCAAATCAACTACTTAACTAAATAAAATTTAAAAATAGAGAAAAATTAAACCGTACCTTCCCAATCTCCTCCCACAGAGACGCATTGAAGGAGGCGGCGGTGGTGATGACCTGCGGGAAGCTGGTGGCGCCGGGGAACTCGCCGCCGAACTTCGTCCCCGGCCCGACGTTGGACACCCCGTGGAGTGCCTCCGACCACCACTCGTACCGGCGGATCCCCAGCCTCGGCACGCCGGCGGCATTGTCCCCCAGCAGCTTCACCTTCTCCTGAAGCGTCAGCCGTCCGATCAGATCCTTCGCCCTCTCCTCCACCCTCAGGTCCGTCCGGCAAAACGGCAGCGTTTTGGTCGCCGGATCTCTCGGCCGGCAGGCGAATGGGTGCTTTCCTCGCACGGCCGGCGAAATCGCCGCCGCCGTGAAAAGGAAAAGTGAGAGAATAAAGGTAAAATTGGAATTTCTCCTCATTGTTTTCTGAGGAGAAAATAATTAATTTATTAAAAAAAATGGGGAAAAAATTAGGAGCTGAGTAAAGGTGGGAAAGTAGAGTGGGCTGTGGGCTTATATATAAGTGAAACTGATTGTGTGTGAGCGGTTAGGGGTGATGAGTGATGACATCAGATCAGCGGCTCTGGCGAAATGGACGGCTACGATTACTTCAGTCTATCAACTGGTTGTATGAGGTATGGGTGTTTTTTTGGGTTTCGAGCATGGGAAAAACAGAGGTGCAAGTTGCAAGTAAAGGATAAAAGATTAAAAAGTACATGAATGATTTTACTTTGTTAAAAAATGTAAAAAATGGGATAATTTTTATTTTTTATTTTTTGGCAGGCAAATTTTGCAAGTTGAGAGTGAAGATAAAGGGGGCACAATATTTGATTGAAAAGCAATAAATTCTGAATATAAAAAGCTAACTTCACGATTATTTGATGTCACTAGGTGTATATTGCCTTTGCATTTGCACACTACAAAATGTGAGGCCAAAATTTGCGGCATGGCAAGAAAAGTACAATCTAGAGGACTTTTATGAGTGTTTCTAGGATCAATTGTGATTTTATAATCAGATAACACAAATTTTGTAATTAGTTAGTTAGTCATATTTTCTCTTTTCATGCCGAAGCAATTTTAGGGTCGATTACAAATTTGGACAAATTCTAGTGTTATTCTACTTGATATAGTTGTATTTTTAGGCAAGAAATAATAAATTGACTAAACCCGCAATGAATTGTATTTGGATAGTAGTAGACAAACAGACAACTAACTAATTTACATACTTAACATTAAAACATTGTAGAATTACTTTTATTTTTTATATCAAAGAACAAATTGGCAGAAATTCATACTAAAAGAGTTTGGGTCTGAAATTAATCACGACTATGCTCTGTCTCGCAAGTTGCAATAGTAATTCAGAGGAGCAACGTGGCGAATAGTGATTAGCCACGATGGCGGCAAGTGTTTATATAAATGGAAACATAATCTAACTCTGCAGTACATACTGAAATCAAATTACTCTCGGCCCAGTTGTCAAGTTGTGGCCTGTTTATCAAATAGACAAATACTACTATAATTCAACTTAAATTTTAATCGAAATATTTAATATGTTTTCAACGAAAATTAAATATGAATCTGCATCACTACATAGAGTGGGAATTGAATTTATATTTTTTCTTACAAATATATATACATAACTTTTGTTTGTTAAATTATGCAGAATTGGCATATTGTTATCTTAATTCTTAATTGATCGATGAAATATAACTAAGTACACCCAAGTTTGCTATAACCTTCTTCCTCAGCATTGAATCTATGTATATGTATTTAAGTATATTGTTGTGAAACAAAATTTCACACATTATTATTGAGTTGTAAGTTAAGATCCATTTTTAACTTTAGTAAGCCTTTTGGACTGATAAGTTTCAAGAAATTAATACAGTTATACAGACACATATGGGGAAGGGTTAACTTATTGAAAAAAAAATATAATTATTTACAAACATTGTTGAGCCAATAAACAAATGTCAATTGATAAAGTGCTTTATGAATAAGATTTTTCCGATCTTGCCCATCATGCATCATTTGTGGAGAGTAGTTGAAATTTATGGATTAAATTTAATTTTTTCAATACTCGCATAAATTATATAAGCCATGATTAATAATTCTAAAATGCATTTGTGAGAGTAGTTGAAATTTATTAGGACTGAGTATTATCATAAGTTCTTAACTAATACAATACTCGTATACTATACATGTACTTAAATATATTAATATTTATACAATAAAAATTAAAATAATTTACATTTTTATTGTTAAACTATGCATGATGAATACGCAATAATAATAAAAAAACTAACAAAGTGATAATTACTTCAAATGGTGCCTGTATTTTTACACTAAATTTGTCAAAAATTATATTTTAATTATATTTTTAAAATTATATATGTATAAAACTGATATTATTTGCAACTTCATATATGTGATTTGTTTTTTTTGAAAACAAAACAAGTTTTATGTATTGTGATTATATTTTATATTTACAGAGTCAGTGTCTCACGTTTATAAATTTTCAAGTATTATAAATTCATAAAGTTAATAATTTAGAATTTACGTAGAAATGTATTTTCTAACTTTACAAAGTACAAAATTATTTTATTGATATTCTTTTATATTTACTAAATTAAATAACATAATAACATTCAATTTTTTTTATATAATCTATTTAAATTGAGAATAATATTTTATAATATTTTTTAAAATTTATTTTATGTACTACTCAATTTATATTTTTATTCCAAAATTTATGGAAAAAAACAATAAAATGATTATTTTATGGTGTAATAATGAATTATATGTTTATTATTTTTATAAAATAATTTACACAGTTATATGATATTATTTTAAACTGAGTAGATAATAAAATTAATTTATTTATAAATATAGATGGAATTATTTTTTATTTTACATATGCAATATGAATGTCAAATCGAAGATCATTAAAAATTTGATTATTTTGGTAAATCATATATAAAAAATAAAATACAAATAAAAAAATTATAAAGTTTTTAAAATAAAAAGAATACATATTTATAATAATTAATATATGGATTAAATAAAAAAGGTAAGAGTAGTATATGGTAATTTAAGAAAAAATGAAAGCCAAAATTATGGTAATTCCAAAGCCTAATATTTAAAACTAAACCCGAACATGTGTCAATAAGTACCAATTTATGTCAAATAAGCTTACGAAGCACACGGATCTGCCACTTAGACTCAACACATTCAGAAATTATATATAGAGGCGATAGGTCAAGTGTAATTTTCATTTTCATTTCATTGCATTATCAATTTTTCCGGTTTGGTTGAATGTATTGGGCTGGTCTCGCTTATGCACTGAACGACCCTACTGGGGTGGGACTAGTTGAATGTCTAATCGCAAAACCAGCAAAATCAGCCCAATACTTACAATTACATATTTCAATTTGATCTAAACACAGACAATTTTATTGCATTTTCGTCTACGATATATTTGTTAATATTTTTTTTGGTTTAACATTTATATTATAAATATATAAAAAATATTATATATATTGTATAAAAAGATGATATTAAAATTAAATAATAATTATTATTCTTATTTGTCTATTAAATAAATTATCAATCATATGATTGAATTAAATTTAAAAAATATTATAAAGTAAAACGAAGACATCAAAATTTTGGGCTGTAGAAAAAGGTGGGATGCTGTATTTTCACGGCTGGATTTCATATATCGAATAAACCTCTTACTGAGTGCTACTTTAAATAAAAATTGTAACATGATTTTTTAACAAGTATTGAAATTCATTATAAAAACTTTTATTCATATTTTTCGATTTTTAAAATATAGGTTTCTTAATTTTATTTGCTCTCAAACTGAAGTAAACTGATGAGAATGGAAGTTTAGACCCCCTTACACGAGCGCAGTCGAGAGTGGAAGCGACCCAAGAAGACCACGTGAGGACCCAAAACAACACGAGCATGTCGGGAAAACGAGTGCGAGCTCGCGCGAGCACAAAGTCACATGCACGAAAATGTTGCGGGAGAGGCGTGCAGGCATAGTGAATAGGCGCGCTTGGACAACTGTTGCCTTCATAGCAAAATTGTTATCTTTAAATACCCATCTTATGTTCAAGTTTTCTATAAATATTGAAGTTAATAAAAAAAAAAAAAAACTAATTATTTGATCACCGTGTGTTAGAACTCTCGTGAATGCGTCTTTCCTTACAATTATCACGAAAGTAGACGTCCGCGCGGATATTAGCAACTTGTCGCCGAGAATCAAAGCCGTTAGCTCGACTTCAAAGCAAAACAACATATTTAAAATACACGATCTTCATAATTGACACAAAACGCCCACGTGAAAAAGAAACTACACATTTAATGAATTGACTTCCTTTCAGGGCCTTCAGCCTTCGCCTCTCTTCTCAGACCAGCGAGGAAAAGGAAAAGCAGGAAAAACAAATAAAATCCTGTCCAGATCCAGAGAAATTTCAATCCGAACCCGACCCGACCAAAATGTTTCTATTGGATTGGTTTTACGGCGTGTTGGCTTCCCTCGGGCTATGGCAGAAAGAAGCTTAGATCTTGTTCCTCGGCCTCGACAATGCCGGCAAAACCACGCTCCTTCACATGCTCAAGGCCGAGGTCAGTTTTATTTTTCTAGAATCGATTGTTGCTTTTGCTAATTTGCTACATTGAAAGGATCTCGGTGAATTTATTGGCTCGAAATTTCGTGTTTTTTCTTTTTTTTTTTTGGGTGCAGAGGTTAGTACAGCATCAGCCGACGCAATATCCGACGTTGGAGGAGCTGAGCATCGGAAAAATCAAGTTCAAGGCGTTTGATTTGGGTGGACATCAGATTGCCCGTAGGGTTTGGAAGGATTATTATGCCAAGGTATTTGATTTTGTTTATACGCTTGTGATTATTGACAGAAACTGGGGGAAAATGGGTTCTGAAAGATTATTATGCCAAGGTATTTGATTTTGTTTATAGGCTCGTGATTATTGACAGAAACTGGGAGAAAATGGAAGGGAAAAGCCCATATGGGGTTCCATCCCAAAACCAATTGGTGGAAGGAGGAGTAGCTCATTAGTCTTATAAGGTGGGTCTATTTTCCATATATGAACGATGTGGGACAAATCACAAGTGATATTCTAACACGCCCCCTCATTTGTGAGTCTTTCGAAAGCCCAAGCCAAACTGAAGGTGGGTCTATTTTCCATATATGAACGATGTGGGACAAATCACAAGTGATATTCTAACACGCCCCCTCATTTGTGAGTCTTTCGAAAGCCCAAGCCAAACTGAGCTGGGTGCCCCAAGCCCTACTACAAACAGACTCCCATAAACGGGTACGTGGGGGATAAACAATGGGAAACAATGGGTACATCATCACACGGTCCAAGATAGAACCGGTACGTCATCACACGGTCCAAGATAGAACCAGCTCTGATACCATGACAGAAACTCGGGTACGTGGGGGATAAACAATGGGTACGTCATCACACGGTCCAAGATAGAACCGGCACGTCATCACACGGTCCAAGATAGAACCGGCTCTGATACCATGACAGAAACTGGGGGAAAATGAGTGCTGGCCCACTAGCATGAAGGATACCATGAAAGAAGGGAAAAGCCCATATGAAGCCCAAATGGGGTTCCATCCCAAAACCAATTGGTGGAAGGAGAAGTAGCCCATTAGTCTTATAAGGTGGGTCTATTTTCCATATATGAACGATGTGGGACAACTCACAAGTGATATTCTAACAATTATAATGTGATTTCGGTGCAAGCTTTTTTATGGATTTTTATTGATGATAATTGATGTTGTGATTATGAGGACGAAAGCTGATACTGGGTTTATGAATTTCATTGTTTTCTGTGAGTATTCGTGCCAATTGATGGAGAATGCTTGTTGTTAATTATTTTCTGTGAGTATTCATTGTTTGTTTGATTTGGAGGGTTGATATTTCTGCATTTTCAGTAGTAGCAGTGTTATTAATGGCAGATGGCCGTAAATTGCGGCAGGCCAAGCCCTACCGCCACTTGATAACACTTAGTAGAGTTACAGATGACGACTTCTGAAGATGGAAATGGAAGGAGTATTATGCAATTAAGTTGAAATTTCTGTATCTATACTTCTCGAGTATATTTATGGTCCGCGAGGATAGTGTTGACGATTGAGTATCATGTCACATAATAGATTCGAATGCTTGGCAAAAACCTGCTTTTGTACCACTCTTTTGTAATATAATTTGTAGGCAGATGTTGTACATATACTTGCATCTATCACAAGAAAAATTCGACTCTAATTCTTTTCATTTCCTGTCATCGTCACTTTGTGGAGTTTATGACATATATTGAAGTAATGTGGATTTTCCACGATTTGTGAGAGTGATGCTAGTGTGTCTAGCACCTCTCTTTGGTACCTCACTGTTATAGTTACTTCAAGATGCTTCTTAGCTATAAGGTAGCTTATAGTTTTTAAGTGAATTTCTAGCTTATATCTGATATCTTATGACTTATGGCTGAAAAACTAGCTTATATGATAAAAATGTTTGATAAAATTACTGATAAGCTAGTTGAAATAAATATTTCAATGGACTTAGTTTAAAAACTACTTAAAAAAGCTTATGAGATAAGCTCGAGTTTTTAGAAAAAGCTCGTCCTACCAAACCAAACTTATTTGAATACAGAAAGCTTATAAGCTAATCAAATAAGCTTATATGTTTACCTAACACAGTCTTAAACTATTTGCTTCCCGCAAACACATACTATTTGTGAAGCTTGACAAGTGAAAGCATTTCTTATAGTTAGTGTCGTGTACTGTTTCGACTCGTTTCACTTCATGCACTGGGAATGGGATTTTGCAGGTTGATGTTGTGGTGTACCTAGTCGACTCGTATGACAAGGAGCGTTTTGCGGAATCCAAAAAGGAGTTAGACGCACTCCTTTGTGATGAGTCTCTTGTAAATGTCCCGTTTCTTATTCTCGGAAATAAGATCGACATTCCATATGCTGCCTCGGAAGACGAGCTTCGGTATCACCTCGGTCTAGCTGGCGTGACCACCGGAAAAGGGAAAGTCAACCTTGCTGATTCCAACGTGTGCCCGTTGGAAGTGTTTGTGTGCAGCATTGTGTGAAAGATGGGTTATGGTGGAGGCTTCAAATGGATGTCACAATATATTAAATAGCGTAAATAGGGTTATGAATTGTGATCAAAGGGGATTCATGAGATCAAAGCCATGAATCAAAACAGAGGAATGGAGTTATTGTACAAATACTGGAACTTAAACTTCAATTCAATAATGTGAGAGGTGGTTTTGGGTCATTGTTGAAGCCATGAAAGGATTGAAACTTTGAAGCATTTAAAAGTGGGGCAAGTTTTATTCAATATTCTTTTTTGGCTGACTTGATAGTTGATAGTTGATACTACTTTCTCCAACTTTCTTGGGCAGCATTTGTCCTCATTGTGGTCTCAATTATTATCATTTTTAAATCGATTTTATCCGGCAATGAATAGAGTACTACAATCTAAAGTGATCTGAAGCCAAATAATAGCTAAATAGCGAAATAAATCTTAAACGTCCATCACAATACATTACAATACACCTTTTTCCAGGCTTAATTTGAAGCTGCAAGAACTTGAACTATGCACAGATAAACCCTTATACTATACATAACATTGAACCACAAAACAAACACAAAGACATTACACAACATTTAGTTATTTCTCATAATGCTAAGCCGGCATGGGACGCTTGACGACCACCAACGGACACTTAACATGCTTTGCACAGTAATCACTCACACTTCCCAGAATTGCCCTGCAATCGTAACAAATTGCATCTCAAAACCAACTTTTACCTTTTCAAACCGCAATGAGAGGCATATATGTATACAGTAATCTTGAAATTAGAGGATTTTTTTTTTTCCTTTTTTCTTTTTTCTATTTCAGAAAGTTGGTTAATTACCTCTTGAAGAAACCATAATCATGGCTTCCCATGACCAAAATGTCTGCTTTTAGTTTATCAACAGCTGTGCATATTACATCCTTTGCATCTCCATTCCCAACTTTCTTCTCCACTTTGACCTGACCAAATTGACAAATTCCCATTGCTCAATAAAAATAAAATCAAATAAGACGGTAATCTAAAATTTAAATTATAAATAAATAATTAAATGAAACAGAACACATACTGTAGTATCGAATTTTCTACAAACTGCCTCTGCCCTACTCATCACTGAATTTGCCAAATTCCTGTTGTATTTTTCAATATTTGCAATTTCATCCCCAGCCAAAAGATATCCTAACAAAAATTTAATATGCACAAAGTCAATAATTAAAGCAATTACATTAAAATAATAATAAAAAAAAATGTTAGAAAAAATTAAGGATTGAAAAAATGTAATCTAACCTGTAACATCTAGAGCTGAGTACACAGGTACAGGTGGCTTTATGTAGAGGAGGATTAAGGTGCTGTTTTGATTGATATTTTTCTCGGATAAGAGATTGCTGAGGCACCATGATAAGGCATACATGCTTTCTTCACTTTCATCCACTGCAACTACGACTTTTTTCATGGTAATGTTGTTATTGTTATTAGTAGTATTTTCTTCTATNGACAGCAAGTAACATAATATATTAATTCAAGTCCTTAGTTACAAGTTTAAATATCCATGAAGGAAAATCACCTTTTTCCCAAACAAAGTGGGAGGTGTGAAAAGAAGAAAAAGAAAAAATAGCATGCGCCACGTGATTGGCTACTCTAGAACATAAGAAATACAACAATTAGCCGACTCATCTAATATTCGTTTAATATTACCTGCAATCACTCCACAATACCCGAGAGACTTCGTAGGATTTGTAACTGCCTGTACAGCACCTAATTTCTTGTTAATAAAAATAAAGATTATAAAATGAAATCTTAAATTTTTTTCTTCATGTTGTTTTTTAGAATCATGTTTAAAATTTAAAAGTATGCAATTCTATTGAAAAACATAGCTAAATGTGTTTGTTAAAGGAATAATTTGAGTGAATTAACTTAAAATGATTTTTTTTGAGTTAACTAGGGTTAATTTAGAAAAAGTGGTATAATTAGTTGTTAGTGGAATTTTGAGTTTATATTAAAATAATAAATATAAAATAATTAAAGTTAGTTTGATGTAAAAATATGAGAGAGATGTTATGATGTGATGGTTATTTAAAATTATGTGAGTGGAAGAATAGTGAATTAAAGTTGATATGATGTGTAAAAATGATTGGTTGTTATTATTTAATGACTGATTGTTATTATTTAATTATATTGATAATTTTAAGGAAAGTGGAGTTGAGTTAAATTTTGAGTAGAATTAATTTAGTTTGAGTATATTGTTTAACAAACACAACGTGTTTGATAATAGGCTTATTGTATTTAGTCATTTGGGCTATGCATGGTATGTTCTTTGAAGTTTGAACATCAAATATAATAATTTACATCACAAAAACATCTTTCCAAAATTGGAGAATATTAAAAACAAATAATAGAAATTTTAAAGTACTTGTTTATGCAAATGATCACTAGTCAGTGTTGGGCTGCTGGCAAGATATTTAATTAGATGGCAAACGTATGACTTGAATTTTATCAACAAATACAAAATTATGGCAAGATATTTTCTTACGTTTGAGTAAGGTCATAGTGACCATGAAAAGAAAAGGACATTGACAATAAGGCTGTTGAATAAATAAATTCACAGGTGTATAAGTAATATCTAATCAGCTAAACAAAACCCTGCAAGAGGTGCTAGAAACTGAAATAAGGGGAAGAGTTTTCTGTTGTACAATTGTTTCACCAAAATTCTTATGTAAAATTGGTGCTGTTTTGGAGCTAAGTTTCAAATTTTTCTTATGAAAGTTTTTGATTTGGTTTTAGAATTATAAGGTACAGAGTACTAAAATATAAATATATTGTACATTTAATTGTAGTTATCCCAAAATTAATGAATATTATTATAATAAAGATTAAATTCAACAACTAATTTTCTCTCTCTCTCTCTCTCTCTCTCTATATATATATATATATATATATATATATATATATATATATATATAATTGCTAGCAAATCATTAAATAAAATCTAATAAATTTTACTTATGCGGCAAATCATTAAATACAACCTAATAAATTTTACCTAATGTGATATTAATCCACCATGTCCCATTAATGATAAAAGATTTCATTAGGTTTATTTTTTGGGTTAACTAAGACAAAACATTTTATATTTATTAAGTAATAATTATATTTTTTGATTGAATCATATAATATTTATTATTAAAATTAGTAATTATATTTTATACTAAATGATATATGGAAGTTACATAAACATAAAAGATTATATTGCGAAAATATTTTGTTCAAGTTATTTATTCTAAAATCAATATTATATTTTTTTTATTTGATTAAGCGATTATTTTTAAGTAAATTATTATTTTTTTAAATGTCATGGTAAAATTTCCTTAAATTGCATAAGAGCATTATCTAACTTATCCAGTGATCAAATTTTAAGACATAAGAGCATTATCTAACTTATAATTTTAATCGTATATGCATAAATATAACGTATCTATATATATATAATTACTAGCTCAAAACATTTAATAAAACCTATTTAATTTTACCTATGTGGCAATTTAACAATTTTCCCTCCAAAAACCGTTACATTTTGATGTATTTAATATTTCATTCAATCATTAAATAATTAATACTCATCACTTCAAAATTACAAAAATTATTTTAAACTTTTGATTAATGACAGTTGACCATATAATGTGTTGACCGTATAATGTGATTAGATGTTATTATTGTTGTTACATTTAATTTTTTTTTTAAAATAAAAAATATATTTGAAATTCCTAAATAAATATAAATAATTCACACATAAAAGACGTACCAAAATATATATTACATCCAATCAGATCAACGCAATTTAAAAAAAAAATATTTCAACTATTTTAATTGTAAATTTGGTCTGCAAAAAAGTGAAAGAAAAATAATTAATTATTATATGCATACAGACTCACAATAATTTATTTATATCTATGCAAATGCACAGGTCGAATACTAGTTATACTCTATATTTAAAATATAATACTATTATGTAACTTATAATAATATGCATACAAATAAGTGAATAAATCATAATACTTTATTATATATGTGGAAATGCACAATGTTGAATCCTATGAAAGATTAATTGTCATTATCCTGCAATTAATATCTGTTATCTGAAAACTGTGAAGAGCAGTGAGTGAACTTTGAGTATCTTCACACTCAAGCTTGGCCTACAAAAGGCCCACCATACCTTATCAAGAAAAAGGCCCACTAATTTGATCAATGGAGAAACCTCCACGATTAATCCAAAAGTTTATATCGCCGTCTTACTTTGCCGTCCATATTAATAATTAGTCACTAAGTGTGGGGGGCCATTATGTAACATTTAGCCATGAAAGATTTTCCATAACCCAATCCGAAGGGTGTGGGAAGCTTGATCATTTTTGTGAAAAATGTCTGATATTTCAATAATCATGTAAAAGGAATAATATATATGTACGAATTTATTCCTAAAAAAAAACTTGATACTAGTGCTTTGGGGAAAAAATAATGAACTAAAAGTTTTAAATAATGACGTGACATCATAAACTGGTTCGACTCGGGTTCAATGGTATATTGGTATTAAGCAATTAAAACCATTATGGGATATTTCACTATGTTTTTTAAAATATTAACAGCACAACTGAATGGTATCTAGTTTATTCCTTAATTATAGAGAATGATATAATAACTAGAACAACTCCGTAGGCTGACCGACCTCAAGTAGTTAGCTCAGTAAATCGGTCTCAAAGAATCAACTCAGGTAAGAGGTTGAGAGTCCTGAAGCTCGAACATGATGGTTTGGGATCTTATAGGGAACTTTGAATAGCTCGTAAGACTATGATTGACATCTGAAAGCATCTCAGCACTACCTATAAACCTTATAGCTAGGACCGGATGATAATTAGAAATGGAGGCTTAAGAGCTCAAACACATAGAACGGGGTCAGGATGGGTTAATGACCTAAGATATACAAGTCCTTGAAAGTAGATAAGAACGCAAATTTTATGGATGACCTGAAAGAGTTGTTCAGGAAGATTCTAGACAGGATAAGATTGGATAAATATCAGGTAGACCTTAGACAGTAAAGGTAAATCTTGGGCAGACCTTGGACGACAAAGGTATTTAGACAACAAAATTTGGCAAATCTTGGGCAACAATGTATACTCTTTCATAAAAGGGTTTCTCCTTCTCTCTATGACTTTTAAATATTGATACATAATTATCACCTTTTATATTCCGATAACTGATTGAGTGTCGGAGTCTACCGTCGGGAACAACCCCGGTGTGTTTCAAGGAAGGAAGTTGGTTCGTATTCTTCTAGATGCCGGTTCAAGGAGAAATTGCACATCATATACTTTATAACAGATAATTATGTCCTAAGGAGTAAGTTATTAATGTTTTAATGGTATCCGGAATTCACTTTCTAACACATCTCTTGATTGTAAAGTATCACTAGTGATTTGGTATCTGAGAGGATAAAAAAATATTTGGAGACACGTCGACCAAAGCTTTCTATAGGAATCCATAAAGATATTGATTTGTAGGTTAGTTCAATTCGTGATTCGAGATGTACAAAGCGAACAAGTTCGACCGAAAATTGTGGTAGACTGGTATTCTTTGTCCATGAAAATAATATGCTCTCTTTTGTATATAGACTACATAACATGATAACATAAGTGGTCCATTTTAGATGATTGTCTTGTTCAAGCTCCGTAGTTACGTGCACCTTACACAAAAGACTAGTATTCGATCATGTGCATATGCACAGATGTTTCGATAATTATAAGTTACATGTATGTATATAGTATTAAAATCATAAGTTTGATAATAGTATCACGTTTTAAAAATTTTGTCATGAACATTATAAAAGTATTAAATTTCATCACTATATTGATTGTATAAAATAAAATGGATAATGTAGCTTTATAAATGAGAGATCACGACCTATTAATTATCTTAGAAATTATTATTATAATTATTTTATTATTATTAATATTATTTATAAATTTTTAAGAGGCTTGATTATACCACTAAAGTCAATTAGCGTATAAAAAAAATGCTTAAGAGCAATAAATATTTTAAGAAACAATTTGCAATCTAATTTTGTTTTACCTATTGAACTTCCATATATCATTTAGTGTGAATTATAATTGGTTAGTTTTAGTAATAACTATTATATAATAGAATAATTAAAAATATAATTACAATTTAATTAAGCATTATCTAAAAAGTCACATATTAAATTTCAATTACTTTGTACCAAAAAAAAATTCAATTACTGATTTAAATAAATATTTATTTGTAACGGAAAAATGTGAAAAAAAAATTGATCAAATAAAAAATAATAAAATAAATAAGATTTTATTAATTGCTTTGCTAGCAATTATATATATATATATATATATATATATATATATATATATA
>BKCP01006449.1:181531-211778 GCA_008636005.1 Striga asiatica
TATATATATATATATATATATAGGATTTGGTTCAAATGAGAACTAAGTCCTAGTGTGAGAACCGTGAGAACTATTATTTTTAATTGTATGTAGTGCTATGATTGATTGTATTTTAGTGCTATTTTTAATCAGGATGTATTTTATTAAAAATAGCAATACAATTTATGTTAGCATTTGTAAAAATGATAGCACCATGTGAGATTAAAAATAGCATCATACACAATTAAAAATAGCATCAAACATGGTTCTCACGGTTCTCACACCAGGACTAGTTTTTATTTGAACCAACCCCTATATATATATATATATATATATATTTATAGATAAGGGACCTCGCTCGGTCCAAGCTTCGTCTGAGGTCAGGTTTATTTTGGGCCCAAACTTGGTGTTCTGTCTTAGTCCGTTTAACATTTTGGGCTCTTGATATGTTGGCTATACTGAATCTTGGTCTAACTAGAATAATAAGGCCTGTATTTCACGTACAATTATCTGTCCAGCTCAACTCTCTGGGCCTTGTATTTACACCCGTCATTTCATTTCAGATATCTTGAAAATAAATCCCAATGATAACTAGTTATTAATTATAATTATATTGTAATTTTATATGTTTATATTAATTTTTTAAATTTTTAGTAAAAGATATTCAAAATAAAACTATATACAAGCCATTCATAAACGAGTCGTAGACCAAACAATAATACAATGTGGAAATGAATAACAAAAATAAACTTTAAATCAAACATAAACAACAAAAGTTAGTATACTTATGATAAAAAACAGATATTTTGTAAATACATAATTTTGTAGATGATGGATATAATTTTCTCAATTATATTAGCTTACACATCTGGTCAACATGGGAGAAAAAAAAAAAAGTACATGTATTATTACCAAAGAGGGTTTATAATATATGAGACGGGGACAAATGCCGTATTATTTTTTAACAGAATATAGATGAAAGGACTAAACGAACACACACTAATTTATTCTCAATACTAACTTTCTCATTTTATGAATTAAGTTGGACTTTTAAATGCTTTAAGTCTTTGTTCAGCAAACGTGTGAGCAGTATGAGAAGCCGGGACAGTACACCTGTCCAAATCTGATTAGTTATCTAAAAATTATTGATTTAGAGAGAAAGGAAGCAGATGAAGTTAGAGAGAGAACGGTAGAAGCGATAAGACCAAAAACCAAGTGGGGGATAAACACCATAAATGTCAGCACGTCAAAACATCTTATTATACCAAAAAAATTCTTATCTTATTATATTATACCTAAAAAAAAAACATCTTATTATAAATTATTATAGAAACACGACAATAATTATATGAAAAATGCTCACCTGCCTACGGTGGACACATGTTAATATGCTCACCGCTGATGTGGCATGCACACAATGGTGATGTTAATATATTAAAAAAAATACATCACCTGTGTGCATGACACATAAGTCGGTGAACATATTAACATGTGCCACTGTGGGCATGTAAACATTTCTCATAATTATATATTGATGAATTGAGTATATATATGAATATGATGATTGTTTGTAATAGCTGTAAAACTAGCAATAACATATTTTTTAAAATAAAAATCTAAAAATAATTTTATGCTCATATTTCTGAATTTAATACTTGTATATTACATAAGGATTGTACTTGTAACTATTATAAAAACACATTTTTAAAAATAGATTTATAAATGAATTGAATATATGGTAATTGTTTGTATAGCTATAATGTTTTCATAGCTAGATGTATTTTTTAAATATGAAACTAGATTCCCACAACCTCTTAACAACTATAAATATTTAATAATGAGACAACCGCCCTTTAGAATATAGTATTAAGTGAAAATATAATATCGTATAGTAATATAATATATATTTCTACAAAAATATGACGAGTTGCTGTATAACCAAATAATGAAATCTATGTATTATTGGAGTTGGGACTTAATAATTTTTCATATTCCAAACATACCAATCTATAATAAAACTTTTGACAGTTTTCCATTTAAGATTATATTAATTTCTCAACATATTTGTTGTAAGAAATAAAAAGGGGAATTTTTAAGCAATCTACACAATTTTTGAGTAATTGCAACATTACACATTTACACTTCATATACTTTGCATTGGTGTCCAAGAAGCGGGTAAAGTGTCTCATGTTGGCTGCTGCTGCAACCTTGCGAGTAACTTCCTAACAGTAAAAAATAGGGAGATTTGCACCTGTACTGCACGTTTTTTAAATAATTGCACATTTACCACTCTAACAAATTAAATTGTGTTTATACCTAAAAAATAAAAATTAATTAAAGTCATGCCTAAATCAGTTACATGATATGGAACAACCTTTCCATATTTCTAGCCCATAATTTCAGCTCTCAAAGTGGAAGGATATCATATTTGAATTTCAATTCATAATATTGACAGATACGGACATGACAAAAGAAAGAAACACACGCCGGCGAGCAGAATTTTCCGACGGTCTTCATTCAGAATTTTGACGTGATCTCGAGTGTATATCTTAGGTATATTTTATGTATATGTGGGTTCTAAAATCGATTTTGAGAAACGATTGAAACTCGAGTGTATATTTAAAGTATATTTTATGTATATGTGGTGTCGTGGATTTGAGTTACGTGAATCTCGAGTGTGTATTTTATGCATATTTTATGTATATTCTATGTATATTCTATGTATATGTGTGTTGTACAACTTTGGTATATACCCGCGACGTGTAAATTGTCATATCTGATGGTAACATGTAAATCATGTACAGAATTTTCATACCCGAAATATACATATTGTCATATCGAAAAATATACTGAAAATATACTATATATACCCACAACATATACCCGCAATATGTACAGAATAGAACAATCTATCAACAAATTAAGCACACCAAGTGTTCGACAATTACCCTCTGAGAAGTTTTTCGTCAAAATAGATAGAAAAAATTATATATTTAACATATACTGTACATATACCCATCATATACTGTACATATAACACAATACAACACAAACGACAGAGGCGCGATCGATCTTTTTCTTAAGAAAAGTAACGTAAATATACCACCAAAAAAAAAAACACTTGACTGGTCAATTAAAATAAAAAGGTCCCACGATCCGGCGGTTCAAATTTGCCTCCTGCCTACTGAGGAGCATGGTCCGGTCCTCGCACCTCAGTCGCTTCACGCCTATCGTGACCCGAAATATTGTAGGGCACATTCCCTTCTCCGCCGCTCCCTCCGTGCTCGCTGATTTTACCGACATCCTCCCATCCTCGCCCGGATTAGCCGCGTAACTAGACATCGGACTGCATATATTGCCGCAAAAGGCCCCTTAGCCGATTCAATTCCTCGCTCATCTACAAATTCTCCCTCCTGAGCCTATCGTTCTCTTCCAGTATCTCCGGCGACCTTAAGTTCTCTGCTTGGCCGATAGAAGAACGAATTACGGAGGCGGTAGTAATGATCCAAAAGAAAGAGAAAGTTAATTCCTTGAAAAGTGTTCATGAATTTAGGGGGAAAACGATGGAGAACCTTTGCTTCGAGATGTGAACTTGGCGGTGGGATGAGATTGTTAAGAATTTTGTTCAGATTTTTTAGGTAAGTGTATATTTAATATCAATTAATAAAATCATACCATTTAATCTTCCGCAAAATAAGCTAATGACGGTTATATTTGCCAACACAATATATTAGGTAGATTTGTAATATTATTGTGTTTGTTTAGCTATGTTATAAATAAAAATCAAAGAGATGTATAAATGTAATATAAATGAAATATGAAGGGATGGGGTGTAAATTCCTCTAAAAAATAGTAACAAAAGGCTATTGGGCTTCAGGTGGGCCTTCATTGGGCTTGGGGCGTGAGAGCGTGTACGAGAATAATGGGGCCCATCTTTAAAAAAACAAAAAATCTGGTGTTAGAGGAGCATAAATTGGCGATGAATAAAATGATATAAATTATAGTGCGAAATAGCTTAAACCATTGTACTATGTTTTATTAAAAATGTACTTATATTATAAAGTCTTAGATTTTATTTATATTATTTTTTAGAATCTGATATTTTAATTTGAAAGGATGATACATATATAGAAAAAAATATAATTTTCAAACGCGATAACTCTGAGTGTTACTTATTTTATAATAGTTCATAAAAGTATATTCTCCATCTCAACAATGCTTGCTTCACACCCAGTAGAACTTAGATTAGCTATTATTGTCCTGTTTTTAATGTTCCCAAATGATGGTTTGTTTTCTTTTTACTTGGAATATCGTGTGTGTGAGCGGTGCGATTAACAATTTTTTTTGTTCACATTTCACATGCATTAATAATTAATTAAGGGAGTTTTGGTGAGAATCATGATATTTTAATTAGAGATTTTTTTAATCTTAAATTAATGACACTTTCATCCACTTCCTTTAAATTTGATAAAGTTACAATATACAAAATTATTCAAGATGTGTTCCAAAATGGGGGTTGACCATTTGAATTGTGTGTGACCAATAAAAGTAAATGGATTATAAGAAAAAATTAACTATTAGATAAAATTCTCATTAATCCATTCAAAAACCAAAAATAAAAAATAAAAAAAAAATATCTATCTAATAAGTTAATTGCAAAATAATTATTGCTATATGGTGGATGACAACTGAAAAGTGCGTGGATATAATAGTGTAAATTTTAGTTCAAACAAAAACTTCAATTGACTTTTAAAATGTTGTCTAGATAAACACCTAAACTCAAACTTTTTGAGCAAATCAGTTTATAACAATAAGACTAATGTTGGATAAGCGGTCTAAACAATTTTAGGCTCATCCTTAAAATTACAACATTTACTTGTAAACTTATAAACCAAATAAGAAAGGCATACTTACATTACTTGAGTCGTCAAAGTTGTTCAATGGGTTTTTCCAGTTGACAGCAGTCATTAATGTTTAATTGGAGCCTCCAAACCAAACTTAGCTATTAATTATTATCATTATCTGTAAAATGACAATTTGTGGTGCCAATTGCCTTTCAGTGGGGGCCTGGGCAGAGAGGCCATGTTCAATTAATATAATGGGTCCACATAAGCCTATAGCAAAAACTACATAAATACTTACATTTTTACCAGATTAGCTATTTCTAGTACTTGCATTGCATGACATAATTCATAACTATAGCCTTTGAAGAACTTTGTTTGGGTGAACATAAATGATTAAAGGCATATATATTTGCAATTCAAATGAAGTAAAAGGAGTAAACATCTATGTGCAAATTAATCTTTAACTGATATTAGAAAATTTTATTTGAGCTATGTATAAACAATGAATTAATACATAAGTATATAAGTTGATATTCAAATACATATAATTAATCAACTAATTAAGCTGGTCTACATCTATTTTTTGGGATATACAAGTGTCAATGACAGTTCGGACTAAAAAATAACTGGTAACTGATAGTTCATGTGTTAAATTAGAATTAATGGTTGATAGCAAATGACCGATGATTAAACAATTAGACATATTGATTATTAATATTGAGGAGATCTAATTAAAATTAGATGATGATTAAATTTGAGTTAAAAAATATTTGATATTATTTATTTGTATTAATAATATTGAGGGGAGCTAGTTAAAGTTAGATGAAGATTGATTTTCATGAGTTAAAAATCGATAAGACATAATACTTGGTAAAATAAGTTTATAAGTCAATCGAGACAAAATTTCATTTGTACTTCATAAGCTCGGACTTGGAAAAAAAATACAATATATGATAAACTTGTTTAAATACAAAACAAAAAATTCGTAAGCCAACAATATAGAAAAATAATATATAGACAACATAGTGTACAACTAGGTTGATAACACAAGTGGAAAATATCTACTTGTGCATTTTTTTATTTTTATTTGTGTGAATGTTTTTTACTTGTCTTGTTAACTTAGTTGTACACTGAGTTGACAATGTAGCATTTCTCAACAATATAACATAAATACAATATTTGAAAGAAGAAGAAGAAGAAGAAGAAGAAAAAAAAAAAAAAGAAAAAAAAGGACATTACAAGTAAAAAATTATTATGTTAGCAGGATTTTAGTAACAGAAAGCTTATAAATGATATTAAAGCTATCTGTGTCGCAAGACCTGTTTTCAACTTCATTTATGCCCTCATAACGAAATGACCAGAAAGAGAAAATAATTCCAGACATTAGATACCACAGGCAAAATTAACCTTGTTAACTAAAAGAGCTTTTTAAACAAGCATGAGCTCAACTCTTTTATCAAACTAGTCAAGCAAAAATCGAGCCCTGACGAGCCCTAGATTCTTTTAACAGCTATAACTACAAGCAATCTCAGCCGAAAGATGGTGAATTATGGTTTGGATAATCACATGTAAATCAGCAATTTTCACACATAGCTTCATCACGGATTGCACAATCAATTTCGAAAAAGCTTACACAGAGAAATTCAATTAGATATAATAAAAATTAGAAAGATTAATTTATAAATATCACACATTNGTATTTTCCTGTTTTAGACGTTTCTTTTTATTCTGTTCTCTTAGAAGTCAAGTATTACTTTCAAGTTTGGATTGCCCAAGATTATTTATTTCTTCTTTGTTCGGATTGTTCATGCACTAACGGTTGAGCTATTTTTCTATTTTTATTTTTAGTTATTTGAGTATAACAACATGAGTTTTTACTATATTTTTGTTTTCGTGTTTCTGGAGAAGGTTATTTAATATAAATTTATTTTTTGATTATTTTCTGTCGATATATTAATTTCTGAAGTGAAGGAATTTGTTTTGCTCTTTATCTTAGAGCACCAAAAAAGGTCCAAATGAGTACATTACTAATGAGTAATGTCCTTATCTACAAATGAATCTTTCATTCTGTTGACTATATTAGTAAATTTCTAAGCAATCCTTCTTTTAATATATGCTCATCTATTTCCACTTTCTCAATCACTAATGTCTCAAAAGATTGAATATTTTTGAAAAAAAAAAATTACTAAATTAATCAAAAAGTTTTTATCTTTATTGCTATAAAAACGAATTATTGAAAATGACATTTTTTATTTCACTTTTTTCATACAACTTCTTTATTTGCAGAAATTTGAACCGGGGTACACATCTCCACCTAAGAAAACCCACCAAATTGAAACAACGGTCACCATAAGGTACTCATAATAGTTCCTTCTTTTTTATTTTCTTTCACCTATGTTGATTTTATTTTCTAAAGTTAGAATATATGCAATTATTATGCTCAAACTCTATAATATTAGCTCCTTTTGAAAATGCACCCGCATGTGTTCATGTTCATCATCATGATAGTTCATCCAAGCACTTTCTCCAAATATTTTATTTGATTTGTGTCCCAGGCTAGTGGCCAGCCAGTAATTCAATATTCTTTGTTTCATTCATTGGTTTAAATAAATTAAGGAAAAAAAAAATATGTAATTACAAGCCCGTTTGAAAATGAAACAAACCAAGTCAACGTGTTTGCGAATAACCCCCAACATATAGAAGACCCCATATTTTTTAAAATTACAAAAGCCCAACAGATGTTTGATTTCTTCTTAACTATTTCCTTATTAGTAACATATATTAACGAATACAAATTTTTGATTATCTTTTTTTAATAATAGGGAAAGTCTGGTAGTGCCAAGAAATGAAGAAGAACAAGAAAACAGAGGACAAATTCTTGAAACAGAGGATTATGAGTCTGAGTGTGCATCTGAAGCTGATAAAAGTGCTGCTTGTTGTAGATCAGTGGCTCTAATTGTAAGTCTTTCCAATTTTCTATTTTTCTTAGTCTTTTCACTTATTCAAATTTCAATTATTGAGTTAAAAAAAATAAGTTTGAACTCACTGAAAATTAAATGGGTGCATAGTTGGCAGTTTCATTATTAACTCATAAATTTGTGAAACAAATCGCTATAAAATAATAGCGTGCTGGGTCAGGTGTGATGTATCTGTATTGTATATGAATATGAGCCTATTTTTCTGGTTTCATATTGAAGTTACAAATAATAATTTCTATAACTTGTGACAGACTGTATTGTGCTTTTATGTGTGAAACTAAAAATAAAATAAAATAAAATGAAATTCTAGCGGCGGGAATCTATAACTTGATTTTCAATAAAAATATAAATCATGATATGGTTAGATTTACTAATGGACAAGGACCGTGAGTTCGATATGTATTACGCGTGAAAGATTTAGTCTCCGTACAACATAAGATAATATGCATATGCATACATATTAACAAATTTATGCAACACATTGAATCATTAAATTATTTTAATCTGCCTATTAAAGGACTGAATCTCATGATGAATTACACGGTGTACTTATAATGTCATATTTGTATAAGTCCTCTTCATTGAATGCAACGAAATACAAAATGAAACATGAATAATAGTCCGCTAGTTATATACTTTTACGGTGGAATGTACCACTTTAGTAGACAAATGAAATAATTGTACGATCCCCAAATGAAAATAGTTTTTTTGTGGAATATCGCACTTTAGAAAACACGACAAATAATTATGCAACCCTTTTTAAATATTAGATTATGTAATTGTAACGTATAAGTATTAACCACCTTTCATTCACAAGTTCCCTAAAATTTGGAATAAGTTAGAAATCAAAAGCCGATATATCGTATATTTGCAGAAATTGATTTGCCCAAAATTGAACAAACTTAACAGTAACTTTTTTTTTTTTTTCAACTGAAACTTGCAGTTAACTGCTCTGCTTCTCGCCAGACATTTGTTTGCCGTTGTTATTGGAGGAGACGAGGCTTACCCCTTTTCACTTCTTACAGTAAGTTTTTACTGTTGTTTTTCTTGCCACTAACGGTCCTTGCTTGCATACAACAATAATAAACAAATCTTAACAGAACTAAAAGAAAATTATTATCATATGCAGGTGATTATAGTTAAGGCTAGTGGCATTATCCTTCCAATGTACATATTACTTCGTATTTCAGCAGTACTGCATAACAGCATCAGGCATCACCACCAGGTTAATAACAATTTCTCCCCCAAATAATAATTCTGAAATAAAAAATAAAAAAGAAAAAAGCTCAAATCAGTTTTCGCTTTGTTACAGAGATCTGATTCGGAGCCCGAAGATGAAGATGGAGAGCAACATAACGAGTTACGAGCCTGACCAAAAATTTTACCACGCCTTTGATTTGTACCTAATGATGTGTGTAAATCTCTCTTACACTTTACATAAACTGATGGAAATATAGAAAATGTCAGCGTTCACAGATGTAATGAAAAAATAAAAAGGAATTATTTTGTTCGCAGTTGAAGTTTAAACACAACCAGAAAAGCCAATTGAAAGCTAATTCATGCAACATGCTCTCTTATGGAACAACACTAAATGCAAGTAGAATATTGCAGTCCAATATAGTAACTCACTTTTGGACTACGAAGAAGGAACAAGAAAAAGAACAAATGCCATCTTCAGCTCAGTTTACATACAAAATTCCACTAATAAATTTAGATAAAGAAAAGCTATGTACATTCTCATTTCATCGCGCAGTCCAAATGTCAACTTCCCATCATTAAATACAAATAGATATCACCACAAAATGCAACAGCTATCACTTTCAACACTTACTTAAGTCCCGTCAAAATGCACATTAACTTTATCCACCAAAAAGAAGAGCACAAATAATAGGCATAACCTGATACAGAGAGAGAGATAGAGAAGATTCTGTACATGGTTTTCAATATTGTTCTAGAAGCAGCCTTGCTCTATACTGCAGATTGGCCAAAGAATCAACAACCGAACTGTTGGTGCCAGGGTGAAAATCATTAGCAGCAGTAATTTTGATCAAGTTACCAATGATAGAAGATGACTCGTCTTCCCAGCTTTGAGTGGTGGAGTTAGGTTTTCTTAACCTCTTGCCGTAATTTCCTTCAAACTCTTGAGATTTAGCAGCAGCCTTCTGAAGTACTGTATCGGGAAGTCCTGCAAATGATGATATGCCAACAGCATGAGGCCCCTCGAGATTGAGTGGAATGTTTTGGCGGCAAAAAGAAGAAACGAAAAGGAAAAAGGGTTCTCAGGAGTCATTTACATAAAGTTAAGAAATTTAGTCGAGTTAACACCAAACCCAGCATTATCTCAGAATCTCCAATCTCTCCTAGTTTATTTGTTTCTACTTGGCAAATTTCATTTGTTATGGGGTTGGCAAGGACATATTTGTAATTAATTTTTCAAGATTATTGGAAGTTTTTCCTATTCTAGAGGTTTTTAAATAATTTTTAGGGTCCGGTTACCAGCTAGCCGAGCAACATTGACACCATAACTTTTGGGGCATGCACCAGATGTCAATTTGTAGAGGAAAATTACTTCCTCCAGACCGTCAACTCCTTTTATGACTTGGCAGGCCATATGACAAAGGGAGACCTGTAAGAATGGGGAAATATATTCAGCTCTCATACATGTGTTCTCAGAATGAAAATTGAGATTAGCCATGCCATGTAGAATTTGTTTCTGTATGCTTTCATTTCACAAAAGATTTATGACTCACCTTCGGATCATTTTGGTAGTCAACAGCTAATCTATGGTAATGTGTAGAGAACATCCCTCGGCATTGTACTTCACGGACAAAGTGTTCAAGAACTGATGCGCTGGCATTCATGAATAACATAACATACTTAATTATGGCTCATTTAATTGAAAGGAATTCGGATGTTATCGTCTAGTTCAAATCTAAATTTTTTAAGGCACGTACGCAATCGCTTGCCCATCTGATGTTGATGTGCCTCGTCCCAGCTCGTCTAATGCCACGAGGGAATTGCGGGTTGCGGAATTCTACCATCCACCAGAACAGATTAAAATAAAAAGGAAAATAATAAAAAAAAGGAAGAAAATCTTTTATTTCCTTGACTTGATTTTATTAACATAAATGTTATAGCTTGTAGTCTAAATTCCAGGGAAAACAAGATCGTCTTACCATCATAGATGCAGTCTCAGAAAGTTCAGTCAGAAAAGTGCTTTGGCCTGCCATAATCTGATCTTTCGCACCCATTCGAACAAATATCTGATCTACAGGAGACAACTCAAAACTCGCGGCCGGCACATCTGCTCCTATCTACAAAGTATCAAATTGAAGCCATTAATAATGAATAAAACATTTTTTTCCTTTTCCCCTTTTGTTTTTTTAATTGGGAAAAAATAAATCCGAAAATCTCACTTGGGCCAGAATCACAGCCAAGCAAATTTGGCGTAGAAGGGTAGACTTCCCACCCATGTTTGGACCAGTAAGGAGTATAAAGCTAGCCTGACCAGGACCACCCAGCATGACATCATTGGTAACAAAAGTATTCTCTCCCAAAGCATCACTTCTTAGAACAGGATGTCCTAAACTCTTAGCACTAAGGCATGGCAAGTCATTATGGTGTATTGTGGTTATAATTGGACGGCAAGTTTGGCCTTCATAATATTCAGTTGCAATGGACAAGCTGATTAAACAATCCAGTTCTGCAAGATATAAGTAAGTCTCACTTCATCTCAAAAAAGTGCTATGTAACAGTAAAAGTTCGCTGTTGAACCAAAGGTGCAATTGTTTTTTTTCCTCCGCAAAGACTTGAAAACCAATTGAATGCAAAAACACACACACACACACAACGAAAATATCATGGAACATATTTCAGACGAGATGAAATGGTCACAAAGAATTTAAGGTCCACGTAATACAGATCAGTAAAATTCAGAACAGCTCCAATTCAAATTCATAAGACATTAATACCTGCTATCGTAGAGACTATTTGTCTCCATTTAATGTGATTCTCGCAGAATCGTTCAATTAGTCTCCGGAGAATGCTCTTCAACTTTGCTTCCTTCTCGGATTCAGCTTGACCAAGCTCTTTCATCAAATCTTTAATCACTGGTGTCCAGTAGCGGCAGAAACCCTGCACATAGTATATTCCAAAATAAAAAGAAAGGCTGTGATACTTATTCGCATGAAAAAAAATTACATCAGAACAAAATAACGATAGAGATACAAGGCCAGATATGTGTCAATTTTGCACCAGTAAATAAAAACTCTAATCTATACTTCACAATATTTTGCAAGGTGCATGCTCAAATATTTAGTTATAAACTTTATCTACGACATAAAATTAGTCTAATGAGGATAATTTTTTATTAATCACCCTTTTACTAAAGTCATAGTACTAGCAGTCTTATTCTGGAAAGCCTCTCTATTTCATAGAATAGACTTTGTTTATGTATAAATCTGCCGCAAGCACATCGTTTGAGCAGGAATTGCCACATAAATAAATGAACCTAGTTTACAAAATTAACCAAAAAATTATGGTATTACCTTCTTAGATGATCTTAACTCGTATTCCTTTGGAATGCTCTGTGATAAACTTTCACGCACTTCCAAAAGGTATGCATCTTTCCCAATCGTGACAAAACAAATCTACACATAACACAATGATCCATTATCAGAAAATAATCTGGAGCCTGACAGAAATAAGATTATGCTAATCGATACCAAAAAGTTATGATTGTTGGACAGTGTTAATCAAAAGTTCTTACAGATGCATCTCCAAGTACTTTCCTCTGTTCCTTTAAATGTTTTTGGAGATTGGACTCGATATTTCTAACCATTTGGCATGCAGCATCATACTCAACGTCAGCCCCTTCTCGAGGTATTATTCGCCCTGACTGATTGGCTTCCTCCCAATCAAAGGCATTTTTGAAATGCTTCAAAATTGAATGAACTTCAGAATCCCTACAGACTGGTAAACAAATCAACCATATAAGATTATAATCGTTACAAAATATAATACCCAAAATTTATGTGGCATACCAGGCATTAATAAATGACTCAGCAGTCTGGATTCCACATTGTCTAAGATGGCTCTAAGTGAAGAGCATCCATGCATCATCATTTCACATCCACGTAGAGCTGAAATGAATTCTTGGAGCTGCTTCTTAGATGCATCCTCATACAGAACAACTTTGTTTGCATTCCTTCCATTAGCTTCACTGTATTTACCCAAAACAGTTAATAGATCTCTTGGAAGGACATACTAGGTTCACTCAAATAATGCCTAATCAATAAAACTTGGCAACTTCACCTGCCAGCAAAGATGTGTGCAAGCAAACGCTCCATGTCAGGAAGCTTTGATAACTCTTTTCTAAAGTCAAGGACATGTGATTGGTTTACTCCCTAAGACACAAAAAATAAACAAAATAAAGGACTAATGATTGCGAACGTCATCTGTTAAAATCTTTAATTTCGGCCTTTAATAATTGAAGACGCCATTTAATTCCATTTACACGTGGAAACATGAGATTTCAAATCAACAACCAATCAAGCATGGTAGTGTTGACATACATTTTTCAGTCCTGCAATAGCATCCTGGCGTTCCTTAATTGACTCAATATGATACAAAGGTCTTGCCAGCCATGTTCTGAGTAATCTTTTACCAAATGCTGTGGCACAATGATTCAACTGAGCATATAGTGTCCTGAGGAAACCAAAAGGTGAGGGAGTGTACAAAAGTAAAATGTTGGTCATACAGAAAGCTTTAAAATCATACACGGATAACAGTCCACATTACCCCGAAGAATCTCCATTTCTGCTGTTCTCGAATATCTCAAGATTTTCCAGTGCAGATGCATCAAGAACCATATATGGTTTTTGAGTTATTTCACCAAAACCAGAACACGGAAGCAATTCAAACTTCGCAAATATGACAAGAGTTTCATCCAAAAAAGCCTGTTTCAGATAGAAAATAGTGCCACCAAGAGCTGAGAGTGCTTGGCTTCCATTTTCACCAGCATTCACAAGATTGGATAATACATCAGGTAGGCAGTTTGTACCATCAATTTCCAATAAAGATTCACTGGATTGAGCAACTACTTCACTCGCTGAACATGAATGACTTCCAGATCGTTGATAGATAGCCGTAACCTCACGAATAGTTTTTTCAGCATCCCAGAATTCAGAAAAAGGAATCAATTCATTAACCAAAGGATTTCTTGTATGCCTAAACAGTGCCTTTTCAGTCTCAGGACAAAGCAGCTTAGCAGGTTTTATAATTTCAACTGGTCTCAACTCAGATAATAAACTGCATAATGAACTGCAATCCGCATCATCCCTGAACTGATCAAAGGAAGCATACTTAATCCCACAGAGAACATACGGAAACAAAAGAAAAGAAAGTACAAAGATTAGGTCTGGCGTGCATGCATATTGAGGGTGTCACAGATACTTGGGCGGGTGTTCAGATGAAAATAAAATATTCATGCTACACCTTGGTTCTGAATACACAGGAATTCACACCACCTTGAATACCAAAGAAGTATGATACGAGGTATTAGGACCTTAGAATACATCAAAATTTCTCCTATTATTTAACTTCAGGTCCTCAAAATGAACAGCTTAATTTATAGGTACATGCAATCAAATAGTATGCAGACAACCCATGAGAAGAACATATGAGGACAAAGAAAAAAAAAAAAAAAGTCATGCACAACAAAATCCTATGCAAATCATCTCTGATAGTCTGATACAATTAAGTTACACCCCCCACCTGTCCAAGGACAATTTTGCTCGTTGCAACATCAACCACACAGATACCAAATATGTGAACTCCTTGATGATTTGCGGAAGCTAGACAGCCCTCCGTCACTGCTAATAGATATGAAGCATCAGGGTTGGTTGAAAGCATTTCTCCTTCTGTTAAAGTGCCTTTTGTAACCACAGCACATATCTCTCGTTTCACAACCTGGAAAAGGGTATAAAAATTATCAGCCTCATAGAACAAATCCCCCCCTATTAATTCAGAACGTGCTGAGCCTATGTGGCAGGCTCGCATGCTTCGGGATCCTATGTGGCAAAATTACATGCTTCGTTATTAGGCTTGGGTAGATTTAATTTACTTCTAATCCAAAAATATTTAGGTTCGGATGATCTATAAATATGTTGATTATTTATGGTAGGGGTGGGCACGGTCCGGGACGGTCCTGGATTTGACTTATCCGGATACTGATCCCACTTTCATGAATCCGTTAATGAACGGTCCAGGATGAGGCACCGTCCCCACCCATGTAATACATGGGTGTTGTACTAGTAATAATGTAATTATAAAGAATATTTCTCACAAGCGTGAGATTAAAGTGGATGACCCATGACCTTATCTTTAGAGCCTTTTTCCTTTCGACGAAGCTCAAGTTGTTCAGGTGTCTCTGTTTGCTCCACAACGAGAACACGATATCCCTGTTTACATCATATATTCTCATAACAATTAATCTTTCCAAAGTACATAAACTTTTTATGTGTTAAGAGCCAGGACAACAATAGTTTACAAGCAAAGATAACCTTTCTGGCCAGCTTCTCTACATTCATGGAGAAGTTCTTCTCCGGAAATCCACAATGAGGTTGCTCCCCCTGACAGCACAAACAGCTGTTAGATATCAACTCGAGCAATAAAGTAATCTTGAGAGCAAGTTCAAACTGCCTGAACATTGATTGATCAAGAATTAGAATTCTTAAGGAAGTAATTTTCTAAGTTTTTCTTTTTTTTTTTCTTTTTGTGTCACTGTTAATGTATTGACACGGGAAGCGTACATAGTTTACAATGTATCAACAGACTCCTATACCTTCATATACTGCAAACCAAGCTCTCTGGTTCCAACATGTGCATCCATTTCAAAAAGCTCATAGAACTTTCCCATCTGGTTCATTCATTGAAAATACCAATGATCAGTACCACAACAAGATAGAATAATGAATAACACCGACAACATGAACTAGCGACATAAGTTATTCTGAATGAACTTGGTAACTACCTTGAAAAAGAGAACCTTATCCATATGCTTTGACTTAAACTCCCACCATTGCCTCTAAAATTATAACATGCATAAATATAACAATTTCAGAAATTACTCAAACAGAAGTATAAATAGTAACTAAGGAAGCCATATACCTGGCCACCAGTTAAGTTTTTCACAAAATCCGACGGCAAATAAAGGGTTCTTGGGTCATAATTTACATCCCCAGGGCGCCTTCCACTTGCATCTTTACGATTTCTATTTCAGAAAGGAGACAAGTTAAACAATGCACCTGGTAAAAGTATAGCAATATAAATCTATTTAATAAAGACATTATATATGAAAATGCCTCCGAAGAGACAGCAGCATAGAGGTTGCATATTCTTCCATTTGCTCCACTGTGATATTCTCCAGAATAAATATCAAGATTATGCAAAGACTTACAAATCAAGGAAATGCAATTTATCTGCTTCTCGACTGGCAAATCTGTCTGCATCATCTCCCACTTTGGAGCTATCTACAAGAGATGCTTTCTCACCTACGATGCAATACTGTAATATTTACTTCTGGTCACAGAATCAGTATGTAGTGTTATAAACAATCGGATTCAAATAATTAAAAACTGACACATTTAAACCAGAAAGAAAAAGAGAATAAACTTAAAAAGGAGTACCAAAATATCAAACTTAAAATACATAATCTGCTACTGGAATTAATGATGAACTTAAACAAGGCAAACATAACGAAGATGAAGGAAAAATGATATTTATATAGTATGATAACCTTAAGTAATCTCAAACAGGAACAGGAAAGGGATCCAGAGAAAGGGATCCAGCCTATTACAAATAAAAAGACAACACAATATGTTTACTTCTTATTTTATTGGAAGAAACACTTCAAAAATACTTACTACGAGGACCAATTCTTTTACTTGGCTCAGTCAACTTTTCTGCAGCTGAGACCTCTGCAGCACTATTTTTCAACCCTCCACCAAATTTGCTTTTCTTGTTGGCCACCGACGACCTTTGTTCTTTTTCACGCACATTCCTTTTTCGGGAGCTCGTCTTCTTCCCAAGACCAACCTTTCCAGATTCCTCTTTTTCCATCTCAAAATCCATATCCTCCGAACCTTCCTCATCGTCTAATACTTCATTTTCATCATTTCCCTTCCAATCCTCATCACCGGAATCATCTTCTACTTCTTTGACATCATTAAGACAACCATCATTGTCTTCATCGTCTTCAACTACCGACATTCTTCTAAGCCTCCGGAGCTTCTTCTTCAACGGCTCCTCAATCCACTCAAATTTCTGCTCCGAAATATTCAACATTTCCTCCTCGCCGTCATCGTACTGCACCAGATGCTTGCCGGATATCTTGTCGAACGACTTCACGCAGCCTTCATACCACGACTTATCCAACGGCCAATACACCTTGATCCTCCTATCAACAGCATCAGTCCCGCGTAATTTTTCATCGGAGCTCCGAGATTCAGGTGAGGCAGACGCCGAATTCGGGGTGACAGCAATAAAGGGCTTTTTGCACGTCGATTTCTTTTTGGAGCTAAAATTTTCCGGTGAGGCAGAGGTCAAATTCGGGCTGATAACGAGTACGGGCTTTCCGCTTTTAGGCGGCAGAGGTGAGGGAGTCGACGGGCTCGGGCTTGGGCTTGGGCTTGGGCTAGGGTTAGGGTTCCTTTTAGAGAGAATGGGCGATGGCGAAGGTGAAGGAGAGGGCGACGATTCCGGCTTCTTGCCGAAGAATGCGGTGATCTGACGCTGCGGATTGACCATCGGCGACCGGCCGTTGCTCGTCTTCTTCAATGGGGCCATCGGATTATTGTTCTGTACCTTTGTTGCGAGTGTGTGTGGAGAGTGATGAAAGTGGAAATGGAATTGCAAGGTTAGTGGGGGGGAGAGAGAGAAAGAGAGAGTTTCAGTGTGTGAAGGCGGGAAGTAGAGATATACGGAGGAGGAAGGCGCAATCGCAGAGGAAAAGGGCGGGAATGGAGACGGCGAGGCGCGTGGGGCGGCGAGCTTTGGCGGGAATATCATGCAGCGCGTGCGGTTGTATTTGGTCCTGGAGGCCCAAGAGATGCCTAAAGTTAATTACCGTTGTTGATGGGCCTTAGATATTTACAGATGAAACATAGGCCCAAATTATTAGGCCTTTAAGGCTTGCGCCTCTAAAAATGCCATATGACCAGAGTTTAGCCCATCTACAGTGTAAATGCAAGATGTGGTTCTTAGTCAAAAGTAATGGTCTGGTTAGATGGTTATATTTTTAAAAAAAATAATAATAAATAAAAATAAAACATTTTTAATATAAGTATATATTTTTTGTTTAAAATATGACGGTCAGAAAATTATGGTGCAAATATCAGGTTGGTTGAAAGGCGGAGACTTGATTTAATAGCTCAACTGTGAGTGTAGTTGTTGATTATTTATCATGTGAATCAAGAAAATTGTGAAATTGATTAAATTTATTTAATTAAAAATAGTTATATATAATAATAAGAATTAAATTTTATTTTTCCGTGTGTCATCTATATATATATAATAAGAATTAACATTTACCAAAAATAGTAGCAAAAAAATAGGTCAAAATTTAATGCAACCTATAAATAGTAAGTTTTATTATTTTTCTTTATTTTTTCTTTAAAAATCATACAACATTAAATGCTACCTTAAATTTCGGGATTTAGTTAGTTCATTTTATTATTTAAAAAATTCAGCGAATATTTATTAAGTGTGTAAGTTTTTATTTTTATTTTTTTCTTAGAAACAACGAACAACATTAAAATCTCAGTCTTTATATTTATAAAATCTCGATTCAAAATATAACAAAAGTTTTAAAATCTCGGTCTTTATATTTGTGCCTTTAAAGAAATATATTGAACGCTAAAAATATTCTTTAAATTGCATAATCAATCAATTAATCTTAATTTTTTAAAAATTACTATGTTTATTTTTTGTTAATATGCATAAAGTAAAAATAATTAATTCATCTTTAGATATATAATTTATAATCTTAATATACTATCATTTGGTGTAAACATTTATTATATGAATCATAAAATATTTTTATTTCATAAAATTAAATATATTTAAAAAAAATAAAAAAAATTCTTCGGATCAATCGGATGATTGAACTAGGGTACTGTCCAGGTTGATTGAATTACTTTTACGTGATATTTAAAATAGTCAAAAAACTTGACACAACTTGGTTGGTCTCAGATGACTGAGTTATGTATCTGTTCGACCACACCAAATTGATTATATAACCTAAATATATATTTTATATTAAAAATATTACGTGAATGTGATGTAGTCCAAACTTCAAATAATCGTATTATTTTAGTACAACATGTTTAATGATTTATGAATATTTATATATCGTTTTATTAATATTTATGTGAAATAAATAATATTTTATTATAATATTTATCAATATACAGTAATATAAGGTTTTCAGAACTGGACCGTCATCGAAACGATCAAATTATTTATTAAATCATTTGTTGTTTGTTCAGATTTTAATTTATAAACATTTTAATATATATATATATATATATATATATACATATATTCAAAAGTGCTATATATATAGCACTTTTTGTAATAAATTTAAATAAAATGTGTTACTTAGATATCTAAACAATTTATAAATTCAAATGTTTAAACTAATTGATAAAAAATTTATAGATCTCTATTTTATTTAAATATGTAATTTTATTTAAAATTTAAATATAACAAAATTTATTTAGAAAATCGTATCGATCTTACTAGTCCAACCGACTGGTGTTGACGGATTCGAAAGCAAATATTTTATTCAAGCGAACTAGATTGGTTATAAACCGGTTCTCGGTCCATCCGGTCGGACTGTGTCCAACCCGGTTTAATTTAAAAATAAAGGATAAATCATAATTAATATTATTTATATATTTAATTTATAATACAATCGTAATATTGTTTTCCCGTACGTCGCATGGGCCACGCACTAGTAACAATTAACTGTTATAGTTATAAATTTAATCAATTTCACACTTTTTTATTAAATTAATTTTCAGTATAGTTATAATATTTTTCCGTGTGCCATATCAATTAAATATATTTTATTTTATTGTTTTGTATGAAATTAATCTTTTATAAAAATTAAAAATGTTTCAATGTGTCGCTGTATATTTTCTAGGCCAAAACGTTGGTGATCTAGAATAGTGGAGCTTTTGCTGACAAAACCATGTTCTCAAATTCAAAGAAAAGGGTACACCAGATTTGGTTTCCTTTAGTGAGTGGTCAAATAAAGTGTGCCACTCCATAAAGTCACAAAAAGATTTTATAACTTTATACCTCCAAAAAAGAGATGGCTGTACAAACTTGAAAGTTAATTTTCCTCTCTAAATTTAACTTTCAAGTTTGCTGACAAAACCATGTTCAATTATTGAGTTCATTTACTATGATAGTACTATCATTAAGACGATGTTTAACTGAAATACTTATAATTGTGTGTAGAGATTATTCCTGAGCAAAAGATCACCTATTCAATCATTATCCTAACACAAAACATGTTTAACTTCGGAATTTTTATGAATTGTGCAATACACATTATGAGGCACCTTGATGTAATGAGATATAAGATTCAAAGTCTTTTTAACATTTTTCAATTTATCTATTAACTTGACTCGAGGACTATCGTAAAGTGAAAGATCTAAAATCTCAATAACGTTCGAAGTAATAAAATGGAAATTTCATAAATTTTAAATTTAGTTTTTTAAAATCAATAGTTTGGGTTCGATTGGTTAATGTGATTACAACTATACAACTTTTAAATTGATTGTATAATTTGCAAGGCGATGATTCTTGACTACATGAGCTCGCCCACGGTAGTGGCTCCAAACAACGTGAAATGGCTTGTAATGGTGGATATGAACGAATAAGTTTATCTCACAGTGTAAATTTCTCAAGCTTAGATAAATAGAGGGTTTTAAATAATTTCCAATGTTGACTGAAATCAGTTGATTAATTATTATAATTAAAAATATACAATTTTCAAATTGATCGTATGTGACCGCGCGTCGTTACACGGCAAATTTAAATTTATAATTTTTCCTAACTTACCCCTACTAACTAGTAGTAGTGGCGAGCAAGGGTCGATCCCACAGGGAGTGTGGTATAAACCGTGATTTTATTATATTAATTAGATTAAAATAAAAATGGGGGGATTTGGTTTATTACGAAACTACTAGCAAAACTAGAAATAAACTAAAACTAAAAATAAATGACTAAAATGCAAATGATGATGAAATGGAAAATAAATAAAAATAATCTAGCAAAGATGAGAATGGAATCGGTTCCAGGTCGGTCTACACCCTCGAGTAACTAGTCCAATTAATGCTTTTATCAAATTTCACTCGTCTTCTAAAACTACCGGTCCTAGATAGCAATAAGCTCTGCTACCCGAATTTTCCCTTAATTTATACTTAATCGAAATAGGCTCTTCAATTAATTCTAACTAGCGAATAACTCGGAATAAGCTCTCCTAATTTAACCCACTAGCCGCATTAAAATCTAGGAAAATAGACCGATCTAAGCCACAAACACATAAGCTCGGTTCATGTAACTTATGTTGTGCTATCCCTAACAATGCACGACTGTTAGTTGCTACAAACGAAATAAGAGCGACGACAATTACGGATCGAAGCCTCAAATCTAGCAATTAACATGCAATTCCTAACTTAGGTGATCAAGCTAAATTAAAAATCACACATTATGACATGAAACTAGAATAACACAAACAATTTTATACGACGAGTAAAACGAAATAAATTGCATTAATCAAACATAGTCATCGAGGGTTCAACGTCCCTAGAACCGAAATAAGTGTTTAGCTACACATAGCTAAATAATAAAAATAAAAATAAAAATTCATGTTCTTCAATCAAAAATAAGAAAAACCAATAATAAAATAGCAAACTCCTTTAATGTCCACGGCCGATCCGATTTCTCGCAAATAAATCCTCCAGCTCTTGGTACTCTCTCCCTGTTCACGTATGCCAAAGTCTAAAACAAAAAGAAAGCCTTTTATTTTTCCTTCTCTCCTCCCTTTGATGCGTGCAGCTCTTAGGATTTTTTTTTGAGTCCAAATCCCCCAAAACTCTCCAAATTAATTCCATTTCTTTTTTCCAAGTCAAACCAATAACAAATAAATGAGAGTCCACTAGCAATCCACTTCTTTGCTCTTCAACACCATCCGCAGCACAAGTCCTCCAATTCAACAAAATTTAATTATTTACTAATCCATTAAGCATTGCCACGCCTAGTCAATAATTTTTGGCCACGTCATCGCTTACTTAGCTGCCACATCTTTTATATGCTTAAGAACTGCAAAATAAACACAAAATACGAATATTGGTGTATGTCCGTTCACAAAATAAAATACGTGAGAAACTTGTAAAATACACTAAAATCCAATACTCAAATATTTAAATTAAATCACAAAATAACACAAGATTTCTCACGTATCAAATCTCCCCAAACTAAAACGTTGCTTGTCCCCAAGCAACATAAAACTAGAACACAAAGAACGGACAACCGAAACAAAACAAGTACGTAGAATTTTCGCTCAGGTCCTCGCACATCTCACATAGTGCATAGCTACAACTCCTCAATTAGTAATCCCGGACTCGAAATGGAATCATCTTTGGAACGCCAACAATCAAATATCAATTCAGTGAATCACCGCAGTTTGTCAATCTCTACACCGAGTATACCAATCATGCAACTAACGACATCCCTTTCTTTGTCAACCGGTTTAGTTCCTATTCGCTTCTAGCCAGAAATCAAATGCCTCGATATTTTTTTTCTCTTTTTATTTTTTTTTTATTTTTTTATTTTTTTATTGTTATTTTTTTTTGGGAACGGCAGCTCCGTCACAGTCCATGGTATTTAGCTATTCGTGCGAGAGGTATGCACTAAAGCTTCACAGACTGGCAGCTGTTGCAGCCCACGATCATTTTTTTTTTCTTTTTTTTCTCAACAACTATTATTTTCTCCTCCACATTCATTATTCACACCACCTTTTTTTTTTCTTTTCTTTTTTTCTTTTTTTTTTTCGAGACAATCAACTCCTAACTTTCCACGTCAAGTTACCGCACGAAATCAACATCAAGCAGAATAGTCACCAGCACATTTCAAGAATATAAACAGTTCAAGACCAACTCACAACAAATAAAACACATAAATGTCAACCGTCATGTCTTTGTCCCTCGAATGAAAACACCTCAAGAATTTAACCAGAAATCATTAATCCAAGTCATCATAACTAGCACGTTAATATCAATAGACACTCAAATCATCATTGCGAAATTCCACATACGACACTAAAACCCAATCACATTATTTTTTTTCCCTCTTTTTTTTTTACTCAGCCACAACCAAAGCAACTAAACAGCAAAAGCAAACACAACCAGGCATGACTCTAACAAATCAACAGCAGCTAACCAAAACAGACCCAAGCAAAGAAACATATATGCACAGAAAAATACCCATCAACAACTCTCCCCAAACTAAATTTCTACTCTAAAGCACAATAAGGGAATCGAAATCACCAGATCATCGACGAGTGGTCCTCTTTGCTTGCTGCTGCTGTGAGTCCTCTGTCGCTCCTCGACTAATGTGAGTCCTTCGTCACGGCCTGAATCGTCGGTGCAAATCTGGTGCTCGACCGGATCTTCGAGTGGGCTGTTATCGGCGGCCCCGATAGCAGTACGAAATGCTGTCAGGCTATTATCGGGGGAGGCAGTAGCAGTAGAAAATCCACTCAAATAATTATCGGGGGTGGCGGTAGCAGTACGGTCCTGCTCCGTCTCGCCTTGTTCTTCATTATATTCATCGTTTAGCTCAAAACTACGCTCGTCCAGCACCTCCAAGTCCATGTTGCTGCTTTTCTGAAACAAGAATTCAACCGTGGAGATAAAATTGAACTAATCAAAATACTAATACCAATAGAAAAAAAAGAAAACAAATATTGGGTTGCCTCCCAACTAGCGCCTTTTTTTATTGTCGTTGGCTCGACTTATTACTTCCCTTTTTCTTCAAGCTATCCATGGCGGATTCAGAGGTGGCCTCAAAGGAGGCACAAACCTTGCATCACCGTGCTTCTTTAAGATCCTCTTATCATGAGTCGGCAAAGATTTTAATTCGAGTTTGGGAGCCTGCACAATAGATGGCAAAATTTTCTGGTGAGATTCTGATAATTTAAGAGAATTAAGTTCATACCTAGGAGGAACATGTCCTCTCTCATGCAATGCCATGCCGATCTCCCTCAATTCTTTGGCTCGATCGCGAAAATCGCCCCCGCCAACTTCTGTTATCAGGGGGGGCAATAACAGTTTGTCGCACCCAATGCTCGATGCGATCGCCACCTCTAACTGATCATTTCGGCCATAAGTCTCCATATATTCCTGTGCTAAAGGGTCAATAACATCAAGCATAAAGACGGAATCATCACAATCATTAGGATATTTCATAGTATCAAAAATATTGAACTTGGCGACTTGTCCATCAAACTCCATCGTAAGAGTGCCCTGTCGAACATCAATCATCGTTTGGGCTGTATTCAAAAATGGTCTTCCCAATAAAATTGGGGCGGTGTTTGAGGACTTATCATCCATGTTCAACACATAAAAATCAGCAGGAAACACAAGATCATTTACTTTCACAAGAACATCCTCAACAACGCCGTCGGGAAAAGTGGTACTACGATCGGCGAGTTGGATAACAACCCCGGTTTTCTTCAAAGGACCCAAATTCAGAGAATTAAAGATAGAACGAGGCATAACATTTATCGAAGCACCCAAATCTAACATAGCTCGTTCTATTTTTGAATTCCCGATTATACAAGGAATGAAGAACATACCTGGGCCACTCCTCTTCTGTGGCATGCTCTTCTGAAACACGGCTGAAACATTCTCTCCCATTATCACCTTCTCGTCCCCCTTCAATCGCCGCTTATTCGTGCACAAGTCCTTCAGAAACTTTGCATATTTCGGAATTTGCTTTATGGCGTCGATTAGGGGAATATTGACCTCAACCTTTCTGAAAACGTCCAAGATCTTCTTCCCAGAGTCGTCTTTCTGTTTCTTATTGATTCTCGATGGAAACGGCAAAGGTTCAGTCCACCTCGGCTTGGTTTCGATGGACTTTTTCTTCATTTTTGCTCCAGCCGTACTGCTATCAGGGGGGGCGGTAGCAGCAGAATCTTGAGTATCTTCACCATCTTCTTTTTCGTCCGCATTTTCCTTCGATGGAATAGGACCCTCGGGGGCTGGGAGCTCCTTACCACTTCTCAATGTGATGGCGCTGACATTCCTCGGGTTCGTCTCTGCTTGGGACGGCAGTTTGGAGTTCACTTGCGACTCCAACTTGTTCACGTGATTCGACAATGAAGACATTTGCCCCTCCAAGTTCTTAATGCTGGACGCCATGCTCTCCATCAGCTTCTTCATCTCCGAAGATGAATCATTCGGTGGAGGGTTAGTGTTGTACTCCCCCGTGCCTTGGTACCTTTGGTAGCCTTGTCCCCTTTGAAAGTTTTGGGGCTGCCTTCGGTCTTGCTCCCCAAACTGGTTGCCGCTATTGTTTCCCCATCTCAAATGTGGATGATCTCGCCACCCCGGATTATAGGTGTTCGAGAATGGGTCGTAGTTACGTCCGGAACCATTGTTCGCCCCAACTGCATTGGCCTGGGCCTCAGTCGTGTTCACTGTCCATGGACAGTCCTCGGTAGTGTGATCCACCGTCTCGCATAGGCCACATGGTCGGACCCTCGATGCTTGACCCACAGCCAACTGGCGAACCACGGAAGTTAACTCCTTGAGCTGTGCCTGTAGCGAGTCGGTCCCTTTTTCTTGAACCGGCTTCTGCAAGATGCCACGAGTACCAAACTGTTGAGAATTAGCTGCCATGTTGGCAATTAACTCTCGTGCCGCCGTAGGACTTTTGTCCATAAGTGCACCGCCACTAGCTGCATCCAGCATATTCCTCTCCATGAGTAAGAGGCCTTCATAAAAGTATTGGATCAATAACTGCTCAGCCATCTGGTGTTGTGGGCAACTCGCGACTAGCTTCTTAAACCTTTCCCAGTACTCGTACAATGTCTCCCCTTGCATCTGTCGCACTCCACATATTTCTTTCCGAAGAGCGGCGACTCGGATCGCCGGAAAATACCTCTGAAGGAAAGTCCTCTCCAACTCTGCCCATGTAGTGATCGATCCCGAGGGCAAGTAATAAAGCCAGTCCTTTGCAACATCCTTGAGAGAAAATGGAAACGCCCGTAGCTTCACTTGCTCTTCGGTAACCCCGGTGGGTTTCATACTGGAGCACACCGTGTGAAACTCCTTCAGATGTTTGTGTGGGTCCTCTCCCGCGAGACCATGGAATGAGGGCAGCAAGTGAATCAGCCCGGACTTCAACTCGAAGGTGGTATCGTTCATCTCCGGGAAAGTTATGCAAAGTGGTTGTTGCGGTAGTACGGCATTAGCAAGTTGCCTCAACGTACGCTCCTCGTTTGCCATTAGTGCTTTCTCGGTGGTAAGATTGGTGTGTTCTTGGCTCTGGTCACTCTCACTTTCGTCCTCTAAGTCCTCGCTTTCGATTTCGAACTGGAAACCCTTGTCGAGAATCGCCTTCTTTTCTTGCCGAGCTTTCTTCCTTAGCTCGATATCCCGTCTCGTGATCTCCGAATAATATTCCAAGTCTTCAGCCCCTGAAGACCTTGTTTTCATTCACCTACAAAAATAAAGAAAAAGATTAGCTCAAACGTGATAAAGTTCAGAAATAATTTGACGTAAAAACTCGACGTATTTTCTGTTATCACCGGGGGCGATAACAGAGAAACAGCGAAAATTCACACCAAAAATGCAATCGAAAAAAAAATGAAAATTGACACCAAATAAACTAACTAACACAAATAAAATCACTATTTATATCGCGCCACTCCCCGGCAACGGCGCCAAAATTTGACCGCGCGTCGTTACACGGCAAATTTAAATTTATAATTTTTCCTAACTTACCCCTACTAACTAGTAGTAGTGGCGAGCAAGGGTCGATCCCACAGGGAGTGTGGTATAAACCGTGATTTTATTATATTAATTAGATTAAAATAAAAATGGGGGGATTTGGTTTATTACGAAACTACTAGCAAAACTAGAAATAAACTAAAACTAAAAATAAATGACTAAAATGCAAATGATGATGAAATGGAAAATAAATAAAAATAATCTAGCAAAGATGAGAATGGAATCGGTTCCAGGTCGGTCTACACCCTCGAGTAACTAGTCCAATTAATGCTTTTATCAAATTTCACTCGTCTTCTAAAACTACCGGTCCTAGATAGCAATAAGCTCTGCTACCCGAATTTTCCCTTAATTTATACTTAATCGAAATAGGCTCTTCAATTAATTCTAACTAGCGAATAACTCGGAATAAGCTCTCCTAATTTAACCCGCTAGTCGCATTAAAATCTAGGAAAATAGACCGATCTAAGCCACAAACACATAAGCTCGGTTCATGTAACTTATGTTGTGCTATCCCTAACAATGCACGACTGTTAGTTGCTACAAACGAAATAAGAGCGACGACAATTACGGATCGAAGCCTCAAATCTAGCAATTAACATGCAATTCCTAACTTAGGTGATCAAGCTAAATTAAAAACCACACATTATGACATGAAAATAGAATAACACAAACAATTTTATACGACGAGTAAAACGAAATAAATAACATTAATCAAACGTAGTCATCGAGGGTTCAACGTCCCTAGAACCGAAATAAGTATTTAGCTACACATAGCTAAATAATATTTACAAAAATAAATATCCATCATGTTCTTCAAATAAAATAGAAAAGCAAAATAAAATAAAAAAATAATTCAAACTCCTTTTTCCAAGTAGTTCACGGCTGAATTGAGTTGCAGCAGCACAAAAATCCTCCACCTCTTTGATACTCTCTATTCACGTCCCAAAAATAAGTCCCCGATAAGAATTCCCTTTTTTTCTTTTTGATGCCACCCAAAGTCCAAAAATAAGAGTCCAACTTCCTTGTAATTCTTCCTCCAAATAACTCACGAGAGTCCCACTCATTTTAAATTCTCTTCCCCCAAGTTAGCCCATAAACACGAATTCACCAACAAAATTAAACATCAATTAATTTTCCTGGAGCACTCCCGCATTATAAGTCCACCAATTCAACCAAATTCTTAATTATTTCCTAGTCCACTAGACATTGTCACGCCTAGTCACCAATTCCCAGCCACGTCATCTCCTACTTAGTTGCCACATTATTAATATGCGTAAAAACTGCAAAATAGAATAAAATCCAAATATTGGTGTACGTCCGTTCATAAAATAAAATACGTCAGAAAACTTGAATAATACACTAAAATCTACTATTCAAATATATAATTTAAATCGCAAAATACTACAAGATTTCTAACGTATCAGTATGACTTGCAATGTGGCGATTCATAATGACATGTATTAATGTGGTGGTGGTTCTAGACTGCATGATATGACTCGTGCTGATGGATATGAATGAAGTAGTTTACTCATTGATAAATTTACACTATTTATTTAGATGAATAAAAAGTTCATATATATGATTTTGAGATTAACTCAAAAACATTAAAATTTATAATTCTAACTTATTAATTCTTTCATATTTATTATCATGTATATATGCATATGGACTTTGAGATATTGAAATTCATATCCACAATTTCACACACAATGATTCGTTTCAATATATTTGTGATTGCACTGCAATGCAGTCCTCAAAAATTTTAAAGTTAAATCACACACATGTATGTGTATATGTATGTGTTGATGAAATGATAAAAAAGTAAAGAGTTTGCTTGTGTATTAATCTAACGGTAAAAGAACATGTTGACTACAGTTTACCTCATTATTGTTGCTCGGCCTAAATAAACACAAAACTCTATTTTGAAAATAAAAGCCCTAAATCTGTTGCCCTCTCTCTTCGAAAAAAAAAATACGAATCTTGACCCATTTGTGTCAAATTGTGGTGGAGATGGATCTCTTGGTAAAGTTATTTAGTCCTCTTTTTAAAATTTTTCATCTCGCTTGTTTGTGTGTTTTATAAGGTGAGCCACGTAGAGGCGAATTTTTGTTAAAAAAAATTTCCCCTGGTTAATTTATTTCTATCACTTGACAGCTAAGAGGATGCTTAAATATAAAACATCTAAAAAAATCAAATCATTTTTAATTCAATTATTTTTTTAAAAATAAATTTAACACAACTCCACTATCAATAATATGTCAATATAATTAAATAATATCAATCAATCGTTCTCACACACCACATCAATTTTAATTCTCTATTCATTCACTCGCATAATTTTAACTAACAATTACTTCAAACTTTATCTTTCTTTTTTCTACATCAAATAAACTTTAATTATTTTATTTTAAATATTACTAGTAAAATATTCATGTACTACACGGGTGTTGAGTTGAAAAATATATGATAAAAGTTATTGCTAAAATAAAATTTTATTTAAAATTGTCGATGGGCTAATTGATGAAAAAAATAAGAGGAATAGACAGTGCAGAAAGTGATTTGTAAATCGTAATTTAGGAGAGAAATATGAGAAAAAATTATAAGATGAGAAGATTGCTACTTGCCCAAATTAAGAAACAAAAAATTACTAAGAAAAAAAAATTACAAAATTAAATGTACACTTACCAAGTTTGAAAAAAATCATTTATGTTTATACCAAACCTAATTCTAAAGTAAAAACGAATATACAAACAACATTCCGAAGCATAAATTTTTGTCATGTCAACATTCGAAGCGTGTGAGTCTGTCACTTAGATTCAACACGTTTTGCATTAATATAGAGAGAGAGAAGAGGAATTTTAATATAACCACTGACAATTAACCATATCATATTTTTTAAAATTAACCGAACTAAATTAAAAATTCAAACAAAACTAAAATTTGTTATATCCAAGCCTCCCCTAAGCATCTTTTAAACAGTTGGTTTAACTCTCTCACACACAACATACTAACATAAGCGAATCTGGAATATTCGATGGGAAGATGCCTGAAATGCGTTGCTGATTTGCTGTATTCCTAATTTCCCACGCACATTGTCGCCCACCAATTATGTTACACCAGCCGCACTCACTAATTAAACTATTCCTTAATTTCAATTAAATTAATTAGCTTTCCTCCTATAAATACCCCCATTTTGCTCGTTTGTGACCTTCTTTCCGCAAACCTCAGAAAGCTTCTATAAGGTTAGCATTTCTGATCTCATTGCTTTTCATTTTCTTTGCCTTTTTATTTTGTTTTGTGTTTTAGTCTGTTTATCGTGTTCTTTTTCTTTTTTTATTTTCTATTTTTTTTTAAG
>BKCP01006449.1:224674-243068 GCA_008636005.1 Striga asiatica
CAGAATGAGGATAGGACACTCTGGGAGGCCGTTGGAACCTATGTTGAAATGAGTCCATTCATATCTGCTAACAAAATCAAGAAGCCTATCTTGCTAATCCATGGGGAAGAAGACAACAATTCGGGAACACTGACAATGCAGGTCGGCATATTATCTTTCGCCTCTATATTGACAAAAGCAATAACGGGCCGGCATTTGGTCTCGGTCATCAACTTTCTTTGTATAATATTACCTATTATCAACTCACACCTCTCTTGCTACACTTTTTACTCTCTCCGCAAAATGCAGTCGGATCGTTTTTTCAATGCACTGAAAGGTCATGGTGCCCTTTGTCGGCTTGTGGTTCTTCCATTCGAAAGCCATAGCTATTCAGCTCGGGAGAGCGTTATGCATGTCCTATGGGAAACCGACAGGTGGCTGCAAAAATACTGCATTTCTAATTCATCTGATACCAGTGAAGATCCTAAGGCACGTGAAGAGAATGCGAGCTTATTGGGTGTTGAGAGTAAAGCCGTTGGTGCAGGTGGAGGGGTAGCGGAGGATTGCACGGACCAGGAAAATGATAAAATCCACACGATACACAGATCCTCATTGTGGTGAACATTAGATCCTCTTCTCTTTGTTTTTAGTTTCTCATGTCTTTTATTTTTATTTAATTTTTTTTATCCAGATTGCTATTGATCTTTTGAAGCTGGCAAGTGGATCAAATGTACTACAAATGTACATGTGAGATGCTGTGAATCTTGGATTTAACACAATGCATTGGCCTTGACTCTACTAGTCTTGTGCAGAAATGATCTGGCTGATAAACTGTGTCTATGCGCAGGATTTTACTTTTGATTCATTCGACACATCTATTGCACTGTTTCAAATTTAGTAGAGTGACAAAATAAGAGTAAATAACATGTACTGATGTAATACTGCCTAATGTATTGTGCTATTGTGAAACTCATGAGTGTCTACTCGTCTCTCTCAATATTAGCAGCTCGAGAGTCGCATATCTCTACTATATCAGCATTTGAAGTTTTCGTTGAAAGAGATGACACTTTCAAGAGATTTGTATTTACCTAGCAAATTATTCATTTTTTTGGGAGATCGGTTATGTCTGTACGTAAACTTATATTTTCTCCTATTTTTTTCCCCTTTTTGGTTTCATATTATAATTGATGATGTATTATAAATCCAGTCCAGATGCAGGAACTTACTATAAGTTGCTCAGACCAAGTGTGTATTTGAAGGCCGTCTCATCGTTTTTCATTTATTCTATGTTTTTTAAACAGAAATGTCTTTAACACATTGCATTTGTTGCCAGTCTTACAAATACAAAACTTGAAAATACTAAACAGGACGATAAGCTATATAGAAATGTATTCATCTACCTGTATGCTGTCTAATATATCCCTATGGTCACTTGTAACAACAAAGAATGGCAGCCGTCAAGGCAGTGTGGTGCTCAACCTGATTGGTGCTTTTTCGCTCGGCCTTGGGACAAAGGTTGATCGTCTCTCTCTGGGCTTGCGGGCCCACGAGGGCGCTTGGTCGGGACCATAACGGTAGTCATAGAAAAGCTCCTCACCAGATTCGATACTATATGCCGACAAGGTGATCACCAGCCACCAACATAACCTGTAATAAGAATCCTTTATAACAGACTAAAAATAACTTTTTGTTAAATACAAAAAGGTGTAATTGAAGAAAATCAACAAGTGATGGGCACCTTTGCGTAACAGTTTGGAATTGATGAGTGGTTTGCGAATTTCAGCTCGTCTCCTTTGCGGTACGCATCAAGGACATACTGAAACCAAAACAAAAATACTGTGACAACATTTTCTACACAGAAAGGGGCCCAAGATAAATTACTTGCCTTGTCGTTCAAGTCAAAGAGGAATGAGGAATTAGCATGATTGTATATTTTCCCCCGCTTATCGGCTTCTCGATGGGAGATTAATTCACCAGTATATTCTCCAAGGTACTCATTTTTGTTGACAGTATTCTTGAAATTAGAGTTACCCAATTTTTCAATCACATGTCCATACGATTGTGACAATTGACAAAAGAAAAAATAATTATAATCATAATAAAAATATTATTCTGTACCTTAAGAAATGCTCCCCAACCAGCAACATCTGACTTTGCCAAGAGAATCTATTCAAAGGAAAAACACATTAATATTTCTAAGAATGTTTTGGAAGAAAAAGATAATACATTAGAACAACAAAAAGCATGTGATACCCTTTGCTGTCGTCTGAGAAGAAGCTTCATGTTACCACATTGACTGTCTCCTCTTCTTGGTGGCTCTCCTAATGATCCATCGCCACAGCTGCAATAAATTGGATTACATAAGTTGATATATAAAACTAAATGCATCAAAATTTCTCTCCAAGTAGTTTAACTGGTTTTTATATTTTTTCTACTACATGCAAACAATAGACAGCATATGCCAAACACCCTTTCTTTTCTTGTGTGTGTGTGTGTGTGACTGTGTGCTTGCCAATTGAAGTTAAAAATGGGGGCAAAAAGTGGGGGAAAAGAAAAGCTACAGAAATTGGTGTAATCTGTAAACTTGAAAAATTCGGTACCTAACCCAACAATTTCGGCAAACATCAGGGTCGCATTCACGGCCAGCTGCAAAACAAGGGCATTGCCGGCTTTTGCATTGGCTTTTAGCACAATGGCATCCTCTGAACCGATTCTTGCAGCTCTTTGAGCAACTGAAAATAGGCTACAATGATCACACAATATCTATGGTTTTCAGTTCACTTCTTACAGTACTTAAGCTATTAAAGTTATAGTCCCACTTCACGGAACTTGCTAAAAGCAACTTGCTTTAGTTCCCATTTTCAACAAATACATCCCTTTTCTCTATTAAAGATAAAGAAAAAGGGGCCTTTAGTTTGTTCTTTTCATTTTTTTTTATTTTTTTTGGGTTCTTTTATCAGAAATGAAAACCTCAGATAAGCATATACTATTCATAAAGATCACAGATAAAATGTACCCGCAGTATTTTTCGCAGCAACTTCCTATTTGTAGACAAGGGCAGTCCTTTCCAAATAGAGGCTGGCACCCACATGGAGCATATAGCTTACAAGGAAGATCTTCACCATCTGCAGTCCTTCTCCACAGGGATGGATGCCCAGCAGACTTCCACGAAGATTTAACCTTACGCGCTCTGCCCCTTTTACGGCATATTCTCGACTTGACAGGAAAATCTAGCTCCTGATATATACGAGAAGCAAAATTAATTAGCTATGGTGATGCTGGTTTCAAGACAATAATAACATTTCTAGAAATCATTCTATGAGGAAAATCTCATGAATGGAAAAATGATTTAGCCGAGAAATGCCTACTATCATCATGTCAAACAGAGCTATTATTACCAAGTAAATTCAATATACGTGCACAATAGCACAGTTGTTTGTCAGTTCAAAAATTAAGCATAGACTACAGACCATATGATCCATGTGAGCATTCCAAACATCTTCAAAGTATGAGAGCATAGCCGAGGATTCACGAGACATCACAGCTCCATCACCATACATAAAAGTGGACACTTCCTTGCAAGTTTTAAGACCAGGAAGTAAATTCCTAGCTATATAGCAGCTGTTTTAAATATACATCAATAAGCTCTCCATGATTAAGGACAGCCAAAAGCAGTTGTAACTAAATATATAATAATAGGAAAACCCCACAATGGTATATTAGCCAAAACAGTCTTGTATTGAGTATTCAACTTACTTGATCACTGCCCCCATTGTTCTACTTCTATCGCAAACCTGACTATGCATTACCATAAGGCACTTTCAGCTAATTGAACTTACTATTTTCAGTTAGAAATAACCAACTTTTCCATATATGATTCATGCAATAGTTTTATGAGAAACTGAAAGGTTAAATTACAAATCAGGATTGATGCTGCTAGTTTCCGCACATTAATGCTCATTAGACATTCTTTGAATGCGAACAAAGACCAAAATGAAATAGTTGGAGCGTAATGGACAATGAAAATCGAGATTCCCATACCTATTTCTTCCAAATATCTCTAATCCCTTCAAGTACAAGTCTCTTTCAAAAGGTTTCCATCCATGCACTAATTTAACTGATTTTCCAATGGATTCGGATGCCTGCTTCGAAGGGAATCCAGAGATATCTTCCCCTTTATCTTGGACATAATCCCTGACCTTATCACCAGTTACATTGTGAAAAGAAAAAAAAAAACCATCTAAAATTGTGAGAAAATGGGAACCGGGTGCTGACCTCTTGAGTTCATATTCATGGGTCCACCTGATTCAGGAAACTGAACCTCTAAAGTTGCACTATTATCCAGCCGATTCATGTCATCCAGCTCTAGTTTCTTATTGGCAGAACTTTGAAAGTTGTCACGAACCAATTTAGTTGGTACAGCTAACGAATCTGTAGGTTCACGTATTACAGGCCTTCCTTTGCTTTCCATAAAATGTGCTACATGACAAGAAATATGATTTTCAAGATATTAAAAAGTAGAAAGTGCCTTAAAACAATTACAGTAATTCACATCTAATTTTCACCTTCCTTGTCAGATGCTTTATGCTCATCCACGGAATCTATACATGAATTCTTCGGCAAATCTTTAGAGTATGCATCTAAATGGGAACAAGATGAAATGTACACAAAGGACAAAGTTAATATACAATTAGGGTAGATCCTGCAACTAGTAACTGAACCATGATCTCACACATCACTTTTGACAATCAATATCACTCACATAATGTGCACAAAGAATAGACTTCGCAAATCACATTTGAATGAAAATATGATAACAATGTTCAGGCTTCTTAGTTTCTGGCAGTAAATTGAAATGCTAATTAAAAGCAAGATTCATTCAAGCGCTTGAAAGAAAAAGCAAACAAATATTCGCCTAGTTCTCCATAAAATTTCATTAACATTAAGATTCTTGAATTTCTTTACCTGAAGGTAACATTGATCACCATAAGGTTCACGGTTATCTTTGTGATCAAATAGGTATGGTTGCTTTTCTTTCTGTCAACCAGTGATTGTGTGAATCCAACATATATATACATAGAAAGAATTTAAGCAGCCATTTTCCTCACCGGGTAAATTATATTTTGAGAACAACCATGCAAACGGCAGTCGAATACCTGTTAATATAGGGAGGTCAGTTCCAAAGGGTCAACAATGATGGCGAATAGAACTTCATAAGCTGATTGAAATAGAATTATCTTTCAAAACTAGACGCATTTTCACTATCATATGATTAAGTTTGTCATTTAATATGCATGGAATTGTAAATGGAAGTAAGGGACGAAAGAAAGAAGCACCAAAAGAAGCTTCTTGACACCAGCATAGTTAAAACAGAATGGATCTCACAAGCCAAGACTACGCACCAGACAGCGTCGACAAAATAGATTGTCAAAAGAATCTAAAGCCGCATCCAGGCCTTTTTCCAGGAAAAAATTGTCTACAAACCCCTCTTCCCTCATACTTTTAGAGATCTTATTTTCTACAGATGGATCTTTTTCCATGAGAATTTCGCAATGTTCCTGCATACCATGCAAATGAACACAACTGAATAATCGAAGGAGATGAGTGCAAGCATGAAGGAAAAAACTATTAACCTAAGTCAAGCTCTGTTCTCCTCATAAAAGAAGAAACAAATCTAAATAAAGCCACCTGATAATTATTATTTATGTTACAAATTTATGTAGTGTCAGCAAAAAGAATTTTACTTGGATTTCCTGAGACGTTCCTCCAACAAAGTGGGTCAACGTATCAAAAACTTCATTAGCAGCCCCAAACTCCTGGACAGCCACCCTAGAAAATGACAATATACGTAAGAAACATCCGAAATCTATCAGTTCAGGATATTCAATGTTGTAGAAAAACAATATAATTATGGTATACATATCTGCATGACTAAGAGCATATTCACCATAGTTATATGTAAGGTATCTTCTACTGCCACTAAGGCAGTATAAAAAATTAGAAGAGTCAAGGAAGTAGGATAACAATAAGTGTGAATACCCAAATCAGATTTTCTGGAAGCAATACAGACATTACAAACGAACCTCATCACACGATCTTCTCCCTCAGAAAATTCACGTTTCTCCTTCTCCACTTGTACAAGCTCTTCTTCACTGTCACTACAAATGAGAGCCTCATTACCATGTGAATCATAGTAAATCCGTCTACGCCCCACAACCGACTGATCATCAGCCATTCTCTGGTTTCTGTGCTATGCCAAGGAAAATTGATTAAATAATAATAAAATAACAATAAATTGCATATATATACACATATAAAAGGCATATAGCTGAGCAGCTAAATGGAGTCCCTGACAACGAAGCGCAGCTTGAGTGGTAAGACGCTTCACCTATGACCTATAGGTCATGGGTTTGAGTCACCAAGGAGGGGAAGTGGGAACACTATTGATCCTCCTCTAGAAAAAGAAAAAAAAAATATGCAGTCCCTAGGGAGTTAGATATAGTGCCTGTGGATCAGGATTTATTTCCTGGTCAAGTGTGTATAAGGTCATGCCAAGTTTAAAAGAACTGTAAAGGAAAAACCATCCATGTATTCATCTTATGATAAGGAATGATCATTCCACCCGTCTTTCTTATAGAAACACTTGATTCAATGAAGATCAATTTCTGCACCTAAATTGAATATACAAGTAAAATCACTGTAACCTCTCTTTTCAACCTGACAATCGAAAGTTCATTCTCAGTGAAAAAAGACTGCCCGAGTTACCTATGTTATGATCCTTTACCTATCTAAGAATATCCAAGTAGTATAGGAAGGTATTCTCTCAATAAGCGGAAGTCTGGCAGTTGTAGAGAACGTAACTTCTTGACTATCAGCATCATCTCGGTTCACAGATCCTTGCATAAGCCCCTGAATTTTGCAGAGAGGATAGTTCATTCTCAGGGAAAGGAGATTGGCTGAATCACTATTACTCCCTGGGACAGCACAATCACTCCTTGATGCAGCCAATTCTTTGAGGTGAGAAAGATAAGCTCCAGCCTTCTTTCTATTTCTCTCAAGTTTTTCCTGGGAACAAACAGTATAAACCAAAAAACATATTTGATCTAAGAAACGACAGCAAGATCAAGCGAAACAAGTTTCCAAAACATGTGTACAGAACAAGTCACCAGCGGAAATTCCTTGAACATTCAAATTTCATGCAGGATTTAAACCATCACCGTAATCACGCACCAATATTTTAGTTCCACCCGCAAGCACAAGCACAACTTATCAAAAAGCTACATTTGTATGATATTAATTTGGCTTGTTGATCCATAATAATAAGAAGGTGATATTTGTGTTCAGTGAAAAACCAAGATCAATTATCTATATTACTTTCCACAGCCTTCAAACTGAAACCCTAAGCACGAGAAGACTATAACATTCCTCAAAAGTGAAAATACACCGATATGTCAGAAAAAGAAACAGAAGCTGGTGAAAATTACTCCAACTGAAACGACTCTTTCCGAGTGAATTTGCCTTTTCAGCTGTGTAAGTTTAACGCTCAAGTTTGACATGGCATCACTTCCCATTTCCCCATGAGACTTCTGTCAGCCAGGTAAATTAGGAATCATTAGTTCATCATCTATTCTTTGACAAGATAGACGAATAGCACGAAACTCAAAACACTCAAAACAATTTCAGTAAATCTGAAATCATTTGCATACAAGATAACTACAGCCTATGAGTTTAACATCACAAATGAAGTATATCGGTCCAGACCATAACAAGTACAAGTCAAACAAACAAGCAAACACAACAAAAATCTCTTTCATCTGCACTCAAACCCAGAGAACATCAAAGAAAGATACAAATGCATCAGCTCTTACCTTCATAAAAAAAGTACATAAAATAATTTTAAAAAAAATACGAACGTATCATCTTTCTCACCAACTCAGAAGAGCTCACTTCCATAATTGACTCTGCAGGTCATCTATTCAAGACCAGATTAGATTAACAACGAAATCAGCGAGCTCAAGAGCTCATCCGTACGACGCACCAGCTCAATTTTGAGGACAAATTCAACAACATACAAAAAAATCCATACGAGTATCATCAAATTTTCGAAGAGGTGATCAAAATATTTGGCTCAAAAAAATCGCAGAAAACAATCCACAACAAAATCAAGCATCGGAAAAAATAACAAAGAGCTACATGGAGTGAAGAAAACGCACTCTGAATTTAGATTTCGACACCATCGTTTTTATTTCTCTTAAGAGAATAATTTTCAGTGTGTGAAACAGGGAGTGAGGGAGATGAAAAATACAAGGAGAATAGAGTTCGACGTGGAGGGAAGCTGAGGTGGCGGGGATAAATCGTCTGGAGGTGGCGCATAGGTCCAAATTGATTTGGATAACATTAAAACCTTTTACATGCTCACTCTTTTAAAAATAAAAATAAAATATATTATACATGAATTATATGTGAATGAGTTATGTATTAAAACTTAATATCATTTAGGATATAGATATAAAAATAAATTATAAAGCATTTGTATTAATGAAAGATGGTATATTTAATATTAAGAAATATTTTGTATGTAAAAGTAAAAGAATTTATACGTGAACAGTGTAATTTAACTTAAAAAATAATTTAATTTAAGATTAATATAGAACTAGACTATTAATTAATTATTTATAAATTGTAAAATTAGTATATTTAAATTTTAAAAAACACTTCATAAATGTAAAAACTAAAAGAAAATTATAGATAAGTTTTTGAATAATTAACATCACATCTCACAACAATATATTTAATACTGATGGCCTCAGCCCAAGCCCAAGCGATTAGGCCCCCAAACAAATGAACAATAAACTTTACTCGTTTTTAACGTACGAACTCAATTCATCAGTTCTACTCCGGCGTTGAGCTTTTGTGCACCACAACAATCATTTGAACATCTTCTTTTCAACTTCACATATTTATTTATTTCATCTATTTTCTTCTATTAACACATATATTTATAATATAATTTTTAATAATTGCCCAACGTTTATCTATAAACTAGAATTCGATCATGTGCATTTACACAGATGTAAATAAAATATTATAAGCTATTTGTATTCATATAATATTAAAATTATAAATTAAATAATGATATTAAATTCTAAAAATAGAGTATTATAAGTTACATTTATGCATAGAATATTAAAATTATAAGTTAGATAATGGTATTATGTTTTAAAATTTGATCATTGATTAAAATAAATTGTACATTTATATTTATGTAACTTTCATAGATCATTTAGTATAAAATATAATTAAATAATAAATATTATATGATACAATAAAAAATACAATTATTACTCAATTAATATAAAATATAACGATTTTTGTCTTAATTAACTCAAAAAAGTGCAAGAAAATATTTTATCATTAATGGGATAAACTGAAATAATGTAGTAATAACAACAACAACAACAACAACAATAATAATAATAATAACAAAAAAAGGGAAACAACAAATAGATTTATTAATTTTTTTGTTTGTAATTATATATGTGTGTGACCGTGAGAACCATATATTTGATGCTATTTTTAATATTGCATGGTGTTATCATTTTCACAAATGCTAATAAAAATTTTATTGCTATTTTTAATATTGCATGGTGTTACCATTTTCCCAAATGCTAATAAAAATTTTATTGCTATTTTTAATCAAATACATCCTAGTTAAAAATAGCACCAAAACACAATCAATTATAGCACTACATACAATTAAAAATAGCGATTCTCACGGTTCTCACGCTAAGACTTGGTTCTCATTTGAACCACATCATGTGTGTGTATATATATATAGATGATAAATGTGAATTGTAACGGTTTTCGGCGGAAATATTATAGAAGTTTTATTAAATGCACTGTCGGCCATCATAGAATATATATATATATATATATATATATAATTACTACCCAATCCCATTTAATAAAACATTTAATAAAAATATTTTCACTTTCCCTCCAAAAGGAGTTACATGTTTTTTAATTAATTACTCACTAATCCCACATTTAAGAAGGTTTCTTTTAGTTAAACCTAATTAGTTAATGGCTAAATTAAAAAAGTTTCTTTTAGTTAATCCCATATTTATGTTTCTTATTCTCATTTATATATATAAACGTGGCAGTCATTATTGTTGTGCAGAAACTATATATTATTATTTTTTTATTCCATTATGAATTGAATAAGCAATTAAAATTATAAAAAATATTAATAAATGTATTAAATACAAACATTATAATACAGATCATGTTACATTACAATATAAAAAATGAAATTATTTTTGGTAATTTAATTTTCAGCCATACTCCATCAAACATATAGCTGCAAAATGATAAGAAAGATTAGTTTCATAATTAAAATTAAAAATTTAGCTCCCCCAAATGGTAAAACCTTATAAATTAGTAGTATAGATACATTTAAATGACATATAATTTATAAACTTAGACTATACGCATAATAAGATGAATTAAAAAAAATTAATGAATTTAATAAATAAATTATTATTATAGCACAGTCTATATAAATTATTATAGCAAAGTCTATATTGTCAATATTATCATTTAAAAAAGTTCAAATTGAAAAAACATATGTATAAAAATAAATCCATATGATCATAATTAATAGTGCAAAATTAACTATCTTTGACTTTCCATTTGGTAGTAATAATAAAATATTTTATATTACTACTATTCAATAAAATACATGATTTCTGCAGATTTGATTATCACAATCAACATTCTGTTTTATAAAAAAAGTGTGCTGAATAAATTGTCTCATATTTTTCATTAAAAATAAAAACTGTTGGCCGTGAAAAAAAAAATATTATTTGACAATTATAAATAGAAATATGATTAATTTTTATTAAACAATTCCTCTTTAAGAAAAAAGTGGCAGAACAAATTTCCGCATGATTATAGCATCAAAACATATCCACAACATCAATATTTTAATGCATTAAAAACCATACTTTTAGCAACAGAAAAGTCATACGAAACAGACGAGAAATGCTATGGAGCCAACCATTGGCTCCATAGTATTTCTCTGAAACAGAAATTGGCAAAGTCAGAATGAGAATTGACAAAGCATTGTATGTAATGACAGATTGTTGCATAATATAGAAATATCAAGCATAATTAATAATCAACAAAAAAAGTCAAATCTATATGAAAAAATCAAAATTAAAAACACAACAAATTATGTGGAACATTATTGAATACTATACAATATAGAAAGAAAGATAATTTGATTTCCCTATCATTATCAACACATTCAACTTTTACCATGACATCTACCTTTATATTAAAATCGATTTTTTGCGTAAAAGTTTTAAAAATAAAAATTCCTACAGATTCTTTTAACCATTAAACAAGAAATTCCTAATATGCGATAAATATATCTAAACAGATTTGTTATAAATTTACCTAATATTTCTAAATTTTGAAAAAAATACTAGAAACTTTGGCAAAAGACTTTGAACAAGTTCGAAAAGCGATTTTGAACAAATGTTAGAAAAGCTTCACTTACTGATATGATGAGAAAGACGAGAAAGAATTGAACTATTTAGTGTTCAAAATCTAAACAAAATACATAAAAGTTATATATGTATGTTATAAACATATATGAACAGATATATTATAAACTTACCTATATATTTGTTAGTAAAGCTGAACAGATCTGTTAGAAAATTACCTATTTTTTCAAACCCTGAACAAAATACATAAAAGTTTGAAAAAGTTCGACCAATGTCATGTTCTCTTCGAAAAACGATTTCGAAAAACATCTAAATAATTTTGAATTATGTATAAAATATGATATATCTTTGAAGCTTATGCACAAAGAATTTCGAAAAACGACACAGATCATTGAAAATAATAAAAAATAAAAACTATGTTTAACAAAAAATATTTCAGCTCTTCATAGATTTGTAAAATTATCGCCCTATTTTGACCGACCTGTTAAGATTTAGCAACACAGATTAAGAAATCGGGACGAATATTTATTTTTCGATCACTACTGTTGGCCACAAAAACAACATTTCTCGGATATTTTTTTAATTTTTTAAGCCTTTACCGAGAGAAAATCTCCAGTAAAACATTTGTTTTGTACTGAATTTCGCCGAGTTTGTCGTAAGATCGGGTTAAGGATTAGGGTTTCAGACAGAGTGAATAACGAGAAAAGCGCCGACATCAAACAAAAAAAAATGGCTTACATCACTCTCAAGGAGTTTATCTCTATTTATAATCATGTTATCATTGACCTGTTTTAGATTTTATTTTGGCTACCCTAAAAAATTAAGTGGACTTCTAATTTAGGTTTTTTTTATCATTCAATCAATATATTTCTTTATTGCCCAAAACTTGCCATTTTGTTCAAATGTCTTAAATATTTGGCACATATCATTATTTATCAACCAAATACAATTATTTATTTTGTAATATTTTGCTGGTATTTTTTTTGTATTTTTTTTAATTTCCTATATGATCTATAGTACAAAATACAATAATTATTTTAAAAAATAAAACCATTATATGTCTTAATTTGAATTTAGTGATTTGTAGTGATGGAGATTCTATTGATAGAAAAACCACAAACGTTGTATATAAAGAATTGTTTAACAATATTTAGTTATTCTTTCTTAGGACATTTTTCCAATGATTATATTATGATTTTTACTATTGCTTATATCTTTTTGTTATATTTTGTTCTATTATATAGCTTTCCGTACAAATGCACGGGTTAAAAACTTGTTTATTTTATAATGCCATTTTGAAATCCAATATTCTAAAAGACACTTAAAATATTATTTTTAAAAACAAAACTTATATTTATAACCTTTTTTGCCATCGTCACAACCAAATTGAAACCGAACATTAACGTGCATTTCAATTTTAATCTTTTTTTAATAATGTGTATTTTAATTAAAATTACTGTGCACTTATCAAATTATTTATGTAATAACAATATATTTAGTGTTTATAATTTTTGTATTTAGTATTTTATATTATTAATCTAATTAACATGACCGTGCATTTGTTATGCTAAGGTGCAATTTCGCTAACACAAAAGTGCAACCCGTCAGTCAATAATGTGCAACATGTTCAATAATATATTAATATTTTATCTTATTTGTATTTAATATTTTTTTATTATTTTATATTTTTAAAAGATATATAAAAATAGTATACTTTTATATACTTTTTGTAAATTACAAATTTGACACAAATGTTAAATTGAAATATAAATAAATTTATTAAATTTACAATATTAGATTTACAAATTTATGAAAACTACAAATTCAACCCATAAACTAAATTATAATATATTGAAATTTATGAAAATTACAATCCAGCCCCTATAAGATATCAAATTCTCAAAATCAACCCCCAATTTCAATCTCAAATCATGTTCTCCCCGTCACCTTATCCCCCTGTACTTGCCGCCGGTGACCTCTTCTCCGATGGTGGACGACGGACGAACGACGATCGCGACGGGAAGGAATGACGACCATGATGGTGAAGGTGGCAGGCCGGAGGCGTCTTCACCCTCTACACTTGCAGACGGCGAAGCTCTGCGGCGGAGAAAGTGACAGAGACGTCACGGTCAGTTCCCGACGGAGGGAGGACGACGACGGCTAGAGCTCCGGCGCCGGACCAGACGGCGGCGTTTGGAGTGACAGTCGGCGGCGTCGAGCAGAACGGCGACAGACAGATTGAACTCGACGGCGATGGAGGTCGACCTGTGGGATGGTGGTATCGCGGTCGTCCTGTTCGTGCGTGTCTAACAGCGGGCTCTGGCGGCGGCATTTCAGCGTGCTCCGGTGGCGTCGTTTCAGCGTGCTTCCACGGTGGCGTTACAGGATCCGGCGACCGCCGTTACAGTTGGCTCCAGCGACCGGCTGTGGCGTGCTGCGGCGGCGATGGCTGGGCAGGGCGGCGGCCGACGATGACTGGTAATATGTGTGTGTATGTGTGTAGTGTGTGTGTGTGTCGTGTATATACTGTGTGTGTACTGTTTGTGTGTCGTGTATATAAATTGTGTGTACGTGTCTGCTGAAGTGTGTGTGCGTGTGTTGTGTGTTGTGTGGCGTGTGTTTTATGTGTGCGTGGCGTGTGTTTTATGCGTGTGGTGATGATGTGTCATGGGCCCACTAATGAGTTGGATAAGTGGATGGTATTGGTAATGTCTAAAATACCCTTAATGAATGTAATATTTTGTCTTTTTTTAGCCATTAGATCATACGATCGAATGACTATGATTTATTCTTATTTATTTCACTGAGAACTATTCTCACCGGAGCGCGACCACATATATATATAGGGAGCGGATCAAATGAGGACAACTCTTAAAATGAGGATAGCTCCTTGCAACTATAGACAACTAACCTTGCAACTACAGACAACTAACCTTGCAACTAGAGAAAACTAACATTGCAACTAGACAGAACTAACCTTGCAACTAAAGACAACTAACCTTGCAACTACAAACAACTAACCTTGCAAACTGAATACAACTAAACACTGCAAATAAAAACAACTAACCCTGCAACAAGATAGAACTAATTTTACAACTACAGACAACTACCCTTGCAACTAGAGAAAACTAACATTGCAACTAGACAGAACTAACCTTGCAACTACAGATAACTAACATTGCAACCAAAGACAACTAACCTTGCAACCAAAGACAACTAACCTTGCAACTAAAGACAACTAACCTTGCAACTACAAACAACTAACCTTGCAAACTGAATACAACTAAACACTGCAAATAAAAACAACTAACCCTGCAACAAGATAGAACTAATTTTACAACTACAGACAACTACCCTTGCAACTAGAGAAAACTAACATTGCAACTAGACAGAACTAACCTTGCAACTACAGATAACTAACATTGCAACCAAAGACAACTAACCTTGCAACCAAAGACAACTAACCTTGCAACTAAAGACAACTAACCTTGCAACTACAAACAACTAACCTTGCAAACTGAATACAACTAATCATTGCAAATAAAACAACTAACCATTCAACAAGATAGAACTAACTTTGAAATTAACCCTGTTTCAATAACTTTGCAACATATTTACACTAACTTTACCTCACTATATTTACTTCACACAATACATATTATGGTCAACGGGTCAACGCCGAAAGTCAACGATTTTCATCGGAAGTCAACACCGGAGTCAACGGTCAATGGTCAAAATAATATTAAAATAACTAAAATAATTAAAATAAAAAATTATTATTTAATTAAAAAGTTAAATCTTGGCCACATATCTTGATACCCTTTTTAGTGGCTAGGATTGAGTCTCATGTCCTTATTTTAAGAATGTGTCCTCATTGGAACCAATCCTGGTGTGAGAACCGTGAGAACCATATTTCGTGTTATTTTTAATTGTGTATAATGTTATTTTTAGTCTCACATGGTGCTATCATTTTTACAAATGCTAACATAAATTGTCTTGCTATTTTTAATAAAATACATCCTGATTATAAATAGCACTAAAATACAATCAATCATAGCACTACATACAATTAAAAATAGCGGTTCTCACGGTTCTCACGCTAGGACTTAGTTCTCATTTGAACCAAATCCTATATATATCTCTCTTATCTATATATGAAAATGTGTATGGCCTTTAAATGGCGACAAGTGGCGTTTTGTTTAGGCGACACATGTCATTTTTTCGAATAATTACTTAATTGCCCCTTATTTGACCTAACCAAAGACTTCTTTTTGGGCATAAATTGGTCATTTTTGTGAACATTTCTTTGCCTCTGTTCGCTGCTTTATCTCACAATCCATCATTTCCATTTCCTCTCCCACCAAACCCCACCCGTCGCCATTCTTTTTGCGTGTCCCTTCATTCCAGGCTTTCAGTAGATTTCTTATCATCCGGAGATCGCGCAGAAAATTTGCTTCAAGCTTTCTTTTACTTTTTCTTCTTTCCCGAAATTACTCTAAAAACATTTAATTAGTTAATTTATTAATTTGTTTGTGTGTGTTCATCTTAGACTTTGTTTGCAATAGAGCAAATCATAGAGAACGAGATGAGAACGCAGCAAAACAACAGCCTCTTTGCGAACGAGCACGGTCGTCTTTTGATTCTCTCGCTTGGGACGGGCTCGCCTAAGCGTAAGGAGAAATACTATGAGGCGAAGAAAGCAAGAAAGTGGGGCCCACTCGGGTGGTTGTTCAGCTGCGGCTCAACTCCTCTACTCGACGTGCTTTCTCTGGACTTGACAGATTATCACAATCCTGTTGTGCTTCAGGCACTACATTCTCAAGAAAATTACCTCAGAGTTCATGTAATGTGTTGGAGATTATTACATTTTTCGTTCGTGTGTTTGTTTGATTTTTTTTTATTTTTTATTTTTTTGTACAAGTTTTTGATTTTTTTTTTAAACGAGTATGTGTTTTTTCATGCAGGACGACACGTTGACTGGAGTAGCGTCTTCGTTAGACGTGGCGAGTGAGAAGAATTTGAGTCGACTCGTGAAAGTCGGGGAAAGTTTGCTGAAAAAACCGGTCTCGAGAGTCGATTTGGAGACTGGAGTACTTGTGCCCTCTGGCCAGGGAACAAATGAGGAGGCATTGATTAGGTAAATTGTATGATTCATAACTATTTAAGTTTACAGTAACTATAATTTAAAGTCAACATGTATATGGGGTTGATTGATTGATGGTTCTTTTCTACTGTCTGTTCCAACAGGTTAGCAGGCATACTTTCGAAGGAGAAACGGATTCGAGATGCGAAATCGAGGGATGTTCGTCATGAAGGCGGATGAGGAGATGAAATTTTTGTACATATGTAGTTTTTCCATAATGTTGAGCCTCATGGCATTGAGGTTGATTCATTGGTGTAAATATCCCTGCACATTATTTTTTTTTTTTTTTTTTGTTATGTATATATGAATTCAATTTAGTTTCAACTTTCATGAATGATGGTTTGTTGTTATTCTCTATCATTTTTGCAATTTAATGCTTTTGTATATGCATGAAATGCGACCCTAAGCTCTGAACCAGCATTAGAACTGTACATTGCAGTGTTGCAATGTTTTGCAATGTTCAGTTTTGCAGTTCTTTGTTTTCACATCAGTTTTCTTGAAATTAAAATTGTGCATTGATTTCTTGCATGGACTGTAACAAAGTAATTAAGAGTGAATATATCTCACCTGTGGTCCAATATCTGTAGTATTTACTTTGAGGCTGATATTGAATTCAAAATCAAGAAAACATAAAAACAGAGTAAGTTGGTGTACTGTGTGCACAGATTAATGATGCCCAAGTTTGTGTGTAGCATGAGTTCAAGTCCCTACTTGTTTGGAACTACATAGTGTGTAAAATACAATACCAACAAAATAAATAAAAAATAAAAAAAATAGAAATGAGTGATCAACATTCTCATACTTTCCTATCGATAAAGATGTCTTTTTTATTTAATTTTCTTTTTTCCATTGCAAATGACACACATCCCCACCAAATCCATAAGGAGAATTGTGAAAATCTTGGCATTTTGCCTCTTCAAGAAAAAATATATTAATGTCTCCCCTATGTAAATATGTGCAAAATTGTATACATGCATTGAATAGTCTGTCTTTGGGGATGGTGGGTGGCAGTGGCATGAAAAGGTAAACTTGTTTTTTATTTTTATTTATTTATTTAGTTATTAATTTGTGTGTGTGTGTGTGGATGTGGGGTGTGTGGGGGTCTTTTATATTTATTGAGTGGGATAGTAAAGAGAGAAAGCAACTTGTGGGGGGTTGTGTCATTTACTCTACTTATTATCTCTCTATCCCCTCAATCCCTCTCATCATCAATTGAATGCCTGATATTTGATTCAAACTCTCCTCTTTCTCTCCATAATCTAAAAAGTAATACCTGTTCTTCTGTGACCAAGCTTAGCAGAAATCTTGAAAATTTTGAGGAAAATTAAAGAATCATGCAGGAAACTGATCAGCCTAAATCTTCAGGAGTAGAGACTCATGCATCCAAGAAAAGGTAAAGTCAGTTAAAGATTAGATTTTTACTCTCTCTCTCTCTCAAAGGACAAAACATTACACCAGCAAGTAGAAAGATTTTTCAGTGTTGTTAATTTTACAGGAAGATGGGTGAAAGGGTTGTGGTGACTGTGAAACTGGAAGAAAGTGAAAAAAGGCAGCAGAAAAATGAAGGGCCTCCTTTTGATTGTTGGTCTTGGAGAAAATATGGCCAAAAACCCATCAAAGGATCTCCTTATCCAAGGTTTTGTATTTTCTTTGCATTTTAAACTAAACCAACCCCCTCTAGTTATTCTATTTAACATTTTTCTTACACAAATGGGGTTCTCTTTCAGTTAGCCAGAACTTTTGGGTAGTTTTCGTTAATAAC
>BKCP01006449.1:249694-274716 GCA_008636005.1 Striga asiatica
AACATAAGTTAGAACACATTAACTCTAAAAAAAGAGATCCAAAATTCATGAGACAAAAAGTGTTTTCCTACTAACTTCGGGGTGCAGCTGGTGGTAAGCCATTTGGAAACTCAATTTGACCAGATGCAGAGGCATCTTTGGTTAAAAGGGCTCTTTGACGAGTTGTAAGAGCAATTTCTCTCTTGTTTTCCGTGTCGAACTCCGAAAGATCTTTTTTCAGTTTTTTCTTTCTCATTCCTTCACCATCAGAGGATGGTTCATCTTCTTCCTCCTCATACTCAATGTCTCCAGATCTGGGTTTCTTGCCGAGCCTCCCGAAATCTTCCAAATTGTCGTATTTACCCCCCTTGTGCATCTTTGAGGACTTAAGTTTCTCCAGGTACCGGATCTCGTCATCCTCATCATCATCATCGTCAAAATCCGCATCAAGAACTCGCCTTTTGGGAACCCTTTTGCTCTTACGAACTGAATCCAACTTATATCCTTGTTTCTCAATGGCATTCCCAATATTGAAATTACCTTTCGAGAAATCCTTCCACGGGATACCTTGCAGCCCTCTTTTCTTATCAGACGTTGGAGACTGGTAGTAATCAGGACTTTCCTGAAATGATAAGATACATATGCCAAAAAGGAAAAAGATCCCAGTCAGCAACACAGGGTTAAATCTGTTATACATTCCTAAAATACCTAATAATGCCCGTAATCATCAAACAAACTGGATTTCTTGAAGATTAAAGTTAGTTCAAGTGTTTTCACTTCTTCTCGGACTGAAAAAGAAAAAGACTCAATTTTAACTACTCTGCATAAAAATATGACATTACCGAGGACACACTGCCCGATGCCCCATTAGCGTTGGATTTGGCTTGTATCGTGCGAGTTACACCACCAACCTTCAATTTAACTTTTTTCAGTTTATTCTGACTTTCTGATCCGTCACATGTAATACCATTACCAAGAATAGCAGCATTTGGTCCACTATCCGGCCCAATAGCTGGCAAAGACCTCGATACACACTGACTCAGATTAAACATTTTGCCACCCGAGTTACCATCACCATCATACTCGTCACTTGAGACCTTACTCAAGTCATCCGAAATTGGAGTTGATGGCTGAGCCTCGGGTCTAGGCCGGCGTGATGTTTGACTCCTCTTTCTTTTAATAGATACTCCAGCCTCCAATTGAGGAACCTGGGACTGCTCCATTTTTCAACAAAAACTTGTAGAGTTTCACACGTACAAATTAAATTAGGGTTGGTTAAGGCATGAAACTATGTCCTCGGCCAATTTATCTGCAAAAGAAAGATCACAAATCAACGAGGAGACACAGAGGTGGTTAATATAACAATTAAATCTGGAAATCACAACAAATTGAGAGGCTAGAGTTTGAAAACATGACTCTAGTGCACAAAGTAGTATAGAGACCAATGTCACAGGCTCACAGCTATCGCTGATGGTGCGTAAAAACATTAAAATAGTGAACCACAATGGCATCCATTTAGCCGAGAACTGATGACAATACTGCCAAATACCACGGGATACTTCAAGCCATAAAATACCAGCAAAACATGTAAGACTTCAATTCAACATGGAAACAAATAACTCTGACTAAGAAAAGAACAGGACAATAAAATAACGGAAAAATGACAATCCAAACTTCAATTCCTTCACCGACTGTGGTAACTAATTTATCAATTTTACATCAAGCAAATCAGATAGGAATACCAAAATCACAAAAACTAACAACCCCGACTAAACACAATCCACCCCAAAAACTAAGAGGGCCAACTCGAACACGTTCCTAACAGACAGAGGACACAAAACAATAAAACCCCTCACATTGGGCCGTCACCTCTAACTCAGACCAGCAATCTCACACAAAAACCCCAAATCCAACCAGAACCCACCAACAGATCTAGGAAAAAATGAATAAATCAGATAAAAGGGATTTACCTTTCCCTGAAACAGATAGAAATAAACGGTGGTATGAGAGAATAGGAGTTATGAATGGAGGGCAATCGAAAAGGGATCGATGAAAAAAGAGATACACTCAGGCGTATGTATTCTAGAGAGATGAAGAAGCATATAATTAGCCTCGTTTGGACTATGGATATTTGGGTTAGGGCTAGAGGGAGAGAGAAAGTGGTGGTGGTGGTGTTGATATGGGTAACTATAGTAGTAAAGGAGGCTCCAAATTTCTTCTCCATTTTTTTCACGCTGTGTGTGAATTTTTGTATGCATTTTGTATTTGGGTGAGGATATTTGGACCGGTTAGTCGACTCAGTAAAGTCCCGGCGAGTTGGCTCAGCTCCTTCAAAACCTCCTCCCATTTATTTTTTCCCCTCCTCTCTTCAAAGATTTTGTGCTGCAACTACGTGCGCATGATAAAGTTCAAGCGCCCCGGGCTTATTTTAGCAGGACATTGTACTTCGCACGTGCTAGTTTCAATCTTCACTCATATTTTTTATTCCTTTTTTTAACTGAATTGCAAGCATGTTTGGATATACATTTTTTTTGTTTTGTTGGATTCTAATAGCATGTTTGTTTATAAAAATTTTTGGTTTTGTTTAGATTTTTTGATTTGATTTGGTTAATTTTGAAAAAAGTAGTATGGTTAGTTGTTAGTGAGTATATTAAAATAATATTTAAAATAAAATAATTAAAATTGATTTGATGTAAAAGTAAGAGAGAGAGATTTGAAGTGATGGTTGGTTAAAAAAATGAGAGTGGATGAATAATGAATTGAGGTTGATGTGGTGTGTATGAATGATTGATTGATATTATTTAATGGGTTAATAACTTTTTTCCATCCGAACTATGATGATTTTGGCGCATCACCATATAAATTATTTTTTTTAACAAACCACCGTTTGAAATATGCGAGTTTGTCACTTTGCCATATGAAACCAGGATTAAAGTTGTTTTGTCCAAAAATAGCTATTTCATAAGTGCATTTTAGGGCTTTCGTATATTTTTGGAAAAATAATAAATAAATAAAAAAAACTGGAATACCTTCATGCTCATGTATTGTTTTTTTTACTGTACACCTTCTTCCCAATCTATATCCAACAATTTTGCCACGCTCCCATGTACAGTGCCTCCGTCACTAATTACAGAAGCTGATGACAAAAACCACATCGGCCGTAATTTGCTCCTGGCCGCTCGTCCTGTGCGTTGATGCGATCGTGGTGATGTGGTTTGCGATCGTGGTCATGCGATCTGCGTGAAAAATGACGAGGCCCGCTCGTCCCGTGCGTTGATGAATGTTCTGTTGAGTGTAGATGGACATGGCCTTTTTCTGATGAAGCGAAGGTGACCTGAGCCACGGCTTTTCCCTTCTTTTTGTACAGAAATTGTCTCCACTGTCTGCCAACTCTCATTCCATTAGAAGTCTCCATGTTAGTAGATCGCATGACTAGGACAATGCAAACAGTAAATGTGAGATTTGTGAGATTGGGAGTTAGCATCTTATGTGGTAGTTTCTGTTTCGTCACGGAAGATACACTGTGTGTGTCGACCGATGCTTTTATCGCATCATGCTCGTACGTGAAACCATCAGCGGCTACATAGAGATTATCCATTATATCCCGAGTCCAAATGAACAAGCAATTAAAAGGCATAGTTAAAGTTACCCACCACATTTATTAAAAAAAATGTCAATCTTAAATTGAGAACAGTCAGTAACATCTAGAAAAGTTAAGGGGATGTAATTATAAAATGTTTAATGACATTGTATAAAATGTAATTTGGTCAAAACCTAAAGGGAGGATTTTCTAGTTATACATAAAAGAATCTTGTATTTTCTTTTCACCTGAAGGATTGGGCAGTAATAGTGTTTAGGCGCCCGTCCGTGATCCCTCTCGCTCGAGCCAATAGAACCAAAAAATTCAGCAAGCCTTTTCAAAACCGGCAAAACCCCGACCTAGATGGTTGGCAGCAGATGGAGAGGGAGGCGCGATAGTTGGTTGGCAGACGTTCTGTTTAATTTTCTTTTCTTTTTTTTTTTTAATTTTTTTTTATATATACGAATTTCTTAAAATGCCTTTAAAAATCAGCCTTTTTNTGTCAAAAAAAAAAAAAATAGTTGATATGGGAAGCCGCAAAAATCGTGATAGTTCAGATGACAAAAAGTAATTTACCCTTATTTAATTATATTGATAATTTTAATGATAGTGGGGTTGAGTTAAAGAAAAAAAGTAGTTGAGTTAAAATGTTGAAATTTTTTTAAAAATTCCATAAACAAACATGCTCTAAATTTTTTGTTTTGTTGGATTTTTTTATTTTGTTTGGTTAATTTTGAAAAATGTGGTATAGATAGTTGTTAGTGGGTATACTAAACTAATATAATTAAAATTGATTTGATGTAAAAGTAAGAGAGAAATGATTTGAAGTAATGATTAATTAAAATAATATAAGTGGATGAATATTGAATTAAAGTTGGTGTAGTGTGCATGAATGATTGATTGATATTATTTAATTATATTGATAATATTGATGATAGTAGATTGAGTTAAAAAAAGTGGATGAGTTAAATGTTGAATTTTTTTTGAAAATTCTGCACACATAATACCAGAAATTCTATGGAGTCATCGGATAGTTTTTTTATGGAGCCATTCACCACTTAATATATTGACACCTGTCCAAATTATATTTATTGTAGGACACGTATCAATACACTATTTGAGAAAAAATGTGTATGACTGCATAAGTCGAGTCGTCCGATGGCTTTATAGCAAAACTGTCCTAAATACCGCCCCTTTTACTCCCACAACACTTACCAGTTACCGGTTACCACCGACCTTAAGGGCATGCCTGTTTATGAAATAATTTGCTCACATTTATTTCATACTAAAAATCTAGCTCAACTTTAACTTAATTCCACTATCCTTAATAGTATTATAAACCAATCATTCTTATATATCACATCAACTTTAATTCACTATTCATTCACTCACGTAATTTTAATTACTTATCATTTTTAATCATTTCTAATAATTTATCTCTTATTTTTATATCAAAACAATAATAATTATTTTATTTTAAATAAAATTTTAATATATTATTAAAATCTCACCTACCACTTTTTCAAATTTAACTCTAGTTAATAAAAATAATTCATTTTGAGCAAATTATTTCATAAACAATGATGCCCTTAAGTCTTTATATCGTAAAAGATCCCCAAAATTGCATTTGTAGGGTTTAGCATTCGCGCAAGATGTCGAAGCGAAAATTCGGATTCGAAGGCTTTGGTATCAATCGCCAGCCAACATACAATTTCGAGCGATCTCAACCGCCTCAACGCTTATACGTCCCTCCTTCCTCTCGCGGCGGTGGCGACGACGACGCCGACCTCGACAATATCGAGTATGCCGACGATCGAGACACTTCGAATGATGTCCTGCCTGCCGACGGCACCGATGCTGCTGCCGATGAAGACGAAATCGATCCTCTGGACGCGTTCATGGAGGGATTACAGGAAGAGATAAAGGCAGCGGCGCCGCCGAAGGCGAAGGATAAGCTGGACAAGTACAAGGATGACGTGGAAGATGATCCGTTGGAGATTTTTATGAAGGCAAAGAAGGACGTGGGTCTGCAGTTGGCCGCAGATGCTTTGCAGGCTGGGTACAATTCTGACGAAGAGGTTTATGCGGCGGCAAAGGCGGTGGATGCTGGGATGGTTGAGTATGATTCTGATGACAACCCTATTGTTCTTGATAAGAAGAAAATCGAGCCGATTGCTGCACTCGATCATAGTTTGATTGACTACGAACCGTTTAGTAAGGATTTCTATGAGGAGAACCCTTCCATTTCAGGTACTTGAAGTATTTTATGTTCCATTTTTCTTTTGGTGGTAGGGGTTGAGTAACTTGAGTTTATGGTATTTTTGACAACTAACATTTGGAGCTTTCCTGGGTCTGTATTTGTTGTGTGGAAGCATTTGACCTGTTATTTTTCTCAGGTATGAGCGAACAGGATGTCTCTGAGTACAGGAACAGCCTAGCCATTCGTGTTTCAGGATTTGATGTTCCACGTCCGATTAAGAATTTTGAAGATTGTGGATTTTCCACTGAGTTAATGAAAGCCATAGGAAAACAAGCGTATGAGAAACCCACACCAATACAGTGCCAGGCTTTACCTATTGTTCTCTCTGGAAGAGACGTAATTGGAATAGCAAAAACTGGTTCAGGAAAGACTGCTTCTTTCGTCCTACCTATGATTACTCATATTATGGATCAACCTGAACTTCAGAAGGAAGAAGGTCCTATTGGTGTGATATGTGCTCCTACCAGGGAATTAGCTCATCAAATATATTTGGAAGCTAAGAAATTCTCTAAAGCTCATGGTATCCGTGTCTCTGCAGTTTATGGTGGAATGTCTAAGCTTGATCAATTCAAGGAACTAAAGGCAGGATGTGAGGTTGTTGTGGCTACTCCAGGGAGATTGATAGACATGATAAAAATGAAGGCACTGACAATGTTGAGGGCAACTTATTTAGTACTTGATGAGGCAGATAGAATGTTTGACCTTGGTTTTGAGCCACAGATAAGGTCTATTGTTGGTCAAATAAGGCCGGACCGCCAGACGTTACTCTTTTCAGCTACCATGCCTCGTAAAGTTGAAAAGCTTGCTAGGGAGATCCTTTCTGATCCTGTAAGAGTGACTGTGGGACAGGTGGGTATGGCCAATGAGGACATTACCCAAGTTGTTCAGGTAATTCCATCAGATGCCGAAAAGTTGCCGTGGCTGCTCGAAAAGATTCCTGGATTGATTGATGAAGGGGATGTTCTTGTTTTTGCATCAAAAAAGGCCACAGTGGATGAAGTTGAATCACAACTGGCGCAGAAAGGTTTCAAAGTTGCGGCACTTCACGGTGACAAAGACCAGGCTTCGCGCATGGAGATTTTGCAGAAGTTCAAATCTGGGACATTCCATGTCCTTATTGCAACTGATGTTGCTGCTCGTGGTCTTGACATTAAGTCAATTAAATCTGTGGTGAACTTTGATACAGCTAAAGACATGGACATGCACGTGCACCGAATTGGTAGGACGGGGCGTGCGGGTGACAAAGATGGAACTGCGTACACTCTCATAACACAAAAGGAGGCAAGATTTGCTGGTGAACTAGTTAACAGTCTGATTACTGCTGGTCAAAATGTGCCTGCGGAGCTTATGGATCTTGCTATGAAGGTAACATGGGTTTGCTTTTTGTTTTTTTTCTGATGCTGATAATTTTTCGTGGCCGCACACAAATTATACATCTTTTCTTTTATGTTTTTAAAATTTTAATGTTTTTATGAATGATATATGACTAGTTAGCGGTTAAAATTGCTCAATCATATGCATTTTCAGTCCTGCTGCGTGTATTTCTGTGTTCATTTATTAATTTATATCATGCTACAAAATGTAAATTCAACTTCTCCTGTTTTCTCTCCACAACTTCTGGAGGATGGTCTTTTGCTGCAGTCATTATGTTCAAGGATAATTACCAAAAGAATTCAGAAACTTTTTTTTTTTGAACTGGCAATAGCTGCTTATACTTCTACCATGCCATTGCATGGCTTATACAGTTAGAAAAACTGTAGGAGATAGTACACATAGGACCAATATGAAAAATATCTCAATAAAAGCACGTTTTTTTTTATCCCATCCTTTTGCTCTTCTACATACATATCTTACTGTTATTCCGTCCTACTTCACACTTTCAAACATGAGTGAAAATTTGGAGTTGCAAATCTGATTCTCTCCATGATGACGAAAAATTGTGCACTACTTGTCTGCATATTTAATGCTTCTGTTTCGTGTTTGAGTGACAATCATGTACTTCTTCAATCATTAGGATGGAAGGTTCAGATCCAAACGTGATGCAAGGAAAGGAGGTATGAAGTTTCTATCGTGTATGGCAAGCTCACAAATTTCGTCGTAATACTGTATATAAAATCATGTTTTCAGACATTTGGTAAAACAATGGCCTTCCTTGATAGTATCAGTGTAAGAGTTATTTTATGTGCTGACAAACGACCACCGAATTTAAAATACCTGTACCGATATCGATCCTCTGTCATTGTGATTGAGAGCTCTGAGATCTTTTTCTACTGTTGCAGGTGGGAAAAAAGGTAAAGGGAGGGGAGGTGGGGGTAAAGGTGTTCGAGGCGTGGACTTTGGTTTGGGAATTGGGTATAACCCCGAATCTAATGCTGCTTCAAGCACTACACCTGCTCGCTCGACAGCCGTCAATTCTCTAAAAACGGGGATGATGTCACAATTCAGGAACAGCTTTGTTCCCGCATCATCTAATTCCCAGAATCAGTTTGGGCAGAACAATACAGGGGCACAACAAGCAAACAGGAGGATGGCTTTGCCTGGATTTGTATCTGGTGGGACTATTGGTGGCGATATGCATGCTGTAAAAATCAACAGTACAAACACTAATTCTCCCGCTTCAAAAGCAGCTAGTGAAAGGTGAGAATCTCCCCCTCAGAATCCCCTCTTGCTTTATTTATTGTATTTTTAGTGTTGCAAAAGCTACCTACCTATGAGGTTAGATAAATTACAATATCTATAATCATAATATATATAATGTTCAGTTATTTCTGTAAGTAGGCAGAACCCCCTTTTAAGGTATCACAGGTGTCTATTGAGCTCTGTATGCACTCTCGAACAATTTCAATTTTCAATTTGTATAATAATAGGTTTTAACTTCCAGATACTTAGTATATTTGTCAATGGATAAGGTCTAGTGCTCTGCCGTTTTGTTCAGTATTGTTTCATGTTTCTTCTTGAAATTTGTGTGTCCCCTCTTGTCGAAAAACTAAAACTTATCCTCTCCTTGCAGTGATAAAGGCAGAGAAAGAAGGAGGCGCTCTGGCTGGGATCGCTAATATACATACGGATCGAATGATATGTCTGTTAGTGGGAACTGGGAAGCAAACTGTTTTTCGGTTCTTGTTCAGTTTCGTTTGGTGCAATTGTATTTTGTTGTATAATGGCCTTTTACTAAAAATCTTCTTCTTATTGGCCACAAAATGTGCAGACAAGAATATAAATTATGTGACTGGAATATTCTCTATTGTATTTGTCCACCACTAATATGACATATTTGAGGAGACATTAACATTTTTGTCATAAAAAAACAAATGTATTCTTTTCTCTGTTTTCATTTGGCATTTCAGTCTCAAGCCTTTGGACATTTTGACACGTCTATTGTTGAGGTAATTTGTCTGCGCCTATTGGCGGTCGGGCATATTTGAAGGCAAGGCTCTTTGAGTGCACTGTCCTCGTCTTGTTGCGGGGGTAGCACCCCAAATTTGAACTGGTGTAATAGTTTTTTCATGAGCCAATGTTNNNTTAAAAAAAAAAAAAAAAAAAAAAAAAAAGGAAAGAAAAAGAGAAAAATTGTAATCATAATATTTTTTGGCACTTTGTTGTTACCTGACAGCTATAATCGGTGAAGTTGGGTTCCATCATCAAAGGAACTCCCATGTCCTCTTTGAAGAAAGCCTAAAACATAGTAAAATTATATAAGATCTGTGAGTGTTTTGTCTACACTTAACTACCAACAGAGTGTATCTGCATTTGTTTATATCATAGTTAAAACCCTGCTTAACCTGTGTAGGGAGCTTGCATGTATTGATACATACTCCCACACATTTGCTTTGCTCCAAGTACTTGCATTTTTCAACGAAAACCTACACAAACAAATCAGCCTAAGACCACGAAGAAATGACACAAGAAATCGTTCACACAGGGTAAACAAACCAGCCTAAAATAACGAAAAACATGTACAAAAGATCATTCACTAAAGCTATCTCCTTACCCCGCTAGACCATGTGGATCCATTAGGCAGATCAACTGAGTTAACTGTACATGTTCCCATGAGCCACTGGCATGAAACTGCAGTTACCCTTGCTTCCAAATCCAAAACAACACAGGGAAATAAACAAAAGACGATGATCAAAAGCACCGAATCAGTTAGATAACTTCATAAATCTCCTATTCGATCAAAAGCACATAGTTCAAGTAAAACCAAGACAAGAAAAATGGCAATGTTACTCACCAACCATCTCGGATGCCACTTTGCCTCCAGCAATAGGCGAAACTAGTTTCTTGTACAGTTCCAACAGCAATGGAGGAAAAAGTGCCCTTAATATCCTTATCTATCACACGAACGATCAATAAAAATATAATATTAACATAAATCATATCCGTAGCGAAAGATGACTCTTCTCATACGGAACAAGTGAATTTAATCATATGAACAAAAGACAGTTTCGAAACACAACGAAAAGTAGATATACCGCAACTTGTGTAGCTTCGGAATTGGATCGGCCGACCATTAACCGATGAGCCATATCGATTAATCCATCGTATCCGGACTTTTCCGAGTCCCATCCAGACTCCTGAAAATCCATAACCTAATCATTAGTTTTAATTTTAACCTAATGAAAAGCACACAAAAATATGCNAAAAAAAAAAAAAAAAAAAAAAATCAGGGAGAATTAATTGACCTGCGCCATTTTGCTGCGAAATACGTTGAGGAAAATATCATCGATGGGCCCAGGCGAATATTCCTTGTTTGAAGATTTCAGCTCTACTGCTTCTACCTGCTGAATTGATTTTTTATTTATTCAATTTTTTATATATAATTTACGGAAATAATAAATGAAGAAATGTTGCTTACTGAGCTTTGTCGAGCAGAAAAGCATGAAAATCGAGCTGAAGGCTTGATTTTTGGACGATGAAGAGATGGAATTGAGATGAGCAGGCGATTACTGGTAATCGCCATGGGCGTACTACAACTTCAAGCTCCAAATATTTTCAACTCTTTTTATTTTTTCAATTTTTTCAACTCTTTCTTTCTTCTTATGTAAATCACGTGAAGAACGGATGGGACACGTGGAGTATAATAATAAATGAACATATAATATAATAAATTCAACGAAACAAAGTTTGGGTTGTATTTGTACCATAAATAATTAGGCCCACTTGCTTAGCTAAATATATACTTATATAATAAGAATTAATATTTATCCAAAATAGTAAGTCAAATTATGGTTAATTTCGGATTTACATTAAATATTTTCCAAAACTGGTAAGTTTTTGTCCTTTTCACACTTCTCATTAATTATGTCTTTTTCACACTTCTAATTAATTCATTAATTACGACATAATTATCATAAATTATTTCCTCTGAGCTTTTATCGTTAGAATGTATAGCGATCTGTTATGATCTTATCCCATTGATATTTCCATGAAGCCTCCTTATGGCATTCTATTTTTTGGTAACCACTCTATATTAATAACATGATATTTGATTAATGATAGCACACGTTTTTATTTCAAGAAGCGGATATTCTTTGACCTTTAATTAATCTGAACTGATTGCCTTGACATTTTCAATTTTTGTAAACTTATTTTTTAAATATTTCGGCTTAAGATTCGGATTTCATTATACAAGTTATCGGATTGTTTGAATAAAAATGAATGAAAAAAACACCAAAAACAGGTAGCCTTATTCATATAACCAATCCTAAAATATTAGTTTGTTCACCAAAAAGAGACAAATCCTAGAAATCCTAAAATATTAGTTTGTTCACCAATCCTAAAATATTAGTTTGTTCACCAAAAATATTAGTTTGATTTTTAGAATTTGTCTCTTTTGAAAATATTAGTTTGTGATAATGAGTTACCAAATAATCAAACTCATAATGTTGTGTACAAGGAGGTTTTTAATAATATATGATTGTTACCGAACTTTTTATGATTCAACAATGTTCCTATGTATTTTAATGATTTCAATTTCGATTCTAATGCACGTGAAGTTATATTATTCTTCTAAATTTTACACCCCGTGCATCGCACGGGTTACGTACTAGTAGTAAATAAAGCAAACACAATATAGTGCTTGTATTAATGTTATTAAATCAGCTTTACAGTCGGTCAACTTTGGATGCATATTAAAATTAATTTATCTATTTGATTTTGACAGTTAATTCTTCGTATTAAAATTAATTTATCTATTTGATTTTGACAGTTAATTCAAGTAACAAGAATTCTTGTGTAGGGGGGCAATGATAAAATTAGTTTGAAAAGTTAATTGATAGTTCAATAATTAATTAATACTATTTTATAAGTAAATTTGGAGTTTATATTGTGTTTGAAAAGTACTATAAACTAATTTGCAACCTATAAGCCTTTTGTATTCAGCTCAGCTCTAGAGTTTATTTCATAAGTTTCTATAAATAGTTTGAAAAACAAAAAAATATTTCTTTGGTTGATTTATCGGCTAATTTTATCAAATATTTTGACTATATCAGTTAATTTAGTTAATTTTTCAGCCATCAACGTTAAGCTATCAACTATAAGTTCAAGAATTTAATTGTAAACTATCAACATTATATATCTTTTTCGCTAGATTTGTCAAATATACTTATAGTTGATAGTTTATGACTGAAAAACTATTTGCTCCAAAAAAAAAAAACTATTTAAAAAAAAAATAATGTGATAAGATAACTTAAATAAAAGTTGTAATAAATATACTTTAAAAGCTACTAAACGAACTTATGAATTCAATTAGTAAAAAACTGATTTTTCTTAACTATAGTTAAGTTTGAAAAAATATGGTATGATTAGTTGTTAGAGGATATATTAAAATAATATTTAAAATAAAATAATTAAAGTTGATTTGATATAAAAGTAGGAGAAAATGATTGGAAGTGATGGTTAGTTAAAATTATGTGAGTGGATGAATAGTGAATTAAAGTTGTTGTGATGTATAAGAATGATTGGTTGATATTATTTAATTATAATGATAATATTAGAGATAGTGGAGTTAAGTTATATTTGAGTTTTGATTGATTTTTTTACTGTAGAATCCATATACAATCGCCCCCGATGTAATCTTCTGCATTTTAAGAAAGGCTCTCAAATCCATTATTTGATTAAAAAGAATTTATGTACTTACAAAACATACTAGTCTACTTTTCTGTAATATTTATACATTTTTCAATCCATTGAGCGGAAAATAATTAAATATAACGCCATTTTCTCTTAAAATTCAACTCGGACTTTCTCGGACTCACTATTGGCGGTACAAGCAGTTGCCGACAACAATGAGTCATGCGGCTACACTTGTTCATGGGCCAATGATATCCGTGATTTATTGTCGGAAACTCCAGAATCTAGACGACAACTCTGTCACATGCGTCAATCGACAAACAAAGTTGTTCATGCTATTGCGTCTTTTGCTTCTTTTTTTAGCTCCTTATTCTTTTGGAAGGTGGACGCTTTTCCTTCTTGGCTTAAGAATCTTGTACAAAGACTCTGATCAATTAATATAAGTTCCTTATCCAGTCTCGCTTGAAAGACGATAGCGGGATCAGTACCTTTAGGAAAAAGCAAACTTCATTCCAAATGTTTTTTAATAGCCGGCCAAAACCCTAACCACTAAACCCTGTTATTCGAAATAACATCAGCGAAGACCGAGTAACCGATGTTGATGAACCCCAGCCGTCGATTCCTCGCCGGAGCTTCGGCGTCCGCTCGAGCCCTATCCACGGCGACTAAAGCAACGACGGAGGCTGGGCCGCCCGAGGACCGTTTGTACCGGAGATTATCTGCACTGGGGAACAAGAAAGGTACTGTCGCGAGCACCATAAATGAGTACATTAGAGAGGGACGACCTGCCGGAAAGTTCCAGCTCGACGCTTGCCTTAGGGAGCTCCGCAAATACAAAAGATACGGCCACGCTCTCGAGGTGTAATTTTGATCCATTTATCTGTGTATGTGTGTGCTTGGTGATTAAATTTTTAGGTTGAAATCGCGTGTAATTTTGATCCATTTATCTGTGTGTTTTTGTGCTTGGTGATTAAATCTTTATGTTGAAATCGCGTGTAATTCTGATCCATGTATCTGTGTGTTTGTGTGCCTGGTGATATTTTCTTTAATATTCCGATTAAATTTTAGGTTACTAAAAGGTTGTTCTAAAAATTGCAATGGCTTTCTCGATTTGCAAAACACAAAGCGCAAGGATGACGTTTTGTCAAACACGCAAACACCAAAAATGGAATTTTCAAGTTGGGGTTCTTCAAATTTCCTTCATTTTCTTACCAATTTACTTTTAAGTGGCTAAACTTTGGTGTTGATGATTTATATCATTTATTTTCTGATCCAAACATTATTTTCCGTTACCAAAGCGTGATAAAAATTGCCACGGTTTCTGGATTTGCGAAACCAGCCTGATGCTAAGTTATATATTCATAGTTTTTATTTGCTAGATCAAGACTTTAAACCTTAGTTGTTAGATCTCATTTCATAGTAGTAATCTAAGAGTCGCATCTCTTGGACAACGTGAACATAAGTTTTTTTCGTGTGTGTGTGTAAAAATCCCTCTCTTGGTATCAGTGATTTGGATTCAGTTGTGAAAGACAAGGATGGCAATTTTTCAAACACACTAACACCAAAAATGGGATTTTTTTTTTCCAAATTTCCCTCAGTTTCTTACCAATTTACTTTTAGGTGGTTAAACTTTGGTGTTTACATATGTGCAATTGTCTGTTCATCTATCAATCTGGTTTTGGACTGATTCATCATATTACCGAAAAAACTGAACAGAGTCTATATTTTAGCCTGAATGAATGATCATTGATGGTCTACCTTTTTCCCTTTCTCTTTGGATTTTACTGTCTTAAACTAAATCATCCAGATAATGGAATGGATGGAAAGTCGAAAATTCACCTTCGGGAACAAAGACCACGCCGTACGATTGGACCTAATTGCAAAAGCCAAAGGCATAACCGCAGCCGAGAATTTTTTCAACGGTCTTCCGCCATCTGCTCGGGTCCACTGTACTTACGGCGCTCTCCTAAACAGCTACTGTGAACACAAAATGACCGAAAAGGCGCTCGAAGTGTTTTCAACAATGCAAAGTGGAAAAATGATAATCCGACCTCTTCCGTACAACAATCTCATGTCTCTGTACATAAAATTAGGGCAACCCGAAAAGGCAGTCTCTCTTGGTGAAGAATTGAAAAATAATAATATTCAGCCCGACACGTTCACTTACAACCTAATCATGAACGCGTACTCTTCCATGGACGATTTCGAGAGTGTCGAGCGAGTTTTTGACGAGATGATGCAGAAGAATGAAAAGCAGTGTAATTGGACAAGTTACAGTAACTTGGCTATTCTGTACACTAAAGGCGGGTACCTGGAGAAAGCTGAGCTGGCGCTGAGAAATCTCGAGAAGGTAATGGGGCCAAACGATCGGGAGGCGTATCATTTCTTGATAAGCTTGTATGCGGGAATTCACGATCTTCACAATGTTCATCGTGTTTGGAAGGATTTGAAGTCGAAGATGAATGTGGTGACTAACAAGAGCTATCTCATGATGCTTAATGCTCTTAGGAATCTGAAAGATGTGTGTGGCGTGAAGAAATGTTACGAGGAGTGGGAGTCTACTTGCCTGACTTTTGATATTAGGCTGCCGAATACGGCAATTGGGGCTTTATTGGATCACGATATGATTGAAGAGGCTGAGACTGTGCTCGCGAATGCGATTGGGAAAACGGAAGGTCCGTTTTTTAGAACATGGGAGATGTTTGTTGTTTATTTTCTGAATAAAAATCAGGTGAGGAAGGGTTTGGAGATAATGAAAACTGTCATGTTGAAAGTTCGGGAGAAAGAGTGGTATCCTAAGCAAGAAACGGTGGAGAAATTTCTCGAATTGCTTGAGCAGGAGAGTGATGTGGGTGGCATTGAAGATTTATATGAGTGCATGAAGAGGATAAACTGTGTTGATCACAAATTTTACGTGTCGTTACTCAAGATTTATGTTGCGGCTGGGAAAATATTGCCCGGTATGCGTGAGAGGATTGAAGGGGATGGGGTTCAGATTAGCAGTGAGCTCAAACGCTTGCTTGAAAGTGTGTAAGAAGGATGATTCCCTTTTCGATTTTTCGTTTGTAGTGTTGATATTGGGAAGGACAACAAGACTGATTCTTGGATTTTCGAGTTATCTTTTAAGTATTAATCTTGTTGGTAGGGCCTTTTGGTTATTGAATGTTTTAATTTCGTTTGCCGGTAAAATTTTGAGTATTAATCTTGTTGGTAGGGCCTTTTGGTTATTGAATGTTTTAATTTCATTTGCAGGTAAAATTGCAAAATTTTCCTAAGTTGCTACTATCCCTCAAGAGTCGGATAGAGTTTGTATTTTAAGCTTTTAACTGATGACATTATTNATTCAACATACTAAAATCAAAAAGGAAGAAGTCAATAAAATGGACAAGATAGACAAAAATTTAGTACACGACTTGTTTCTGAGTCAATAATGTGTGTACAGATAACAGTAGAAAGAAAGTAAAAATACAAAATGAGTTAAAAATAAAGCTGCTACAGTTTAGAGAAATAAGCTTCTGCAGAGGTGTGGACATGAATAGCTCAGTCGTAAAGGAGACAATGATTACATTCTGTTAAGTGAGATGCTAAAAGGGAGCACATAGAACTGATCAGAGCTTCTGTTTTAAGATCACTTCTTCTATTCCTATGGGGGCTTTAGGCCGGTAATGTTCGTCTGTGTCAGCCTCTTCAATTTCCTGAGATCCACACCACAATACAACTCAATTGTTGAACTGGAGAATTCGGGTGAATTTGCAGCAAAATATAAAATTTGAAACATTGGAAAATTAAAAATCAAAGAACAACACAGGTTATTCAAGGCTCAATCCAATAGTTGAACTGGAGAATTTCAGTTGTGTTTGCAACTTTGAAACATTGGGAGTTATTCAAGGTTCTGAAACTGCAGTGGGTTAATCATCCTCACCAATTTAGTGAAATTTAAATAGATGGCGTTCGAAGCACGCAAAATAATACCTGAACAACATCTTCACCCTTAATAACACGTCCAAATACGTTAATCTTTTCATTTAGATCCGGGATTGGTGCTGTGGTGATAAAAAGATCGAACCCTCCACCATCATATTTCGTCTTGGAGGTACCCAGCATAAAGGCTTCATGCTTCAGGCTAATACAAGTAAAATAAAGATAATAAGAATAATATAATCATTTGATATGGTTAGTAGATGAAGTTGACTAGAAAGAAGTATATAAATTAGGAGAGAAGCAAAACAATAAAGCAGACCTTGTATCAAGTTGGTTATAATGCTTTCCCCTCGAGGTCCAATCTTCTGTACTTTCGGGTTTATTGACATCACCTCCTTGGATAACAAAGTTCTTTATTACACGGTTAAAAAGCATTCCTTTGAATCGCCCCTTCTGACTGAAAATTACATTTTTAAGAAAAGGAATCTAATTGACGCAGGATAATGTCTTTCTTGTAATTCTCAGAGATGATAGAGCAACTTATTTGTAGAAAATATACAGAATAGTGCATACCATGACTCAACAAATTCATTAACAACTTCTGGAGAACCTTCCTTGTAAAGTTCCACGGTTATTGAGCCTTTTGATGTGTTTATCACCTGTTCAACATATAATGAGTTTTAACACATTCCTGAAATAAAGAAACGCCAGTAGGACTGGCTAATGAAGGATGATACCAATCACACCAAGAGCATCAACAAAATCCCGAAAAACAAAATTATGAGCAACAGACTGTAGCACTAACAGAAATAGTTGGTTAAATATCATCAAGGCAAATTGCATCAGAACAGCAAGTCAGTAAATTAAAAGCTAGAGTAAAAAATATAAGGAGAAAAACAGGGATAAACGCTGAGATTCGTTTCTACTGATGCAATTGTTGCTCTATTGCACAATTACATTCTATTCGGTAAATTTATTATTACAAAACTGAATCTAGTAGACAGTCATGATCCATTAGTAAATTCTAACATCAAGAGAACTTACAGCATACTTGGGAATTTCAGCTTTCTTCGAGTCAACACGTAAACTATCATGCTGCAAATATGTATGAGAAAATTGACGTCAAAAATGGAAATAATGTCATAGCTGGTGCCTAGAATCGAGGATGAATATTGCTACAAGCTTAGAAACAGAGGATATCGAAAAATATAATTTAATATAATTGGTAACACAACAAAGAACTTCCATTTGGTAGAGAATTGATAATACAAGTACGTATCTGTAAGAAAATAACTACAATTTTTAAGTAGTACCTCTACACTCGATATCATATCACCTGTCTGAAAATTTGACCTGAACAAGATACAAAAATGAAGGTTATGAACACCCTAATTACCATTTCACAACTTATTTTAGCATAAAGAATATAAAATATGCATATATCTATCACAATGAATCGTCTAACTACCTGTCCGATCGCAGCTCCTACAAATATTTCAACAAAAAAAAAAAGAATAAAAAAATTAGAAAATTTAAGACATCCAATCCAAGTGAACAATTTGTTTTAACTCTCAATCGAATGCCACTAAAATCACCATAGATGAACATAGTTCGCAATATTTATTTTTTCTCTTTATACTCCCAATCCCCTCGTGAAATTGCATAAATAGCTCACAAAGAATATAACTTGGCATGTAAAAATAACCATAACTAATGTAAGCCATAACATGAAAACCATATTACAGGTAAAAAGGAACACACCTTCTATTCCAGTGTCTGTATGAAGCAAAAAGGAAAAACACCATGACAACAACAATCAGACCGTAGATCCCAATCGTAACGAAACTGATTCGACTCGGTCCCTTCTTTTTTTTACTCTGTTGTAAGAGAGCTTGAGGTTTGATCCTCGCCATGATGTTCTGCCACAAACTTCAAATCTTCAGTTCTGCAAAAGAAAATCAGGCAGCAGAACCTCAAATCCAACACATCCACACTAGAAACCCATCAGATTCAAAACTCTGAAAATCCTCAAACCGATTCTGAATCTCGATACAAGAATCGCATAAGTAAACGACGCATCGGAATATTACAAAGCTAAAATCAATGGGGCAGGAAACAGTTATCAGAAAATAAAAGGGATTAAGAACATAAAAATCAAAATCGAACAAATACCTGATCGTGAATTGCTGATCTATGCTAGGGCAAGCATCGATAAATTGTTTCCTCAATAAAATAATGGTTGGAGTGTTGAATAGTGGCTCAAATTTTGCTTTTTACTGCGTAGAAATTGAAGTTGAGAGAAAAATATATTGGGATTTGAGGAAAACAAATTCGAATCCCAGAAGTAACGATACCTTCCACGACGTCGTATGGAGTCCACTTTTTTCTTCTCAGTCTCCTTTTTCTTTAGAATTGAATCGTGTTAAAAAAAGGGCCATTTATCATAAAACGACGATTTTATTTAGTCCTCACAATATTNNNAAAAGGTTGATATGATGATAGCCAACACGGGTTTAAACAAACCAGAAGCAACTAAAAGAGAATAAAAAAAAAAAGGGAATTTGAGAAAATAATGGAGTGACTAGTTTTTAGCCTTAAGATAATCCATTTATTGTACTTATACATATTTAATTTAATCTAATTATTGAATTGTTGTATTGTAGGAATTTTTGTAACGACTCGGGACCACCATTTAAACGATGGTAGTCATTATTGTACCAACACAAGTTTTTCTAAAAGATATCCAGCTCGTAAAAACTACAAACTTCAACGTGCTTGACTTGGACGTTTAGGTTGAAAACCATGGTACTGATACCTAAAGCAGTGAACCAGGCTACGAAATTGATATCCCTACTCCGTTTTTTGAAAAATTGTAAAAGTTTCAAAATTAAACGTGTTTGACTTGAGATTCTAATGCAGCGAACCAGACTACAAAATTGACTTTCCGACTCCAAAATTAAACGTACTCAGCTTAGGCATTAAGGTTAGGAAGCAATAAGTGCATCAAAAAAAAAAAAAAAAAAGGTTAGGAAGCAATGGTATTAATTCGGTGATATCTAAAGTGGTTAACTAGGCACACATGCGCCTTTCGATGAGTTCGTTGAATGCTAAAAATATCCTTGGACAACTTATTTAGGTACAGTTTCTAAATTAACGATTGCAAAATTGACCGTCATCGAAAATAGAGTATGAAAAAAATAAATTTGCACCCTTTTCCTTTAAGTTGACTTTTTGGCTAAATCCTAAATCTACCTCCACAACAACAACAACATGACCAGTATATTCCCAACAGGTTAGAGTCTGAGGGGTCAGTTGTACGCAAACCTTACCCAGCCATTTGAAATAGTCCATTATTAGCACTCTGCCAGGAGAATTGTCAACAATGACTCTTCCAGCTTCATTTGCAATAGACATAAATCCACCTCCAACGGTGCAAAAATTTATCAGTTAAACAAATTCCTCGACATTGATGAGCAAGCGATTCACTATCACTACAGTAGAAGAAATATATACAAAATTAAAGATTTTGCATTGTCCAGAAATCGCACCCCATTGACCAAGAGAAAAAAGAAGGTAAGTTAGTACATTTCCAAAACAATGATCATTAAACAATCACGACCACAAACGTCACTACAAAACAAACTTTGATATCAATCAAGAAACAATACCTATGCTAAAGAGACAAAGCCTACAGAAAAGGAAAAAGGAAAAAGGAAAAAGAATGTCTATGTTCGAAGCACATGCTCGTGTGATTGTGTGAAAGTGCAAATAACCAAACAGCGCCTAAAGATTTTCCATCGGTATGAAGTTTGCTGTTCTGCTGGTCTTTGACATCCGATGACCGATAAAAACGGACATACACAAAGCCACTACAGAAAAGAAAAGGGAAAGGGCACTTGCAGCATCCCATGAGCTCTGTTGGGCTGCTACCTTGGTGGGCTCCGATTGGCCCGGTATGAAATCAAGAGGAATCCAATCACAGCTGATCGAATAATGTGCAGAACCATGCCATGGTTTGCCATCCATGGGGTACCAGAATGCAGCCGAAAACTTGTTTGATTTACCGATTGTGTACTGAGCATCCTATTTTCGCCAAATTACCCATACAGTTAAAGCTTGAACATGATCGTTAAGAAAATAACCCTTATTTACCCATTCCAGAGTTCAGATATTCGAAAGTCTATTTACAAAAGACAATCGGCAGCCATTTTGTTTAAAGTTGCCATGGACAAAAATAAATAAGGGCTGTAAAATTCACAGAGCATAATCTCCACAGTAAGTGAGTGGTAAATTCTTCTGTTTAAGTTTTGACGTGATTCTGTATCAAGGTTACCTGTTGCAAACGATCCATGGTTCTCAGAGGCCTTGAAAATTCAAAATAGTATGTTCCCTTTTGACCTTCTGTTGAGTACGGACTGTCAACCTCTAAGAAACCTGATACAGTGAATATTACGAGAAAATACACTTAATATTCTAAACTCCAAGCACAATCCATTCACGGTCATAACTAACAGTAGCAACTAGCAACAATTCCTAATAGGCACATCACAAAGCCAAAGCCATAAAGGAAGATATACAATGATAACAGATGACCAGTATTATATATCCTTATAGTATCCCAGTATAACACCAAATAATGCTTGGATGATTTTATCATCACGGTCAAGTACAGAAAATTCATCTGCTTAAGCACAAGTTGAGTTAAGGAACCTCAATATTCAACAAGAATTGTAGAAATTATGTCACAGGAAACACCAAAATAGAGAAGACGAACATTTATTTAATAAGCTTACCAGTGTGGTCAGTTAGGCTGCTGTGCCACCATGATCCTTGCCAGTCATTTTGTGCACTGGTGTCGTTTCCTAATTTAAGAGAATAAAAACCATCAGAGAAAGGTAATTATGAGAGCATAACTGCTAAAGTACTGCTCATGACTCATAAGATGATCAATATATAAGACACTGTGGTTAAACTGATCCCTTCAAGAACCTTTTCAGTAAAGGAAAGAAAGAAAATTGGAAAAAGAGGAAGAACCTAAGTAAGACAGAATGTTTCTGTCGACAACTGAATAGATATTCTTTTTGAGAGTGTGCTTCCAAAGACACTGTTAAGTCTATTCATGTTAAACTCACTAGATATTTTTTTTTTTAAAAAAAGAAAGAGTTACCAAAAGAATAGAACTCAAATGTTCAGTTTAAGGTCAACAAGGGTATATGCAGTTCAACATGCAACCCTAAAAACTTCAGCCACAAAGCAAAATTTAAGAACATACCTGAAGGGCTAATGCCATCAAGGTATCTGCAATGTGGATTCCACGAATACACGTCTACCAAATGGCCAAACCTGTTTGCCGGCGAATAACACAGTGAAAATGTTAGAATTAATCAACTAAATAATCGAAGATCTACCACAATGAAGAATATCGCGTCAAACTAGCACCTGTCACCTCCATATCCTTCTCTGTTGTCAACTAAATTTCCACCATAGAGCCGTCCAGGAATGGCGTTGCCTATCGAGAAGTGCATAATGTCAACTTCATGCCCCTTGCAAGTCTTGTTCGTGCAAGAGTCTGGCCCTTCTTCACAGCCACCCATCTTATAGTTCAAAGAATTATCTTCAGTATATTTGATTAGCAATGAAATAAATACTACATCGTAAGGCCACAAAAGATGCAAAAGTGGTTGAGAAGTTACTATTGACTTACTCTGTGGTATGTTGCACTTTCACCAATTTGAAACATTAGAGCAACAGATGCACATTTGCTACTGTCTCTGCAGAAGATAGAAAAGAAAACCGATAAAGCATAACATTCTTTCTCACAGATACATTACCAGTTAGAAGATCCAGAAAAGACAGCCAGTTCCAAAGTCACAACGCCTCCAAAATAACCAATGAATTCCCAACAACGAGAACTAAGCATGCCGGGGGAACAACAGGAACAAACCCTCTATAAACCACACATCATAATCATCATCAAAATTAAGGAAGAAATTAGCCACATATATTTCTATAAGCTTAATCTCATCATCCCTCAAACGGCATTCACAAACTAATACTACAAAATACAGTATTATCACAAGAGTAGTAACAGAACCATAAACATAAGTTAACTACTCAACTCCAACAACATTCTCCTTGCCTCAAACGATCCAAAAAAATACATTCCTATAAGCTCGTTAACCCCCTCAAACGGTATCCACAAACTAATGCTACCAAATACAATATTATCACAAGAGCAGTAACAGAACCATAAACATAAGTTAACCACTTAACTCCAACAACATTCTCCTTGCATCAAACAATCCAAAACCTTACAAAACCCCAAAAATAACAAACACAAGACGCGCACACACAAACACACAAAACTTGACCATATCCAGTCAGCTCAACATAGCTATCCAAAATTAAGGAAACCGTACCCTTGAGTATAAGCATAGTTTCCATTAACTTGCAACATGAAGTACGCTTCCTTCCCATCGTGCACTGCCTAGTAATGATTTCAGCAAAAACCACTCAATCAAACACACATACTGATTATTCCAAACACAAAAATAAACAGCCGCAATTCAATCTCATACCTTCAGTGTCATTTTTCCGGCATCGTACTCCTTGTCGGCGTCTGGGTCTAGGGCGGGCAGCAGCGAGAAATCAGATCCGTCGACGCCATCCCAGTCGTCCACCTTCCCGTCGACAGTGATGATCCCGGGTCGGAAGTCGGCCTGGACTCGGATCTCCGAGTCCGAATCGCAGTGCCATTCACCAACCTCCTCGTGCGAGCTCACTGGTCGGATCTGGGTCGGGCCGAGCAAGGCGGCTGTGAGGAGGAGGAGGACGACTTGGTCCCGAAGCATCGCGAAGAAAATTCAAATGAAGCGTTTGATTTGCGCAATTTTTACATATCAGCTCCTTTCCGCGGGGGCCTTATTTGGTATCATGGTTTACATAATCTTTTTCACTGTATCAAAGTCAAACTGAAGCCCATACACGGATACACTATCCAGCAATATAGATATCTTATTAATGCTACTAAATATACTTAACGAGTGAAATAAATTAAGTTAAATAGTGATTATTTATAGATTCAACTAATCCAACCTCATTATCCTCAATATTATGAATATAACTAAATAATATCAATCAATCATTCTTACACATTACATCAATTTTAATTCACTATCTATTCACTCATATAATTTTAACTAACCCTCAGTCTCAATCATTTTTCTCCTATTTTACATCAAATCAACTTTAATCATTTTATTTAAATATTATTTTAATATATTCACTAACAACTAATCATACAGTAATTTTTCAAAATGATTGAGTTCAGCCTTATTAATCAAGTTCAGCCTTTTTTATTATAAATTGAGCTTGAATTTCGATGAACCAAAACTGAACATTGACAAGTTGAACTATAAAGAATTGTATTTTTTTTTCAAACCTTATCTCCCTTTATTAAATGGGTCGAGCTAAACTCAATCCTTGAAGAATCGGGCCAGGCTCACGTGTTAATTACGTCATTTATAGCTCTATACTCAATTAGTTAAAGATAATATATGTAATTATGAGTATTGATAAGCATAAAATTGTTTTTCAAAAAATTTTAGTACTTGTTTGGGAGTACTTATCAAAAAAGTTCATTTAAGATATGGATTATTCAAAATGCACTTCTCCAAAAGTCTTCTTCATCATTTACTTCTATATAATGGATTTTTTTGAAAAACAATTTATCCATAAGTCCATTCTTAATTTAGCATCAAACATAAACAGTTATCCAAATAGACTTGTTCATCGAAAAGTCCATTTAAAAAGTGTTTCCAAACAAACTATTAATTTTACAATTTTATTGCAAGTTATTTTGTTAAATATGTATTATTTATACAATGCGTAAAGCGTAAATTTAATATAATGTATTGATAATTGAAAACTTCAGCCATATTAAGTGATACGTGGTAGTTCAAAATATGACCAATCGAATGTGACTTGGTATTTGACTATTGAGTAATAGTATTATACGCATCGAAAACTGAACATCTAATTTCATATGTAAACAAATTTTCAAAATTTTTAATAATTTATTTTATCAAATTGAGCTGGAAACATTCATGTTACAAGGAATTGAACTGAATAAATAATGAACATCAAATCGATCTTGTTGCATACATAAATAACATGTACTTTTCATGAACAATAATAAATATATAATAATAC
>BKCP01006449.1:282858-295333 GCA_008636005.1 Striga asiatica
TTTTTTTTTTCTCTCTCTCTTTCTTCTCTCTCTAATCACTTCTCTTCATCAGTAGTCGTCCCCTCTTGACACAACTTCTTTGCATGTTGGGCGAAGCAAAATTGTGTGCTCAAATTGAGAAACATAGCTGCCCTTATTATCACAAAGAGGAGGGTATGGCTGCCAAGTTTGCACAAATTTCAAGCTCTTGAGTTCATAAAAATATTTTAATGGGAATGAACAAGATCCACAGTAATAAGATTAAAGATGCATCTGTTCTATTGCTAAACTTATAGGGGATTCTTTCGGATAAGCCTCAAAGAATTTTCATGCAATCTTTACACTACTGGCAATTTATCTTCTCAGCCTTTGTATGTGTTGGCAATCAAATTCATGTGCGAACTCACATGAGTATGAGTCTGGGTTATTCTTAAACTTAGTATTTTAGACGCCAAATGTCAGTATGATTGACACACTCTTCTTCAAAAAGCGAATTTTCAATTAAATGCTACAAACTCAATTTTTGAATAGACACAAAGTATCAGAGCCTCTTATAAAAAATGCGGTCTAAGCCAAGCCCTCGTTTTTTCAAACAGAAAAATACATACCTGAACAATACCAGCATCACACAAATTCTTTAGTGCCATCAAATACTTGGTTTCTCCAATGCGGTCCAGATAGCGTCTGCAGAAAGCCAATGTTGAGAAGTTCTTATTAATAGTAGCCAAAAGTTGTTTGGCTCTGGGTAAACGTAGTGGGACATGACCGGCATCAAAGTTCTTCATGTAATGGCTGCATTCAAGGTCTTCTCGAACATATCCCTTCCCTACATAAACACAAAAAGGCGGGAAAAGGATAACACACCTCCAAAACAAGTGCATCAACAAGATTTGGAGAGAGAGAGAGAGAAAAAAAAAATCTCACCTGTGGATCCAAAAGTCTCAATTGCATAAAATTCACCCTCTTCCATTTTTGTTTGCTCTCCTCCTTTGACTATCGGGACAGATTTTCCCGCGTGTATTTGATAGGGCCCGATACTGTGACCATTCAAATTTCTAATACTCTTCACTGCAAAAACAACCAAACCATCCTAATCAATAAGGTGTTCGCCATATGGCTGTGTTGTATGCGATTAAAAAGGTTACGCCATTTAATAATGCAAGCGAACATCGTACATGGAAATTGCAAAATAAAACAATGACAAGACAGAGAACAAATTATGCGCTTCTTATTTACTTAGCAAATGATAATACGGAAAAATTATAGTCTATTCTTTCCTCCCTTTCTGAAACCTATCAAACTAGACCAAGAAGCCACCCATCTTTCATAACACTGATGCAAATCAGTTAAACTGTTGATTAAGTTGTCAGCTTACAGACAGTCCCAAGGTATCTGCAATTTAAATTGTTGTATGCTATTTACAACAGCAGTCACGAAAACTTTTCTCAAAACCCATAAATGCGATGTTACGTATCAAGCAGCAGAGCCGGATTTATTTTATTAATTATCTTTAGTTTAAGTACTTATAGGGCTTTCATCCCATAGGGCAAAATTGCCCATTTATGGTTATGTCCGAGTTGTCTCTTTTGTCTAAGTTATGTTCTCATTTATTTTCCAAATTAATAATATCAAATATATACTATTTGCACTCACTTTATCTTGACTATTGATAGATGGATCTGGGTAGAACTTATTCCGAAAAGCTAGCTCAATAACAACTCAGTCACTCATTGATGTGGGACAAACATAACTTCTAACAACTATGAAAAACACACACACATGCTCGTCAATTAATGAATCCAACGCTTAGCTACATGCGCTTCCACAAGCACATGCATATCAAGCAAATTGTTGTGGTTTACAAGTTATAGTTGAGCTCAACAAGGAAAAGAACCATGGTGTTCATTTTATTTAAGATATTTATTGTTTCAAGAAAGTTATGTGATAATGAATGGAAAAAAGGACAAACGATGATGATGAGGATAATAAAGGTAGGCAATGATGAAATCGGGATGCTGAGGTCATGCAAAACATATGTTGCTCAAGTTATCTACTAAATCTTTACCCTGAAACACCTTTCCATTGATTTCAACCTCATACGACTCCATGACCTCTTGTATTGCAGCACCCACATCACACAGACGAACATCAATTCCAGCTTCCTGTTAAACAAATAGTAAAGAATATTAACAACAATGAAGGATTAATAAAATAAAACAAACCCCCACAAATCTAATAAGCTAGAATAATTTCATTGCACGAAGTCATAGTAAAACTAATAATAAACAACAACAACAACAACAACAACAACAATAATAATAATAATAACAACGGTAATACGGTACTCACCTTTATACCCGTATTCGTAGCTTCACGTGAAGCTTCGAGCAGAGGATTGAACATAGGGTTGAATGCCACAGTGAACGCACAATCTACTATATGACCTACAAATAATGGCAAAATTTGAAGTCAAACAATCACAAGGAAAAAATTGAGTAACAATAGTCTCCAAAATAAAGTGCAGAGGAACCCTAATAAAGTGGGATAACAACTATGGAGGTGGATTACCATCAATGTGAGTTCCGAAGTCCAGTTTCATCACATCATCGTACTGAAGCACAGTTTTATCCCCAGTATTTGGAGTCCAATGGGCAGCAACCCTGTAGTAGAAAGAGCATAAAGAAGACAATTGAGAAGTGTAAAAAACATTTACATGACTCGAATAAAAAATACTATAAAATGATGAAAGAACCGTCAATCAAAAGCAAACTTCACCAGTTCAATGAGCAGCCTGTAGGAAATGCAATGCCAGCTTGCAAACCGTTCTCCGATATTAACTTACGAACTGTATTCTCCAAGGTCTCACACAAGTCGGTCATCAACATTCCAGGCTTCAAAATTTTCCTAATGTATTGTCGAACCTGTCAAGGATTACATAATAAAACTTTAGGGATAATAAATTACAAAATAATGTGTTCAATATTATGCCAAGAACATTAAGCATAAGTTTGATGCTACCTGACGGTGGACCTCTGCTGCTTGGCGAACTGCATTATAAAGTGGTTTCTCAAGTCGTTCCAGTTCTCTCTTTTCCTCAGATGTAGTTCTCCATACGTTACTACATTGAACCATTAGTTATTTGGGATTCCTCAGAATAAAAAGCAAGTGTTTTGACATAATTAATACGCACCTACTAGGGAAAAAAAATAATTACATAGGTACATAATCGTTATAGAATGAATGACAGTCAAGTGACTTATCAATTGCTATAGCACAAATCTTAACAAAGGACATAAATCAAGAAATGGGGAAATCTCCACCCATATATGTATTTGCAGAGTTGCAGGCACACACAAATCTGTTAAGTGAGATGTCCAGGTATTTATGTACTTCTTATACCAGTGATTAAAAAGTCGAGACCAGGCTAAATGGATGTAGTTTCCTGTGTCATCCAACTTCCTTTATTTGCTATTGCACATATATTCTCTCTAGCACTACGTTAGCTACATCTGAGAGAAATTTAAAAATAACTCTAATAGATGGGATAAAATCTTTAAAAGCTATATGAGATGTCTCCACGCATTAAATAAACAAAGTATCGGAAACCACTATGGAAACATGTAATCTTTATTGACATACTCGTCCTTGTACTGTTGAATTTCACCCTCTGGAAACTCGCCAGATGGAAAAAGCTCACCAACAGGAATAGATGGCGGATCAGTTTGCTGAAGTGGTTCTTTTTTCTTCCTGAAAATTGGAAAGGACATTTGCTAGTTAATTCGAGAAGTCAAATAAAAGAAGTACAACGAGGGGAAGCTTTAAAAAAACATTTTTCCTCACTTGGTTTTACTTTTCTTCTTCTTTTTCTTCTTTGCCGCTTCTAAAAATGGTCAAAGAGAGTAACTGAATAGGTTAGGCATAAGTACAAAAACGAATATTCATGGAACAATTCCAAATATCAATCACTAAAGTTAGACACTGTACTAACTCAACTTACAACGGTCGAGCATATAGCAATCAGCAACACAACAAAATATTGCCAGTTTGAATTAATTAATACACTGGTGGTTTAAGAAAAATTTTACAAACAATTTCAGATTGATAAATTTCTGAAATAAGTGTGGAAGAGAAAGCTGATTATCAAAATCGGGGAACTGAAGGTGTGGCTCAATTTGGTTCCCCTGCAAAGGATCCTCTACAGAGACCATTTCTGGAATCTGAATATGAGGACAACAAGGTAACTGGCCCTAATGGTTGTGCAACGACAATGCATTTAAGGATTTCTAGGTTATTAAAAGAAATCTAATGAAGGTCTCCCAGGAGTTTTACCAGAAAAAGGGTAGTCCATCAAATCACTAATGCAACAAACTTCTCTCTATTCCTAAAAAGAAAGAATCTTTGAAGATCGAGATATTCATCAGATTATCATGTCACCAGCTTATATAGAACTAGCAGAAAGGTATTTCCTTTCACAAATCATTCTGGTATTATAGCTCTGCTACATGATGGATACATTTTTTCTTAGGTACAAATGAAGCAAGATTCAAAACAAATATATAAGAGGATGTTCATTGCTCCACCAACTTGAAGCAAACGAGATACTAAAGAAACTTCAGCAGTAAAAAACGGAAAAGAAACAGAAGTCAACCCTCAAGAAACTATGGAAACAGTTATCAGGAATAATAAGAATTAAATAAGCTGAAACCAGGTCGTGGCTCATAGTTAAAATGCATTAAACTGATCCTATCCACAAGTACGAGTTTTATAGAAACTCAAGTGCATTACTGATAAATCACACAGAACTCATTCTTTCCAACATAGATTTCCTTTCGTTCTTGAACCTCAATTTTATTCTGCCCCATCAAATGCTAGAATATTACAACGCAGTAAAAACAAATTCCAGCTAATGGGGGCAAATAGAGCAGCCATGGAATTACCTCGAGGCTCGTCCAAAGCCAACTCGTCCAGTTCATCCTCAACCTCTTCCGACACAATTTTACTGGTTGACTCGCTGGGTCCGTTCGCAGCGTCCGCTGCTCCATCTTCCGGACGGATTTCAGGGGAAATATCTTTGTCGGCCATTTGGATCACAGTTGAGCAATTTAGAAGGTTTTCAGTGAATATCAAATTCAATATCGAAGAAACTGCGAAACGAACAATTTTAGCTTCGTGCTTACGGGTGGAATCCCAATCAGCTGTCGAGAGTCTCGAGACTAGGGTACTCAAACTTTTATATAACCTGTGGAAAAGAATAAAAAATAATGAACCCCAAAATAAGAGTACGCATGTTCTGAAACGGAACTGGTGTTTAAGCTACTGGTTAAATAAGCTACTGGTTAAATGGTTCACTGGTTGTATCAACGGTCAAATCGGTTTAATTAATATATAATTTTTTATTTATTATATATATATAATTTATAATTATATATATTTTTATTATTAATTTTATAGTGTATAATATTATTCTAAATAATAGTTCAATAATAATACAACTTACAATGTTGAATAATGTTATTAACATTTTTTTTTTATTTTTATATTTAAAATTTTAATCTATATTTAAGTTACTAAACAGAGAGAATAGAAACAACCCAATTTTAATTTTGAATCACATTTTAAATTTTTTATTATTGATTAAAAATAAAAATATTGTGCATAACAAACAACAATAAATTGATTTTTCTCGATTCTCTCTCTGAGAGCCGCGATTCTCTCTCTGAGAGCTTTGATTTTCCGATCATCTTCTTCGTTCAATCAGCATACAGTTACCAGTTATCCTTTCACCATACATTTAGGGTTATCATGGATCGATCCCATTCACCATCCCCTGATGAGGACCTCTCTGATCGGCTTAAGGATTTCTCTCTTTCTGAAAAGGAAGCCATTATCTTCGATATTGCCTAAGATGACATAAAAGTCAGTGATGATGAATGTCAAAGGAGCCTCTTCGGCAAAATCATAGGTGACCGACCGGCTAGTTGGATTGGAATAAAACGTGCTATGTCACAGATTTGGAAGCTTGGTCAACCAATGGAGGTAAAGGAGCTTAGCCCTAACTACTTTCAGTTTATATTTCAATGCAAGGAGGACATGAAAAAAGTTGCAAATGGAACCAATTGGAGCTTCGAGAATCAATATATTATTCTCAAAGAATGGATGACAAACCTCAACAGCAAACACCCCAGCTTTAAAGAACTTAATTTGTGGGTTCAAGTTCAGGACATTCCTCTAAAATGGATTAGCACGGATGTGGGACTCAAAATAGGCAACGCCTTCAAGGATCTGAAGAATGTAGTCATAGCAACCACTGGCAACCATAGAGGCAAACTTCTCAGACTCCTTGTGACTTTAGATGTTGATGAACCCCTACCCCGAGTAGCTAAAGTTAGGCTGGGAGAGCAGCTTGTAAATGTGAGGTTCAAGTATGAAAAACTAATGAACCTATGCCACTACTGTGGCAAGATTGGACACCTGGATAGGGGTTGCAATAAAAAGATGGAGGACCTCAGGAACAAGGCACTCAAAGAGGGTCAGTATGGAGATTGGATGAGAGCTGCTGATGGTTACAAATGGTCACCAGGTAGCCTTTCAGACTCAAGAACATGTCCACCACCAGAATCACTAACAAGAAATACTCCTGCAGAATCTCAAAGAACTTCTTCAAGTCAACAGAACTTTCATAATCAACTAGTGGCAAGCCAGGAAGAAACTCACTCACCAGCCAAATCCTTAGGCAACACTTCACAATACTCGGCCAATCAAACTACTACAATCCCTGAAGATACTGCAGCTTTCCCCCTACAGATAATAGAACCTGCCACTATGGATATTGAGAAGGGGGACACATCAATGCTACCACTTCTTCACTCTACCAATGAAACATTTGTAATCACTAAGCCAAATGCTATGAAGACATGGAAAAGAGCTGGGACCAAAATGGGAAGATTGCAACGAACTTCTGAGGACCCCATAATCATTGATCAGCTGGTCAAAGGAAAAAGGAACAGGCAAAACCAAGACACAACTGAACCAGCAGAAAACATCACTGTCTCCAACCAGGTTTCTTCTAAAAAACTCAAAGTAACTTCTGAAGAGGTGGGGGTTGCCAGCCTAGAATGGCACCCGAGTGACCAATGTTAGCTGTGGTGTGGAATTGTAGAGGGCTGGGTGGGCCCTCTACAATTTCCCAAATTCGAGAGTTACTGAAAACTCACCACCCCCTATTTCTTTTTCTTTCTGAAACAAAAAAAACAAAATGCATTTGTTAAATCTGTAGGTAGAAAGTTGGGTTTTGTAGATAGATTAGCTGTTGTGGATCCAATAGGTCTCAGTGGGGGCCTGCTTCTTTGTTGGGATCCACAGATTCAAATTCTGAACTGTATTTGTAAATCTTTTTATATTGCTGTTCAGTTTCAATTTAACTCCCAGGCTGTTCAATGGGGGGTTTTGTGTATTTTAATGCTTGTAAATCTTTGAGAATTGACCAGTGGCAGGAATTTGTGATAGATAGATCATCATGGGGAGATCTGTGGTTTGCCATTGGAGATTGGAATGAAATAAGATCCAATGCTGAAAAGGCAGGAGGAAGTCCTAGAAATTCTGTCAGTTGTCAAAGTTTCAACTCCTTCATTAATGAGATGGAAATGGAGGAAATCAAGCTAGAAGGCTACCCCTTCCCATGGTGCAATAATAGAGCAAATCAGGGCTTAGTGGAAGAATATCTGGATAGAGCCTTTGGATCACCAGAATGGATGCAAGCTTACCCTAATACTTCAGTTTTCAACCTTATCAGAAGTGCATCAGATCACACTCCTCTCATTCTGGATTATGGCATTCCAAGAGAAAGGAAGAAAACGAGATTCCACTTTGATAAAAGGTGGATAGGCAAAGAAGGATTTGAAGAAACAGTGCAGACAGCCTGGAATATTGAATGCTCAGGAACTCCATTCTATCAACTCAAAGAGAAGATCAAGAGAGTGAGAACAACTCTGCTTATTTGGAGCTCCAAATTTCAAACTCAGAACCAAGCTCTTATCTCAAGCCTCACCAACAAGCTTCAAATACTTAATCAAGATAAATCTGGCAATATGGGAATGCTGGGAAGCTACTAGAAGAGATTTGGAAAAAGCTCACAAGTATGAAGAATTGTTCTGGCAACAAAAGTCCAGACTGAAATGGTTGAAGGAAGGAGATTCCAACACACGATTTTTTCATGCCCTGACTCTTCAGAGAAGAAGATACAATGCTATCACAAGGCTACTATCTACCAGAGGCCAAGCATTCACCACTCAAAAGGACATTGAAGATCACATTGCTGACTTTTACAACAACTTATTTTCCTCAGAAGGCAGCTGGGGTGGGGAAACTCTACTCCCACTGATCCCCACAACCATCACTCCTAATATCAATGCAGATCTCCTTAAACTAGTGGAAGAAACAGAGGTCAAGACAACTCTATTCAGCCTTCACCCAGACAAAGCTCCAGGAGAAGAAGGTATGAGTGCATCCTTTTATCAACACTTCTGGTCTCTCATCAAGGATAATCTTATGGCAGCTATTCTGAGCTTTTTTCAATCAGGCATGCTTTTAAAATATTGGAACCATACTGTTCTGTCCCTTATACCCAAATGTCCCAATTCTGATACTCTCAGTCAATTTAGACCGATTAGTTTGTGCAGTGTGGTCTACAAAGTCCTATCTAAAATCATTGCTCAAAGACTGAAGGTTTGCTTAACTCAGTGCATCAGTGATCACCAATCAGCTTTTGTCCAGGGAAGACAACTTTTAGACAATGTTATAATTGCACAAGAGGCCTTTCACTATCTTAACAGACACTCATCTGGTAAAAATTATTTCATGGCTCTCAAACTTGACCTAATCAAAGCTTTTGACCGTGTTGAGTGGATGTGTATTAAGAAAATTATGCTGCAAATGGGGTTCCATCAGGATTTTGTGAAATTGGTTATGGTCTGTGTATCTTCTGCAACTTTTTCTTTCAAAGTGAATGGTAGAGTTAGTGGTTATATCACACCATCCAGAGGGATTAGGCAGGGGGATCCCTTATCCGCCTACCTATTCATAATTGTGACTGAACTTCTATCTGCTCTCATCTCTGATGCTTGTAACAAAGGTCATTTGCAAGGACTTAAGCTATCTAGGAATGGACCTGCATTGACACATTTATTATTTGCAGATAACTCGTTATTTTTCTGTAAGGCAGGGGTGGATCAAGCTACTGTTCTCTTAAACTTACTAGAACAATACAGGTTGTTCTCTGGTCAACAAGTCAATTTACAAAAATCTGCTGCCTTTTTCAGTAAAAATACTCCATCACAGCTTGAGCACCTTATCTGCAATACTTTGAATGGGATTGTAACTCCAAATCAACAAGGTATTTGGGACTCCCTCTAGGCATTGGAAAGTCAAAGAAAGAAGTATTTGATTACCTTCTTACCTCTGTCAAGGCCAAACTGACCAGCTGGAAAACAAATCTCCTTAGCTCTGCTGGGAAAGAGGTGTTACTCAAGGCTGTAGTGCAAGCACTTCCTATATTTACAATGTCCTGTTTTAAAATTCCCGTTACTCTATGTTCAGAATTGGCTAAGCTATGTGCAGAGTTTTGGTGGAAATCAGGAAATCAGGAATCCTCTGGCATTCATTGGAAAAAGTGGACTCTTTTGGCTCTTCCTAAGCTGCAAGGAGGCCTAGGATTTCTGGACTTCAAATTGTTCAACCAAGCCTTAATCTGCAAACAACTTTGGAGGATTACAACTAACCCTGAACTCTTGGTCAGCAGAGTTTTGAAGGACAGGTACTTCCCAAATAACTCCATTGTTCATGCTGGTAAGTGTCAAAATGGGTCTTGGCTGTGGAATTCTTGGGTGGATATGATGCCTATTTTCTCTCAGTGGCTAAAAATTGAGATTAGGAATGGGGTTAACACAAGGATAGCTGATTTCAATTGGGTTCCCACTCTCCCCAAACTTTCTTCTCAACTAATGGAATTAGCCAGGGACCATCTTATCTGGGTTAAGGACCTGCTGTTAGACAATGGCAGGGAATGGAACACATGGCTCATTAACCAAGTTTTCCCTCAACAGGACAGCACAACCATCCTCAACATCAACACCTTGAAACCAGAAAAGGAAGACAGGTACTATTGGGGATTAAACCAGAAAGGTCTGTTCACTGTTTCTAGCACTTATGAACACCTTGTTGCTAAAAAACTCTCCCAACTAGACATCCCTGAATGTAGTTCTTCCACCCCTCAGAAAAGAGCATTGCAGTACATAAGCTGGAAATTGAAAATTCAGAACAAAGTTAAGCACTTCATATGGAAGTGTGTTTCTGGCACTCTACCTGTGGCCACTCATCTCAGAAGGAAAGGCATTGATATTGATACTACATGCACTATATGTGGAGCTGCCCCTGAAACCATGGAACACCTATTCTTCTCATGTCGAAGAGCTGCAACATTTTGGGAATTATCACCTGTCACATGGGATCCACAAACCTGCTGCACTGAATCATTTAAAGGCTGGTGGCAACAACTCTGTTCTCTTGGCTCCTCAGAAGTAGCTGAAGCTAGGATTCAACTGTCCACATACCTGCTTTGGTGGCTCTGGAAGTCAAGAAACCTATGGGTTTTTCAAAAATCTCGGATGCCAACTCATAGAGTAATTATGGCTGCACATTCTGACTGGTTGCTGTACAATCGAGCAGTGAGCTGACTTGGGTGTTGTTCTTTGCTGTGATGTTTCTAGACTTCCTTTTGGACTTGTTTGTTGTTTTCATTTTTTTTTTGGGTTTTGGTTTGTATTGTGTGTTCTTTTGTGTTTCTGGAATTTTATTATCTTGCTAGGCTTTGAAGCAGTGGCGGGTGATAAGATTTCTCTTTCCTCTTTTCCTAGTCAGTCCCAGTTTGTTGAGGTTTTAGGCCATCTTGTATGTGCCTCCCAGTTTGTCATTTCCGGTTTGTAATTTTTAGTTGTACTCTTTTCATCTTCTCTTTTGAGAATTAGTAATACAACCTCTATCGTTTCGGGAAAAAAAAAAAAAACAACAATAAATTGCTTCTTGTAAAAAAAAATTGAGAATAGATATTAGTCCAATAGATAGTCTATATAAAAAAAATAATACATTTTTTTAATGAATAAAAATTGCTTGTTAGGCCCAATATTGGTCCAAAAATTTCAGTATGGAAACATATCTCACATAGGAAACACAAATAAAAAAAGTATGCTATTTAAATCCCTTCACAATCAATCAGTTTCAAATTCATAAGCTTGAATCGGTGAACCATTCGAATCGGGACCTTGACCGATTCTAATGCTTGTTAATATATATTTCCAACCGGTTGAATCGACCGGTCCGGTCCGATTTTCAGAACCATGATAAACATGTAATATTATATTTTTTAATTAGTTATTTTACTTTATCATTGAATATTTATGAAGTTTACAAAATTATACGGTTATTGATATAAATAAATAACCATCTTATGCAAAAGAATAATATATTAAACATTTATAGAAATTACCGAATATAGTACGTGTGAGTGTGAGTCTAGCATATTTATTTGCAAATTTACAAGTTTTTAAGGAAAAATATATCAACTTTATTGTTTATGATGACTGATTTCTGATTTATTTTTGTCATTGATTGTACATTGCATTTTACCTAATAAATTTTACCTCATTAAACTTTAGTCTTAATAAATGATAGAGAGAAGAGAGAAAAAATAAAAAGATAATGGCTAATTGATGTGTAATTTATAAATATTAATGAATATCTCTTACTCGTGCATCGCACGGGATTTGTACTAGTATATATAAAAAAAATTTGATTATTTTTAAAATAGTAAATATTTCCCGCCAAAAAAATATTATTTACTATATTGGTAACTTACTAAAGTAATTTATGGTAATTGGTATAAAGTGAGCGAAATATTTTTGGTATGAAATTTTATTGGGATATTCAATTTTTGGTATGAAAAATCATAAAAATGCATTTGGAAATGTTTCCAAGAATAAATTAATTTACCAATTAAATGGCATATTTTTCGTGATCGGTAAAGAGTGATATGAGTTACAATATATATAACTTTTGTAGGATTGTGAAAATTTGCATATTTGATAAAACACGTAAATTTATGTTACATTTATATTTTATTTCTTTTAAGATAAGTTGCATCCATTATATCTATATCGAAATTACAAAATATGTTTACACAATAGATTGCTTTATTCTTGTGTTTTTTACAATCTGAATAAGAAATTGTAATATATAGTCGTTATCTATACAAATTATTTACGTTCATATATTGAGCAAAAATAGTACATGTTGTATGGTAAACATATAAATCTAAACTAATAAATATATGGGAGCAATAATTACCGAACCTAACTATATAAAATGAATATATGTTTTATTTCTTTCAAAACAAATTGTATATCCTGTATATTATGTTTCTCTATATCCTATCATATACTCTCAA
>BKCP01006449.1:295608-338081 GCA_008636005.1 Striga asiatica
TATTATTAAATGTATGAATTCATGGTATAAAGTGGACGATTTTATTTTAGTATGAAATGTTTGAATTTAAATGTTATGAATTTACTTGGTATGGATAGAAATGTATTTGAAAATTTTGAAAAAAAAATAATAATTGGTATTAATTTTATTTGATATGGGTATGAAAGTCAAATTAGTTGATTTGTTATAAAATTAAGGTGATGTGATTTTCTAATTTGGAATTGGATTGGTCTCCGCATGCTGTAAAACTTTGAGTGAATTCATTTGTAAGTAGATACATATAAGCAATTGAGTCAAAAAAAATATTTATATATCAAGTCAGAAGATATATTATCAAAACTAAGTTGCAAGACTTTAATTTATATATTCCATAAAATTGATTAAATTTATTGTTTTCCACCATTGTTTAAGAAGTTAAAAAAAGTAAGTAAAACATTAAATTAATGGTTGGACAACTATAATAATTTACCGCCAACATTAAATACTCTTACTGTTTTGTTTTTTCTCATTCTATCAACCTCGATTCAAATATATAATTTTATCCAAATAATTATTTTATGAAATCACATTATAGTCAAATTGAATTTTTGAATAAAAATTTTATAATGACACTTATTTTGAAATGAATATAATATAACTTATTATAGTTTACGTGCACCGTACGAGTTGTTTACTGATTTTAAATTGACATGTTTTATGAAATTGTGCACAATTTAAATTTTATATAACATTTTTAATAAATATTATAGATAATTTGTATTACATATTGATTCCATATTTTTAATTTATAAATATTATTTAATTAATATTTTAATTTATAAATATTAATTAATATCTCTTACCGGTGCATGGCACGAAATTTCGTACTAGTTCAATTAATAAGAAATATCTTATTTATCTTAAACATTGGTTGCTACAAATTCTTACAACACCACTCAAACTACAATTTATTCCTCCTGGTTCATAAAAAGTTTTGTGTACTTGACATAGCAGAAGCTAGTAACACTGCAGAGTTGTACAAAAAAGCAAGAAGAAAGAGTTGGAGTCTCAACATAAAAAAAAAAAAAGCTAAGACACTTCATTTGGAAATGCTTTAACAATGTGCTACTAGTCAGTACTAATCTCAAAAGCAGGGGTTTAGATGTGGACATCATCTGCCATTCTTGTGGAGAGTTTCCTGAATCCATAGAACATATGTTTTTCTCTTGCAGCAGGGCTAAAATGATTTGGGAACTAGCTCCAATAAATTGGGATGGATTAAAAGCAGAAGAGAGTAATTTCAAAGGCTGGTGGAGTAACATTTGTGAGGTGAGCAGGAAAGATGTTTCTGAGGATAGAATCCAGTTGACTACCTATATCTTATGGTGGCTCTGGAAATCACGGAACATCTGGAAATTTAAAAACTCTCTAATGCCAGAGAAGGAGGTGGTAAATGCTTCCCGGCCAAAATGGTTAGAATTCAATGCAGCTGCTAAGAAGGAAAGAGTTTGATGGCTAGAGGTGACCCAGGTCTCTTAGGAGTTCAGTGGCTTCACAACTAGCAAGCTTAAATTCCTTGCATAATTTTTCAATCATTGTTTGGGGAGATTCTATGTCTAAGGATACCAAGAGTTGTTCTTGCCTTAGATGTATTTGGTTAGCTGTAGTAGTAGATGTTAGCTGTCTAGTTCTAGACCATTTCACTGGAGTGGTTCTCTGTTGTATTGGGGTTCTTTAACCTCCCGGTGTACTTAATATTTTGGTTGATGAATAAAGTATATATCGTTTTAAAAAAAAAATAAAACCACTTAAACCGCGGAACCAAATAAAAAACAAACAAAAAATAAATAAAAAATTAAATATGTGGCATGGTCATAAAATCTTTCGCTTGCCAATACTTTTCTACCAAGTCATTTTCCACAAATCCATACCCCACTTGTTTTTTCTAATGTTGAGTGAGCTTTCCGGAACCAATTTGAGATGACATACAGAAACAAGATAGACTCACCGCTAGCATAAAAGGGAGAGATCAAACAAATAATGATATAATATTTCGTATTTTGACAGCACCCCCCTCCATTTCTTTCCCCTTAATTATTTATAATTTTAATTGGCTCCAACTCTGTACCTGCCTTCACTTCACAACCTTGTACACAGCACTCTACACAATGAAAAACATCTCAACTCTGCTCAAGATTCTTCTGAACTCAATTTTTTTTTATTCCAAGTCATCCCTCCAATTTCTATTCCCCATTTTAATAATTTTTTAATTCCAATAGCACCTCAACATAAAAAACTAAAAGAAAAAAAAATCCAATTTTCCAGTTTCTCTCCTGTTTTCCCCTGCTTTTTTGTCTTCCTTCCACCTAATCCCCTGCTTTCACCTTTTTTTTTTCTTGATCAATGGCAGACTCAATAACCACGAAATCCGACAACCTTTTCGAACTCAAAAACGGAAAACTAACCGTCTCTAAATTCACTCTACTCACCGATATCCCGGAAAATGTCACCTTTAAACCCTTCTCCACCGTATGCAAATCCTCCCGGGCCCCTGGCCCGCTTTTCCGTCGGGCCCACTCCCACTCCTCCAAGTCCGGCTTCCTCGGCTTCTCACGGACAAATCCCTCCGACCGCCTCACGAACTCCCTCGGAAAATTCTCCGGCCGGGACTTCCTCAGCATCTTCCGGTTCAAAACATGGTGGTCGACCCAATGGGTCGGAATATCCGGGTCGGACATCCAGATGGAGACCCAGTGGGTCATGCTGGACGTGCCTGAGATAAAGTCGTACTTCATCCTAATCCCGATAATCGAGAAGAGCTTCCGGTCGGCCCTCCACCCTGGACCCGACGGCCACATGCTAATATGCGCCGAGAGCGGGTCAACCCGAGTCAAAGCATCGTCTTTCGATTCAATTGTGTACGTGCACGTGTCGGATAATCCTTACAATTTAATGAAAGAGGCTTACACCGCACTTCGAGTCCACCTCGACACTTTCCGACTCATGGAGGAAAAAACGCCGCCATGTGTGGCGGACAGGTTCGGGTGGTGCACGTGGGACGCGTTTTATCTGACTGTCGAGCCAGCTGGCGTGTGGCGCGGGGTCAAGGAATTTGCCGACGGGGGGTTCACGCCGAGGTTTTTGATAATCGACGACGGGTGGCAGAGCATTAGCTTCGACCACAAGGATGACGAAGCCGAGAATCTCGTCCTCGGTGGGGCTCAGGTGAGTACTGCTGTAACCGAACTGAACGAGCAGAGCTTGGGCATTTTGAGCTCATGTTCGTTTACGTTCGAAGACTGTTCGTGTTTGTTCGTTTATTTTTCGAGCAAAAAATCGTGTTCAGCGTCAAAATTCGAGTTTGTTCGTATTCGAATATTTTTGAAAATTTAAATATTGATTAACTCGAAAACTATTCGTTCGAAGTTGAAAATAAAAAATAAAAAAAATATTATATATTTGAGATTTTTTAATAAAAATATCATGTAAATATAAAAAAGTAGAACTATATTAAATTAATGTTCGCGAACATTATCGAACATTCGCGAACGAGCTCGTATTCGTTCGATTATTAAACGAGCCTAATTTTGTATTCGAACTCGGCTCAATTAACAAACGAATGAGCTCTTGTCGAACACGAACGAATATTTATTGGCTAACGTTCGGTTCGTTAACCGCCCTACAGGTGATCGCCAGACTCGACAGGCTGGACGAGTGCAGAAAGTTTCAGAAGTACAAACTCGGGTCGTTGGTGGAGCTTGCCGGCCGACCCGCGTTCGACCCCAAGAAGCTGAAGATGCTTATCTCGAAGGCGATCGAGGCCGAGAAAACGCGCTACGAGGCGGGTCGGGTCGGAGCTAACGATTTGTCGAGGCACGATGCGGAGGTCGAGATATTGAAAAGCGAATTGGAAGGGATGGCGGAGGAGAAGGCGGAGGATTCGGGAATGAAGGCGTTAACAAGGGATCTAAGGGAGAATTTCGAAGGTTTGGACGATATTTACGTTTGGCACGCGCTTGCGGGAGCTTGGGGTGGGGTCCGCCCGGGTGCGATTCGCCTCGAGTCGAAAATCGAGCCCTGCAAATTGTCCCCGGGGCTTAAAGGGACCATGAACGACCTTGCGGTTGTTATGATTGTCGGTGGCTCGGTTGGGCTCGTGGACCCCGCTCGAGCGGAGGATTTTTACGACTCCATGCACTCGTACCTTTCTGAGGTCGGGATCACGGGGGTGAAGGCCGATGTTATCAATGTAAATCGTTTTTTCTCGGATTTCGTAAATTTGTAACAAACTTGTCGACTACTCTTTGTACTTGTACAAACACTTGTGCATGTTACACGATGAAGGTACTAGAATACGTGTCCGAAGATTATGGAGGAAGGGTCGAGCTCGCCAGGGCTTATTACAAGGGGCTGTCGAAATCTATTTCCAAGAATTTCAACGGAACCGGGCTTATTTCCAGCATGCAACACTGCAACGACTTCTTTTTCCTCGGAACCGAGCAGATATCTATGGGAAGAGTTGGTTAGAACAAAAACAGAAAAATATATAAAAAGCTTTGCCCTCATCGTATTAATGTCCATATAGTTTTTATTTACACGACTTGCTTTGTTTTGAATAAACAGGTGATGATTTTTGGTTCCAAGACCCAAATGGTGACCCAATGGGCGTCTACTGGCTGCAAGGGGTTCACATGATCCACTGTGCCTACAACAGCCTGTGGATGGCCCAATTTATCCAGCCCGATTGGGACATGTTCCAGTCGGACCATAAATGCGCCAAGTTTCACGCGGGCTCAAGGGCCATCTGTGGCGGGCCCGTTTACGTGAGCGACTCTTTGGGTGGACACGATTTCGACCTTCTCAGGAAGCTCGTTTTTCAAGACGGCACAATCCCGAAATGCGTGCACTTTGCTCTCCCGACCCGTGACTGCCTCTTCAAGAACCCTCTCTTTGACAGCACCACAGTTCTCAAGATATGGAATTTGAACAAGGTGATTTGATTTAAATCAACTAACTATATTTTGATCAAGTACATTGATTAGGGAAAGGTGGGGAATGATTCTTCAATTCAATATAAAATTCAATATAAGCCATTAGATCTCTTAGTTTTCATATAAACGGTTAGATATGATGTAGTCAAATTAACCAAAGTGGCGTGGCAGTTTGTTATTGAAGTTAGTTTTCAGTGATTATTTGATCGTGTAATCTAAATTGTTGGAGTTAATTTAATTATGTAATAGTACGGAGGTGTGGTTGGGGCATTCAACTGCCAAGGCGCCGGGTGGGACCCGAAGGAGCGAAGGATTAAGAGCTATTCTCAATGCTACAAGCCACTTTCCGTGTCGGTCCACGTCAGCAATGTTGAGTGGGAACAAAAGGGAGAAACTAACAAAATGGGACAGGCCGAAGAATACGCAGTTTATCTAACGGAGGCAGAGAAGCTATTTTTGGCGACGAGGGTCTCGGATCCCGTGTCAATTACCATTATGCCCTCGGATTTTGAGATCTTTAGCTTTGTGCCGGTTATGAAGGTCGGTTTTGTTGGTGTGAAGTTTGCGCCGATTGGGATAACCGACTTGTTCAATTGCGGAGGAACTGTTGAGGGTCTTGTGTGCGACGACAAGTCGGTGGTCAAGATTGTGGTCAAAGGAGGCGGGAAGTTCTTGGCGTACTCGAGCGTGGAGCCTAAGAAGGCGTACGTGAATGGACAGGTGGCGGCGTACAATTGGTTGGAGGAGGATGGGAGGCTCGTGGTGAAGGTTGCTTGGTGTGAGGAGTTTGGCGGCATTTCTAACGTAAGTTGTGTTTTTTAAAGTGTGATGAATAAGCGGGCTAAGGCGTAAGTGACATTCAGTCTTTCTTTCTTTTGAGCATTTCTTAATCTTCCTAAATATCATATATTGTAACCCAAACAAACCATTGTGTTTATGAAGTTACATAAGTTTGATTCTNCTGTTGGTATCTTCAATTCATATAAAGTTCTGTATGCTTAGAACATTTAGAGGGATGTTTGCCCTTTTCTATATTAAATGGGATGAAAACAAGGATTGTATTTGTATGAAATAATTAAAGGCTCTTAACTGAAAACCAACCCTAGAAGATGCGAGTAGACAGCCTAAATAGTACTCAGATTATATTTGAAGCATGATAGATGAAAACAGACGTAACAGTGGATGAGAATTGAGAAAGATTACCAAACTTTAGGGGCAAATCAGTTTGGATAATTCATGATCTGAAAAGTCTTTATCTAAATGCTAGACAATATAATTAAAAATTATGATCAATGCATAAGCATATGACAATAAATTATAAGTTGAGTTTGTGAAATCTAATCCAATTCAATATCATATATTAATTTTGCAGGGCTCAATCGAAACCTCGTTGAAATATAAGAATACATAATTGTTCTCACATTATTTTCGTGAAAAATATATTATATTGTTCCTCAGTTCATATTATCCGTCACGCCAAATTTGTTTTTACCAATTGACCTGTCGATATCTCAAATTCTAGAAAATTATGAAAAATCATTCATTTATTATTAACAATAATAAATATTTGATCAATTCTGCAGTTTTAATAAGTATAGTGTTTTTCATACAACTAAATAAGCTTTATAAATGTTGAAAAAAAAAATAAGCTTTATAAATTATTCTTTTAATATTCTTACATCTAAAGCTATACATAATTGACCGCTTGTGACAAGATTCATGTTTTCATATTGGTGCACATAATTGAAATACAAATGATTTCTTAACATAATAATTATATATATCATATTAATTACTCACCCTTATCCCAAACACAAGAATCTATGTCACGTCCCTCTTTGTTGAGACAAACATTGACATAAAATCTTATAGATGTCAGTTAACACTCTCTCTATCAAGAATCTACTTCATTAAACACCAAAATTTATCATATACTTATGTCTTTATACACACATTGAAAATGTATAAACATGTGTTGAATTGTGTAATTTGTGTACATATATACACAGAGATTTGTGTATTTGTGTGTGTACAATATAATGAATTTGGAAAAAAGCTGGAAAAGGAATAATCCAGGGTGTTCTATTATGGAGGGTGTGTGATGAAAGCTATACGGCGTCGTGGTGTAGGTATTGTCATAGGCAAAATTGCAGGCGGTGAAGAGAGTTAATCATGTGGGTGCATGTGCATTGGGCTTCAAGTGAACGTGCCCAAACCCATAGCCACAAATTCAAAGATCCCACACTGCATTGGAACATCTTGTCTAATTATTTGGCTTTGGACCCACAAACCCAATTTGATATTTAAGGGGACAAAAAGATGAAAAAATAAACTAGGGTTGAAAATAGAATGAAATATAAATGTAAATTAATACACACTTCTATATTGTAATGATTTTGAGGCAAATTAACATACTCTTTCAATCAATTTGCGATCGTTAGACTATCTTATGCAACGTTTGTGATGCTTGTGGTGACATCTGGAGCAAGTCAGATGTTACTAATTTAGTCGATTGTTAGGTTGCCTTATTACAAAATTTGTGATGATAGATTGTGGCGACATTAGGGATAAGTTCGTCATTTTACGGTCGTGACATAGGCATACGTTTTTTAGCTAGTCACAACGCAATTGTTAGGTTGTCTCAGGATTTGTGATAATTGTTAGTAACATTAGGTATAAGGAAGATGCAACGTAGTTAATATGTGAATGTTAGATTATCTTCCAGCAGAATTTGTGATGATTGTGATGACATTAGAGATATAAGTCCGTCGATTTATGAAGTAGATAAATTCATTGATCGGATTTTATCGATTGAATATGTAACAAATACATATTTTCTTGTAAATGAAGAACGTGGAGCCGTTTGTTCTAAAACAGGACAGTTGTAAGAAATTGCATAGATTAATAGGCATTTGTATGGCTTAGAGTTTACATTAGCTAGCTAGGCCAGCCAATCTTGTGAGGAAATTTCCATACATATACAATTTTGGAAGTGATGATAAAATTCTTTATTTGTACATTTAATTTAAACAATTGTAACGTGGGATATTTCTATTGGTCTAACTATTGTTAACCAAAAAAGCAAGAAAAAAAAATCTTAATAATAGGTGGAATTGAAAAAGTGACGTCCCCACAAAAACTTGGCTGCCTCAAACTCCATCAATTCTATATTATGATGTTGTCCTCATTGTCAACTATAAAAAGACTCCCATATGTGACTCCTTCATGAACAAAACTACATTGCAAATTTCACTTTCATACATTATATATTAAGTTCATTTAATTTATTTCTTGAAAGCATATATATAGCTTTCTACAATAATAATATGGCCACCGGAAATTCTCGCCTGGCACTAGTCGCCGCTGCTAAGGAAAGTAGCGACTTTAGCAGCAATTTTTGGAGAAATTTAAGTTTGGAATTTCGGTCAATGAGAGATTGCTCGAGAGTTAGGTATAGAAGCGTGTCGATGAGGAGAAAGGCACGTTTGGATCGTCGTGTGATAGGATTGCGAAATCCCGTTGAGAGAAAGGTGAGAATTCTGAAGAAATTGGTGCCAAATTGTGAGTCAAGCGATATTGGAGTTGAAGAGCTGTTTAGAGAGACGGCAGATTATATTATGGCTTTAGAGATGAGAGTTAAGGTCATGCAGATTATGGTCAATGTAATAACAGGTGCTGGTGATGAGTGATTGTTGTTGTTGTTATTATTATTATTATTATTATTATTTTGGTTTTATTTTTATGTCAATCATTGAGTCGTTTAATTTGTATAATGGCTAATTTAATACCATTATTTATTATTTATTGTTGGTTGTTTTTTCGTTGATTTATTATTATTAATTTTTTTGTTCTTCTTATGTTGTAATCTTGTCGTGATGTTTGCATTGTGAGCTGTTGGCATCGTTTCTTCATAGGTTTTTGGATAATTATGAATGCTTGTTCAATGGATTCAACACTAAATTAGTAATAATAATAGTAATAATGAAGAATGTTATCATCCCGTTATGGGATGGTTCCGTTGTGTTTTTAACCATTGGATTAATTACCCATAGATATACATGTAATCTAGTGATGGGTAGTTAATCCAACGGCTAAAAACACAACGGAATCATCCCGTAACGGGATGTAGCATTCTCCACTAATAATATTATCAAGTACCAACAACAATCGATTACCAACTTACCATTTTTACAAATAATAGTTAATGCTACTACGCGTTTAAACTTTAAATGAACCAAACCGAGTTGAAGCTCTTAATAAATCGAGTCCAACTTACTAACAGAACAAGCTAGTAATCGAGTTCAAATTCGACTCGTTTATTAATATTAACAAATTGGATTGAAGAATCTTATATAGTAATTCTATCTTTTTTTAACCTTATCGAGTCAAATTGAATCTGACTCGATAACATAACAAGATCTAAACAAGATCGAGTTCGACTCATTTTATTTAACAGCTCTTGACCTTACTGATTGTAAATATAATTTCATATGTAACTAGTGAGACATAGGCTAAAATCTTCTTTAAAANNNNATATTGAAGTTAGACATAATAACTTGATAAAATGGTTGAGACAAAATATTTATTAATTTTAAAAGTGATGTAATATGTAAATTGATTATATTTAAATATTCATTAGTTTTATGTTACTGTTTCAAATACTTTCTTCGAGCGACATGTTTCCTTTATATATAATTTTCGAATGTGTTGAGTTTATATGGAAGATTCGCACGCTTCGGAATCCTATGTGACAAAATTACATGCTTCGTCATTTGACTTGGATATATTTCAATTGTTTCCAATATAAAAATAATTAGACCTGGAATTATCCATAAATATACTGAACATTAATTTATAACTCTTTTTATGAGCATTAATTGACTTTAATCTCATTTACTATTCTAGATGTTGTTTATGAGACATAAATTTTTTCCATCAATCTTTCTTTCCTCCCATTTTTTTTTTTGTTTTTCTTAAAATTATAATACACTTGACTACGTTAAATTATATTAAAATTTGACTTTTGTATTTATTTTCAGTTTTCATATATAATTTATCAAATTAATCATTTCTTGATTAGTTTTGATTTGACATTCATATTATATATATGTAATAAATAATTAATTATATTTATCTTTACAAGCCAAAATAAGGTATCTATTAACTATAATTGAAAAAAATAAAAGAATTTGTCAGTTAAATAAATTTAGCTATAGAGTAGTTATATAATATAAGTTGAAAAAATATTATAATATAAGATGAGTACGTCGTATATCCAAAGCCTGTCATTTTAAATAGAAATAATTATATATTTTTTAAAAAAGTATTTAAAATTCATTTTTTTTATTATTTAAAATTAGGTATAGATGTCTTAACAAGTATCGTATAATGCACGAGTATTGTACTAGTTATCTATTAAAATAAAAATAAAGATAAAATGAAATGGAGGTTAGGTATTAGCCTATTGGGTATCAAACGGACAAAGCTTGCCAGGCCCTACTCAAAATGGGCCGAATATTTGTTCAACAAGACGCATAGCTGGTATTTATCACACTTTGGGCCACCAGCAAATATTTGACAATGAATATTATCTGAGACATATAGAGCATGATTGTTTATGAAAAGTTTTCGTATATTTACATTTAACATTAAGAAAAAATAGCATTAATGAACATAAATAATTAAAAGTAATGTTATTTATTGTCTTTTATATAATGCATGTTTCAACACTACAATTTTAATTGGAAGTAGTCAAACAATCATGCTACACTACTAAATTGATTTACTCATTAAGTTCAAATATACAAGTATTTGATTTTGTATAGATGCACAACTACAAATAGAATTTTATTTACATATGTGTATATAATATTTAAAATCATAAAAAGATAGTGAACATTTCACATTTATAAATATAAACTATATAATTTACATATGAATCAATATACTTATTACAATGTAACTTTTGCAATGTTGAGTTATTAGCCTACAATTATATACATACTAGTATTTGATCCTGTGCATTTGCATAAATATAAAACACGTTTTTATTTGTGTTTATTAATTAGACATGTACTTTTATCAAATAAAAATTATTACTTTTTTTTAAGTTATTTTTATCATTCAAAATTAATTGAGATTTAAATTTTATTTTAACCATGCAACGTTTACATTAATATAATGAATAAAATAATTTATATATTTTTGGAATAGATTAAAAAAATTAACATAGACAAAAAAAATTATTGGTGTTTCTGATTTTTAGAAAAAAAAAATGTGACAATCATATTTTTCTTCCAACAATGCAACCAAATATAGCGGTTACAGCCCTAAATGTGCCAATCAAATTTAAGTTTCAAAGTCGTTACACATTTGAATATTTTGCTAACAAATTTAGAATTAATTTAGTAACTGATCTAAAAAATAAATAATAAAAATATATATATTACGGTGTAACGGTTTTAGTAGATTAGTAAGTAATTAATTAAAAAAATGTAACTCTTTTGGAGGAAAATGAAAATAGATTTTATTAAATGTTTTATTAAATGTATCAGCTAATAATTATATATATATATATATGTGTGTGTGACAAACATTGATTATTAATGCAAAAATCCATTTAATTAGCATGTCGGTTAGTGATGTTGGCTTGGATTAGTAAATAAGGCAAAAATCTGTAATGAAGATTCGCAGGCTTATAATCCGCCTTAATCAGAGGTATGCCTATCCTAATTAATTATAGTGCAATGTTGTTTATATTCCATTCAAAGATAATCGTCTTGAATAAAATGAGTAAAAGATCATCCACGTGCTCATTGGTCATTATAAAATTCACTATTCTTAGAAATAATTACAATTAATTGGGGATTAAATTGTGAATATTAATCAAGAGATGTAAAATCGAATTGTGTATTTTTCATATTTTGTGAATAGTGCGACACATTTACAAATATTTTGTGGTATGACTGAAGCAACAAACTCATTTTATAGATTCATTTAGGGTTAATATTTAAAACGAATTAAATTTTAGTATAAAAATATTTAAATTTATTACCATAAGAATCTCTAATTTTTTTGGTATATCTCATTAAATTTGATTCACAAAGATTTACATGTGTTTTTTCAAAATTTTCATTAATAGTAAGTCAAACATTTATGTTTTAGTCAAATTACTATAAAAATATTTTCTAACAACCTCTTTATATTACTATATATATTCCTATATATAAATTTTATTTTTAGCACACATTTTTGTATCAATATTTTTAAATAATGATACCATTTTGTCTTGATACTCTTATAACATGTGAAATCTAATTTAATATCTAATCACAGACAAAAAATTAAATAAACAAATCCAATCACGCACTGGTTTTTGAAAATGCACTTGAAGATTTATCTATCTTTAGTGACAGTAAATTAACTAACGTATTTACCGTACGAGGAGACACGACGTGCGCCGTGTACATTTATTAACGGCACTTTGTGTTTAATATAATTAAGGTTTATTTAATTAAATGAGGGTGCTTAAAAACCTATGTGTACAGCGGTCAAACTTTGGGAAATTAAATGAGTCTCGTTGACCCTAATACTCCACGGTGATGACTCATCACAGAAAAAGACCAATAAATATTGAAAAATGCTACTCCCTTCTTTTTAAATTAGATGTCGTTTTGATTTTTTTGATTCATTCATTTTGTTACGTATCTAGACATATTTTTATGTCTAGATACGTAACAAGATGGATGAATCAAAAAAGTCAAAACGACATCTAATTTAAAAAGGAGGGAGTACATTGTTAATTTAATGTACAAATAAATTGATAACACAAGTAGAAACATCCACTTGTGTATTTTTTTATTTTTATTTTTTTAAATATTTTTACTTGTGTTGTCAACCTAGTTGGCAGTTACACACTAGATTGACAACGTATCATTTTCCATAAATATTATATTTAAAATTATGATATGAAGCTTCGCAACGCAACCTATTTGCAACGGCTATATAGAATCATATTCAAAGCTTTGGATAGCATGTTTCGTATTTAATCATTTACTAGTTTGATTTACAATCTCCAACTTCTATTATTGGTAAGGCACTTACGTGATGAGTATGCCTTACAGTCTTCCAACTGAAAATGTACAAATTGAGCTCCAGATAATTAAATAAGATTTAAACAGAGTTAAGCATATAAAGTCATGGTGACGAGTCGCGTTCGAATCTTAACAAATTGAACTTTATATATAACGGGTGTCCTATTAAATATTAAATGAACATTTTATTGTTTCAAGCTTTAACAAGCCATAATGAATCGCGCTCGAGCTATAAACATGCTCGAACTCAATTCGTTTATTATATTAGTAGCCAAACCATGTTTAAACCTTAATGAAACTTATCATTTAATTTTAGGAAACGATTTTTGTTACATAAACTACATTTTCAGCAATAAACAGTTATTATGAATTCGAAATTTATATGTACACTGTCAGCTAATTTACGAGCTAAGCTAACTTGTCATCCAACAAGTACCAAACATACACGATAACTAGCAGCAATAATTGGAGGATAAAAAGTTTTTATTTAAAATTTGAATAATTAATTAGAGAACAAATAATGGAAGATTCAACAAGTAACGTAAAATACAAGCTAAAAGCCCACCGAAAACAACCCCAAAACGCGTAAACGTTCGGCACGTGCCGGTATCTCATTCAGACAGATCTCCGCCGTCAGATTCCCAACACCGAAGCTCCGATTGGGCCGACTATTTTAGTCCACGTGCGGCAGACAAGAATCGCCCAGGCCCAACAACCGCGCATTAGATTACGGGCTAATGTCGACATGGGGCCGGAGGCGAGTAGGCGTGGCCCGTTTTTTATGGCAAATTCATATGGGTAAGACGTGGCCATTTTTTTATGAGTCATAACCGCCGGTTCCAAGTCGAGGGGAGGGTCTGAACCGATCCGAACATAAGTACTAGCCGGCTCGGTGAAATTAAAAAAAATAATTAAAAAAACTAAACTGATTGTCGATTATAGTTTTGGTTCATAATTGACCCAATGGTTAAAAAATTATAATTAAATATGTGATTCGAAATCAGTTTGACCAAACCACATGTTCAGTTCAAGGCCCGTTGACTGCGGACCGGTTCAAGATGTCTACATATGGGAAATTAAGTCACATTCGTATAAGTATGTGTAGATCTAACAAACAGTTCATTTTTTATTTTTTATTCTTGCTTAATCAGTGTCCTGTTTTACCAATGGTTAAGGTAATTAACTACCTTAAGATTAAAAATATCATCACAATAATAATTAATTAATGAAGCCCCATTAGTCTTAATCTTGGATTTGGTGTTTCACTTTTGCGGATTTATCCATGTTGATATGCCTCCCACGGAGGCTCCTTTTGGTCATTTCGAAGGGACATCCACCTTCTAATCCTTTGTTAATTAGCATTTAAAAAGTATAATAATTGCATCTTTAGCTTAAGATTAAACGAAGTGATGATTTCACATATTGTGCTAGAGATCCACCATGATGATTACAAGAGATTGTTAATTGACATGGTAGACTATTTTTCTCACCACTTTTAATCGTAGTTTTTTGGAATTTCATTTTTTCATGATTCTTTTGATCAGACTAGAAGTTGCAATGATCTTGACAAGTTATATTTAATTTTTTAACCAATGCTCGAATTTGAGTTTGAGTCAATACAAATATATGATTGATTGAGATCGACTCATATTTTGCTTCGAACTCATATTTTCAATGAAAAAATTTATTGAAACAAGATTTTATGCTAAATAATCATGCGTTGGCCATAGATGCTCTATAAATATAATAAGTTAATAATAGCATATCAAATTAAGTCCAACATTAATATAAAATGTTGTTATATGATCAACCTCAAAGCTAGGGGCAAAAAGATTCAAATTCAAAAATCGAAATTTGTAGAAATTTGCCTTTCACAGCCCACAAGTTTTAAATTTAAAATTAGCGTTATCCGAAAAAGACTGGTTATAAATTGGCTTAGAGTTAGCAGGCAAGCAGGGGCCCCTCGATTTTAACTATTTATTTATTATTTTAAATAAGAGCCAGCAAATATCAATCACACTATTGTAGATACTTATATTGTATGTCATATTTATTTTATATTCAATTTAATTGATCTGTTTCATCTCATGCTCTTCAGGTGGAGCTTTATATCCACGTCCTTTTCATTGAAAAGAAAGTAAGAATTAATAGCTCTATTGGCCCCTTAAATAAAGTTGTAAATATAAATAAATTATGTAGCTAATTAATAACAACTTCGCAATTTTAAGCAACCAGAGTCCAGAGGTTTATATTTGTAGTTAGCAACTTAGCATGATGCAAACAAGTACAAAATATATAATCGTGGATTTACAGTTATTAACTACATAAAATTAATTTAAATAAAAATAATTTCATGAATAGCAACAAAAATATAAATAAGGAAGGAACTAGAATAGGAGAAAATTTTCCTAAGAATGAAAAAAAAAAGAACAAACGAAGATATACTGGGGAAACTCGTTTGGTTAAAAAGCGTGCCGACGAGCAAAATACAAAGGTTACCACTTTGAAAGACGTGTTACACGCTTTTGACCCAACGATGCAATATGAATCGATATGTGTTCATACTCGTATGCTAGCTAGTTATTTATCTTGCTCATTTCACATACAATAAAAACTTAAACCAACCACCATTCTACTCTGATACAGTATTCGACCCGGTGCATTTACACAGTGTAAATAGAATATTATAAGTTACATTTATGCATATAGTATTAAAATTATAAGTTATACAATGATATTATAGTTTAAACATAATGTATTATAAGTTATATTTATGCATATAATAATAAAAATATAAATTAAATATCGCGCACCGACATCGTTTAAAGCAGAACAGAAAACGCAAAGAAGACGTACTTCTAGAGATCGACTCGATCCTTTTCCAATCGTGGATAAACTATAGATCTAGGGAATAACCCAAAATATTTATATTTGTGGACAAGCCTAAGTATTATGATTTAAAATTTGATCATTGGTTAAAATAAATAGTACATAACTATTTGATTGCATATGAACTACTATATTAATTACATAAAATATAATAAATAATGTAATTTTGAGAGATCGCCAATCTATTAACTTAAAAATATTAAATTTATTATAACATTTGATTATGTGATTTTAAGGAATTTTACTATAACATTAAAATAAATTAACTTATTTAAAAATACAATCGTTGAATAAGATAAAAAAAATATAATATTAATTTTAGAATAAATAACTTTAGCAAAAAGTTTACAATAATATTTTATGTTTATGTAACTTTTATATATCATTTAGTGTAAACTCTAGTTATTAGTTTTAATAATAATTATTATATGATATAATAAAATAGTATAATTATTACTCCGTTAATATAAAATGTCACGGTTTTTGTCTTAATTAACTCTTAAAAAAGTGCAATGAAATATTTTAGTATTAATTAGATATGGTGGATNCTCATTTTAATGTATATACTAAAATAATAGATTTGTTTGTTAGTACTTATTTTCCATGAGAAAGTAACACTTTTAATTAGTCGACCTAGACATATAATATAAATCAATGCAAATAATAAGTGCATATGATAGTTATTTTTCTGGGTAATTTAATATTAGTATCCATAAGTAGACGATATTTCATAACCATATCTCTAGTTTCACAATATTCTTATTTGACAATGAATATCAAATATTATTTATTTTTTCTTGAAATTCGATATATATGGTTTTCGAATTTATGAATCAATTCTCTTGTTAAATCTTAATACAGAATTTGATACGAATAAATTATTTTTATTACATGTACAAACGATTCAATATTTCGTAACATTTTAAATGCATAATTTTGTAGCACATAATATTGGGATCGAGTTGGGAGGATACATTGCACATGCAGACGAGTAAAAGAATTTAAACAGCGGATAAAGATAAGAGCTTTTGTTGCCGTAATCAGCTCGTGTGTCAGTGTCGATTGCGTTCACACTTTAACCGGTTTACCAGTCAAAACTAACCTTTGAACATCTCCACTTTTACCCACCCTATTTAATGCCACCACTGCACCGGCTATTCCCGGTCAAAACTTCCTCCTCAAGCCCCTCTCCACATCATAAATATCACCCGTTAAAACAAGCACAGAAGAAAAAACCTCTTCTCTTTCCCTCTCTATCTCTCTCTTCAGCTCCAACTTTCTCTCTCTAGAATTTTCCAGTTACTATTAATTACTTCTTACAAAACATGGAAGTTCCATTTCAGTCGTTTTCGGATCATTATTACTCGACCGGCGGCAATTGCGGGCTGTCGGAGCTATTGGACGACAAAGGCAGCTCGCTAGGGTTTGTGGAGCTGCTCGGGGGCTACGATGTGGGGCCATCTGTTTTTGATGTCTTTGGAGATGAGCCGTTGATTCGCCTGCCAGAGGATCCGAAGATGGAGGTTCGTGGGCTTGTGGAGGAAGGGTTTAATGCGCCGGCAACACCTAATACTTCCTCTATTTCTTCCGAGTACTCAGGAAATGATCACGAGCGGACCAAAGAAGATGAAGATGAAGATGATGAAGAAGAAGAAGAAGAAGAAAAAGACCAAGGAGAAGAGGAAAATCGAAAGACTAAGAAGATGTTAGTGTATTAATTTTTCATGGATTATTATTATTATTAGTTTAGCTGCAGGGGATGAAAGCATGTGATTTGTGCAGATATAACAAAAATGCATACTTGTGTTATGAAATGTCATATTTTCTTTTATCTTGTTTTTATAAAATTTGACGTTTAGTTTGAAAAGAAAAAAAATACAATTATCTAACCGTTGGGTCTGTCTAATATTAGCATTATTGCTTTGTTTTTGTTTTAATTGTAGGTTGAAAGCGAAGAAAACGAGTCATAAGAGGCAGAGAGAGCCAAGATTTGCTTTCATGACAAAGAGCGAGGTTGATCATTTGGAAGATGGCTATAGGTGGAGAAAATACGGCCAAAAGGCTGTCAAAAACAGTCCTTTTCCGAGGTAAGTTTAATTTTATTTCTTCTTTTAAAAAAAAAAAGGTGAAAAATTGGCAACATTTGAAGTGTATTTTTTTGTAATTAATTTGCAGGAGCTATTATAGATGTACAGATTCATCCTGTAATGTGAAGAAAAGGGTGGAGAGAAATTCAAACAATCCAAGCATTGTCGTGACTACGTACGAAGGCCAACACACCCACCCGAGCCCACATGTGCCCCGGCCCATCCCATCCATGGGCCCACCACAGCCGTATTCCGGCCTCTCACCTGATGACACGGCCCATTTGCCCGCTTTAGCTCACAATCAGCAATATCTAATCAACAACTACTCATCGGCTATCTTCAACTCGTTCGGCTACAATTTGCCTGTTTGCTCTAAGCCAATGCCTTCTGCTTTGCCGACCGTTGACCATGGGCTTCTTCAAGATGTCGTGTCCGCTATTAAGAAGGAAGAGGAGTGAAGAGTGATATCTCACTATATATCAATATATAGGTAAAGAGCAAAAGGAAAATATTTGTTTTTTGGGTTTGGGTTTGGGTTTGTGTTTGTATGTCTTTGCTGACTGATGATCATGAGATTATTAATACAAGTTCTTTTGGAAGAAAACTAAATGTTGATCTGTCCTAGATAATGTTAATTAGTTAGTTAATTCCTTAGTCTAGGAATGCTGAGCGGCTTCTCATGTGAGAACTGAGAAACCCTAATAGTGGGAGTTCTATAAGTTTGTATTTTTGTTCTCACTAAACTTACAATATAGTGTTTTCTTTTCATCTTTGTTAAGATTGGTTGTAATGCCTCACTAAGTATTCGAATGATCATTACACCTTTCGTCGGAACTTACCCAACAAGGAATTTCGCTACCTACGACTTTGCAAGTCGATAAATTGCCTCCCAAAATCAGATTTTTACAATTTCAAAATCGGATTTAAACGGCCAAACCTCAATTTTGGGAGGCAGTTCGAATTTCTTTTTATAGAAGAAGGTGGTTTGTCGGAGACAAAGTAAAAACTTCCAAAACAGAAAAAATAATAATAATAATCTCTATTTTTTTTTTCTCATTTATTCATATTCTTGAACACATTATCAAAATAATTAATCAGAAGTTTTTAGCCCTTGTGTGATGTTATTTGGCTGTCTTCAGGTAGTATGGGAACTTTTTGGGATGGCGCAAAAACTAGATTGAGTCTGACAATTGACCCACCAAACTGTGAGAAGTGTATTATTAATGTGTGAGGTTCAATGAATTTATAATATTGGTCAACGTGGAAACTTGGGATACAAGATCATGCCAGCACAAAACGACACCAAATCAATTCATACAATGCTCGAGTGCTGCCACGTGAACCTGTTTGTTATATTACTCAAATTCGAAAAATGGGGGGGGGTTTTTGTAATAATATCAAGACTTGGAGAAACACGGCAAGTCGGCAAGTCCCATCCTTGGCATTAAAAACTCTCAGCTACTTTTGGGCTTCGTAAACTTTCCCTTTCATAACATTTATTTCTATTTTCCAGTACATGGGCAATTTTAAGGGAATCATAATTGGCATTTTTGTTAAGATCATTATGAAGTGAAGCTACCATATTCAATTCAATTAATGACACGTTTTGATGTTAAAGACATGTCAAGTTAATTGACAGAAGATAGTATATTAGTATCGTACAAGTTGTAAAGGACCACCGTAACTAAATACCACCATAACTAAATCATGATTTAGTTATGGTGGTCCTTGATCACCTCAGTGTGAAACAGCCCATCACATATTTGTAATAGAAATGCATAACTATGTAGTGAAATATCATAATTTTGTTTATATATTGTTTCATACAGTATTACATTTCAATTTGAATACGCATATCTATTTAAAAAGTATGACTGTTGCCTGTTCAAATGTAGCCTTAATAAGTTAAACCTGACACTGGCAGTGTCACATTGCTTGAGCTTGTTGCTCACATTATAAAAAAAAAAAAAAATGCATGAATACAAAACAACCAATCTAAATATGGGCTATAATCCCATCAACATAGTTAAAAAGAGCAGTTCTTATTTCTCTATGAGCCACCATCAGCACAAATATCATCATCAGTTGGGTCAATCCTTGGGAAAAAATCTTCATTTGGGATATATTTCTTGAAATAGCTGAACAAAAAAGGGAGAGAAAAAAAAAGATCCGATAAGCAGCTAGTGAAAAATATCTAAAGCACAAAAAAAATTTTCGTGTATGGACAACAATATGGAGAGGTTTAGTGACCAGTGTAAGAAGAATAACTACAGAATCATGGGAGACTGTTTACCTTTTTAGTTTCATCTAGGAGATTATTATAGTGTAGATGTTCGTCTGGCATGGGCGTGTAGGTGATGGAGTGAAAAGCACCTCGAAACTGAAAGTAATAAAAACAAATTTATCATGAATACGGTTAAAAGTCGATATAAACAATTTTGATTGGGGAAATATTTTAGAATCCATTGCATTATAAGGCCCAACGAAAGCAGACAGAATATTCATTCCAAACAATGAATGAAAATTTTCCCCAGTTTGCTGGAGAGGTTTGTCATCTCCTCAATACTGTACTGTTTTCGTTTTTTCAATAAAATTTTCTGTTTCTAATCAGAACAAAAAAAGAAAAAAAATTAATAATAATAATAATAATAAAAAAAAAATGAAGCTATAAAGAAAACCTTAGTTAGCTCTTGTATATACAGAACGCTCCAAAGCAAACATGGTTTTCCTACTGTATGCTCATGTAAATTTTCCTTCTCACTGTTCTCAGAGTTCATTGATACAGACACACAGAACAGTGCATTTATGGCTTCGTTCGGTAATTTCTTCCCTTCTACAGCATTACCACACTTTGCTGACAGATAAGTCACAAACCTGATAATAAAGCACGTAATTGAACGCATGTCAAACGATATTGATCGACAAAAGAATTACAAAAACATTGACATGTGGAATAAAGTAACTCTAAACGAGCCAAATTTCACGTTTAGATTATATGATGGCTCGTTTTCAAAAAGTGAAAGGAAAGTTAATGACTTAAATTCCTAGTGATGGATAAAGGTGCATGTGGCATGAAACTTACATCCCTGATGGGCAAACAGCCACATTGCAACTTAACTGGAGTATACGGACAGTCGTAACTTGTTCTGGATACAAAGCTGCCGTGAAAGAAAAATTAGAAAGGAAGGAGAGAGAGAGAGAGAGAGAGAATGTTTGCAGAAGTTTCGGCATGAGAAGAAAATCAGATACGCTTACATCTGGGAGGGAAGAACACTAAGCAATTAGCAACTCCTGGATCTACTGAATTCTTGGTAATGCATATTCCCCGGGCAACTTTCTCTTTGGTATCAGAGAGATTAGCATCGTGAGAAGCTGACACTTGTCCAGTAGGGGTTAAAGTTGATGGGATTGTGAAATGCGGTTCAAGAATCAGTTGAGAGCTGAATAACTCCTGACCGGAACCTAATTTTACACCGTTATATGTATCACCATCCTAAAAAGACACGAATGTACGAAAAATGACAAAAATGTTTTGATATCAGGCAGAAGAAAAATGTAATATGTGCACAAAGATAATAACTGATGATGGCATGCCATAGATCAATCGGTCAATCACTCGTTGTGAAGGCAAATAGTGCGCTTTGCAGCCAACTCACACATAGAAACAATGAACAAAAAACATTCAGACCTTATCCATGAGCACAGAAGCTACCGGCATTAGCAAAACCTGTCATCATAGTGATAACATTTATCAATAATAAGGAGGAGATTATAACGTAGCAGAGAGGAAAAAGAAAATGAAAATACAGCTCGTAACATCAATCACTGGCGAACATGGAATGGTAAGAAGGAAATTGAAATAAAAATAAAACAACTAAACTATCTATTGAATGAAACGTTTCCACATTCATCACCTTCAGAGTCGAGATCAAGATTTTTTTGGCCAAAAAAGGACCTGTTAATGGTAGTTTAAAAACCACAGCAATAATAAAATTGTTCGTTAATTCATTGAACATAATAATTATTTCCATATTCTGTTAAATTTAACATTCAGCTCGATGTTCACAGTCGCCCCCCATCAAAATTGGGAAAGTGATATTACTGGACATGTTGGGAAAACTTAACAAAAGAGCTCAACTTCGTAACTCAATTCACAAAACTTTAAGCAAAAACTTAGAAGACAAATGTCAACATATATGGACAACTACATACGTAAATATCCATTTAAGGATATATGTATGCATACAACCAAGTCACTACTCCAAGTATTCTAAATTCAACAAAATTCCGAGTCAATATAGTGATCCATGTCCAAAGTATGATACTAATTATTAAGACATTTTGAGTTTTAAACAATATAATTTGCAACATGGAACATGACGCATGGGTTATTCAACCTCCAGTACATAAAATCATCACAAAAAGACAATGAAACATGTGAAGTGAAATTATTCACTAATACTAGTCCAAACACTACCAGTTAGCAATAATCTAAATAGTAAATTAGTAATGCTTAAAAATGAAAAGAATACATGTATGCAGATGGGCAAAGTCATTTAAGAATCCAAGAATATGTAATGGTACTTACATAAATGCACCCCTTCACAGCATCACGGCGGCAAAAGGCTTGAGGGAGTTCCCCTTGACCATAAATGGGGTATATTATAGCACCATTTGCATTTGGAAACCTATAAATGTTAGAGCAAATCTTTCTAGTTAATACCCTTCTTGGTGTCAACTGTTTAGCTGATTAAAACTCTTGAAATTATCACATTTGGCCATAAGCCTACTAATTTTCAGATTCTTCTGGTTGTAGAAACACATATGACTGGAGGTATGTGATGCTGATATCAGCTATCAATAAATTCCATTTCCCCAGAATGTTTTCCAGCGATTTTGGATAGATAATGGTTCTTTCACAGTACTAAATAGCTACTAGTTGAACACAAAGGTGAAAACTGACCTGCCAATGGACGAGTGGTAAAGTGACAATCCATTAATTCCACTTTTAGTGTCCATAACATCTCTACAAACTTCCACGTTTGTCTGATCATGATCAGCCATCACTATTGTGTATAATATTATCCTGGAAGATAAAGATTATGCATTTTAGAAAGATTACAACCTAAAAGGCCAACAAGTAATATAAGTATATAACCACATGCAAATGTAGGAACCCGTTTTCGAATGTGTTTAGGCATAACGCTGATAGTAAAATGACAAATATGTTAAAAGAGAATGAATAATTAAACAATGTCATCCATTTTTGCTAGTTTCTTTGGATGTAAATGGAGTACGGTAAGGGAAAAACAACAGCAAGTCTACCTATAAAAACCATACATTGCAATACTTGCAAGCAGAACAAGTCAATGAATCGAACATACCAAAAAACACAATGGTTCATCTTAACAAATCATACAAAAAACACACAGCAGCAGAAGATCAGCTAAGCAAAACAATTCAGACTGAAAAATATATATCATAAAAGAAATATTGAATGCATGTGAAACTCCAACTAACAGAGAAGGAGAGACAAAAGGAGATGAATCGATCTGTACGATTTTAGCTTCTCCGATAGCCCCATTTTCGTCAAGAAATCGACAAAGGGACTCTGCAAATCCTCTTCAGAAATCTTATCTCCCTCACTATCATTCCCAAAATTCCCCTGCACAAGCTTGAAGAACTTCATCAACTGGTTTTTCTCAGGCAGGGACAAGGTGCGATTTTTAAAGATGGCGCTGCGGGAGTCTGGCACATTCTCCAATTTACCCTCAGCGTCGCTCAAGAAGCAGGCCCCATGGCCTTGAACTCCATGTACTGGTTAATGTCCGTCCTGAGGATCAAATCAATCATGGAGTCGGAGCAGAGGAAAACCCGAGGACCCGCCAAGTCAAGGTTAAATCTTCTGGAAGCTTCGATGAGGTCGGAGGAGTAGGAGTTGATCTCCACACTGGAATACAGTGGTCGGGTCAATAGAGGGATAGAAACACCATTACCATCGCCGGAGGAGATTTGAAGTAGGGGTTGGGCTTCTGACCGGGATTGGGTTTGCGATTCAGAGTGGGTTTTAAGGAAGGAGACGAGGTCGTCGAGGGGGAGGGAAGCCGAGTGGCTGCCGTAAAAGGGGTTAGGATCGAGGTGAAGAACCCTTTTTCCGGCGGCGGACGCGGCGGATGCGAATATGGACTGTGGAAGGCCGGTGCCGACCACGATGAGATCGAAACTGGAGGGCTTGATGGGCGGGAACGACGTGGATTCTTCCATCGGCGGCGGACGGAAGATGTTATCGCAAAACCCGTGGCGTGGGTTTTATCATATTTGCAGACCAGGTGTTTGTACTAATGATCGAGTTAAATAAAATTGTTCGAAGTTTGAACGGATTAATTTACAATTTACCAAGTTTATTTAAGCATTTTCCTTATTCGTTATTACATTAGTTGATTGACACTAATTATATGCGTTTTCTTCTATCAAGATCCAATTTTTGTCAAAAAATGTAACCTTTGAACATATGTAGAACTTGGTCATATCTTGATTTCACAATTCACCAAGGAAGGTATAAGTGTTGCAACTAGATAGTTGTTTCGTTAAAATTCGAGCCCTCTTGTTGAGTTAAGGAATTAAACTCGATTTGTCTGGAGTCAAAAATAAAAATATTTATATAATATCTTTTACATACTCATTACACCTCGAGTTCTATTTTTAAACAAGTTGAATCCGATTTGGTTATTTTGCTAATGAGCTCGGCTGGAACCAAAAACTCGAGTATTCAAAATTTGAACTCAGTTCGCTTATATTTTTAGCTGCACCAAACTCATAAAAATGATTGTTTATAGATACTTGATTCTAACAAACCATTTCTATTTTAATATTCTCTTATCCATAGGCTAGATTAGAAGTCATCATGCAATTAATCACGGAAATGAATCTTGAAGAAGATGAAAGGGATAAGCATTTTGATACGTGGAAAAATGTGCGCGTTTTATTTATTTAATAGTGTATTTTTATATGCTTAAGTTATTCGCACGTTTATATTTTTCGACTTATTTATTATTTGGATGGATTTATTTTCTTTGATATTTTATATTTTATTTTTAGCATGTTAGAGGATTTTGGGAATCAGAAAGCCGTTGACAAAAGTTTCAGCCGACTAAATGAGTCCAAGCGAATTAATTTAGTCAAAGAATTTATGAATTGAGCTTAGAAGAGAAGAAGTATGTACAAATTGGGCCAATAATGGTAATTGAGTGATTTTGGCCATTAGAAATGCAATACGCAACCTAACCTGGTGGAATTTTGTGAGAAATGAGTCCTAATGTGACAAGAACTATCAACCAAGAATTATTTATGCTGGGAATATATTTGGCAAGTCACATTGTTTTTTTTTACGAAGCTAAGGATTTATTGACGCGAAAGAAGAAAAAGCCGAGAGCACTCAGAACAAAGAAAAACGCCACACACAGACAGAGAGAAAAGGAAAGAAGCCTACACACGCGGAGGGAAGCCGCACCCGCACACGAGGGAGTTTTTTATTCTCTCTTTTATCTATTATTTATTTTTATTAGTATGTTAGGTTAGTATTTTTATCCAGTTTTAGGAGATGTATGAATCCTAATTTCGATTTGTCTATGAATTGAATAATCTTTGTTTACTGTTGATTAATCTAAACGCCGTATTTATTTTGTTAATGAGTTGATTCATGTTATCTATGTTTAATGTTTATGAATTATGAGTATTTGATTTAGTTTGGTCAACTACGTTGAATGTTCATAGTTTAATTGCTAGATTCAGGACTTTAATCCATAATTGTTATTGTCTCGTTTCGTTAGTAGTAAACTAGGGGTCGTGCATCTCTAGGGTAGCGTGAACATAAGCTAAATGGTCCGAGCTTTTGTGTCCGTTGCTTAGACTGATCTATTTTCCTAGACATTAATGCTGCTAGTGCACTAAATCTAGAGAGCTTATTCTAAGTTGTCCATTAGTTAGGTTTAGCCGAAGAGCTTATTTCGATTAAATATTCGGTAAGGAAAAGTTCGGTTAACAGAGCTTGTTGTTAGCTAGGGTCGATAATTCGTTAGCAATTTAAAGAAGGCGTCGAAATTAATTAACGGTAGATTTAGATTCGGTGATAACTGAACCAAAAATTAGACTTCTCTTATTTTATTTGATCTCTTATTTTATTTTATTATTTTTATTTTTATTTTTATAAAATCAGTCTCCCCATATTTATTTGCTTTCTTAGTTTAGTTCAATTAATACGAAATTATCACCATTTAATTCTTACTCCTCGTAGGATCGACCTTTACTCGCCACTACTACTAGCTAGTAGAGGTTAGTCGAAGAAACTTTATGAGCATGTTTGTTTATAAAATTTTTTTAAAAAAGTTTCAACATTTTAACTCAACCATTTTTTTTAACTCAACTTTAACTCAACCTCACTATCATCAATATTATTAATATATTAAATAATATCAATCAATCATTCATACACACCACATCAACCTTAATTCACTATTCATCCACTCATATTATTTTAACTAATCATCACTTCACTAATCTCTCTCATACTTTTACATCAAATCAATTTTAATTATTTTATTTTAAATATTATTTTAATATACCCATTAACAACTAACCATACCACTTTTTTCAAAATTAACCAAACCAAACTAAAAAATTCAAACAAAACCAAAACTTTCTATAAACAAACATGCTCTATAAATTTAAATTTGTCGCGTCGCGACCGCGGTCATAATTAGTTAAAGAAAGAATCANGAATCAATTTAGCCAAGTCAATGTAATTTGTGAATGGCTCCCACGTAGCATAAACACTGTATTATTAAAAATTGAAAAATGTGGAAAGAACAACATCGTACAAACCCGGCCCGGCTATGTTGGGTTACCCGACGATTTGTCTGGTTGTTGCCTCCTGTATGAATCGTGACGTCATCCACCCATCCCTATTTAATATTTACCTTCTCCTTGCCCGTGCTGTATCGAAAGAGTTATGGGAGGTAAGGAGGTGTGTATATCATCCTCCAATCTTCACAAAAACCTTCAGTTTCCATCTTGATTTTGTACCATTTTTGTTCCTTTTTTCTGCAATTTTAAGCCCTCTGCTAATTTGTTACCACAATCGGTACGAACATTCTCCTCTCTCATGTTTTGATCTGTCTGATTTTTTTTTTCCGGTATTGTCATTGTACCTTGTTGGGATTCTGATTTCTAGCTGCATTGATATTTGGTTCATTGGTTAAAAAATGGATCCTGTTCCGTCTCTGCTGCTATAATGAAGGAAATAATTTGGATTCTGGTCTCATTAAAGGCACTCCCTTTATCTGTAGCTTTTAAATGTTTTCATATTTCAATTTTTCAGGATAATTTTGCTGATGATTCTTGAAACAGAAAACCCTGCTTCTGTGGTGGGTGAAAATATAGAAAAAGAAAAATGTAATCTTGATGTGAATGAAAAGTTGTAACCAGACTACCAGTTTCTGCCGATTGTTGATGATGCACTTTGATTTGAGAACTAGGCTTTTGGGTTTTATTTATTTATTTATTGTTATTTTGAAAAATTACAGACTCCAATAATCGTAATCGAGGGCAAAGCCAAGGAAGCTGAATTTATAAAATCACATGGAAAATGGAAGTTAAGGTGGATATCGAGAGTGGCGAAGCACGAAATGAATCTCACACGAAAACCGAGTCGAATTCAGGCAGCAAATGGGGGAAGAAGAAAACATTGAACAAACTCTTTGGTGGAGTATTGGGATTCAATGGACTTGTTGGGCCCACAACAAAGCCCAATGTCATTTGTGGATCTGAGGTGGAATATCCGAAGGAGCCGATCCAAGGGCCTGCACCGAAAGTCGAGATAGAGAACAAAAAGGGCGGGAAAATTAAGAAAGCTCCAAAGCCCCCTCGCGCACCCGGGACCCCGTCTTTGAACGCTGCTGACATTCGGCTGATAAAAGAAATATCCAAGATTGCTATGAAGAAAAGGGAGAGATTCGAACGAATAAAGGCTTTGAAGAAGATGAAAGCGGCTCGATTGCCACTGTCATCATCATCCTCGTCATCGTCATCTTGCAGCACTATTTCGGCCATGGTCATCACGATTTTGTTTTTTCTACTGCTAATCTTCCAAGGTATATATTTATGTTAAAAATCCACACCTGCAAATCATTATTTGCAACGGAAATTAAATTAGTAACTCAAGTTTTTTCACAAGATGAAACGAGTAAGGTCTCGTGTGCATTTCGAACATTTATTTGATTTGGATAAGTGTTCTTGTGGTTTGTTATCTGGAGAGAACCAAATTGCTGTGATGGTAAGACTGAAATCTGTTGGAACTTTAATAAGCTGTTTTTGTTGATACTTGAATTTCATAACAAAGTATCAATAATGTTTGTTTCGTGCAGGGATTGGTGGCAGAACTAGTTCGAATGTGAGGCCAGCACGAGAGTCGAGAGGGACTTGACACCTGTTCGGTTCTACAAGAAAACGGAGCAAATTTCATGTGAATAACCGTTGAATGCTCGACTCTGTGAATGCAGTCTGCACAAGTACAGGGAAAGCGTTCGAGCAGCTCGATTTGGGGGGGAAATTTTCTTTATTTGGTTTATCTCTTCATTTTTTGTGTTAAGAGGTTGAACCATTAGGGCAAGTTTTTTGCTCTGTGCACATCTAAATTCTACCTGGATTGTGTAGTTCTGTAATGCAATTGTCTTATGTTTCAGTTTGTAATTTTATATATGTGAATCATCACAAATGGTAAATATACCTTTATGTACAATATTATATATCTTATAACATTTCTCATTTAATTATACTAATTATTTAATAAAGTTTAAATTTAGTAACATGAAAATATTAGATTCTATATGAAGTTTAAATATATGTATGTGCATATATAAAAATAAGCATTAAGTATAGAAGTTGGCAGTATGAATTTTTAATTTTCTTAAAAGAAAATTGCAATATAAATTAACACATTTTAAATGCTTGCTTGAGCGGCGGCTTCGGCTCGTTCTTTCTGGACGGAGATAGAGTGAATCTAAAGGGTTACATGGAATAAGTCAAAAATCATACTCCCTCCTATTTTTAGTATTTGTCATTCTAGCTTAATTGATCATTTGTTAAATAAATGTCGTTTTGGTCATTTTGTTCATATTTTTCCCTTTTAACCCCTCCATTAATACCCATTGTCTCTCCATATTCCCAAGAACATCCATCCACAATTGTGTCATTAAATAGGATTAAATTTAGAAAGAAAAATATTTTTTAATTAGTGTGTTGATAACCAGGATGACAAATATTTAAAATAGGAGGGAGTATCATTTTTAAAATCATTTAATTTTGCACCAAAGTTATGATTTTCTATACATGTTTTATTTGAATTAAAAATTATCACTACTTCATATTACACATTATTATTTTATTATTTTCTTTTTAAATTATAATTAATTAGATTTTTTTTATATTACATTACTTTATATTAAAACAAAATGATCTAAAATGAAATACATCCAATTGCACACGTTTTTACCCTTTTGGAGGATTTTACACTCAAATAGAGAGCTCAGGAGTCCGCTCAAAAGCCTCACACCAGCTAGCTACCGCCGCTTGTCTTCAGCACCCGCCGCCGCCGATTCCTCTCGCCAGTATTTCATCCACACCTTGCAATCTCGATTAATTTTAGTACTTGTCGACCAGTTTCATGCGTGGCTAAGCTGTTACTCATTTCTGATTCCGGTCACTATTTTGCTTTCTCGTACCTCATTGTTCTTCCTACTCGATGGTTTTCGCTGTCTCGTTCCCTTATTTGTCTCAAAATTTTGTTTTTCCCCTATAGTTTTTGTCTTTGTTTCTTCTTTATTGTTCGTTTCCAATTTTCTTTTGGTATTTGTTTCGTTATTTTCTTTGAGTTCTAAATAGTTTTCGGTCTCTGTTGTTACTGATGAGTGTTAATTGCGAATGGCGTGAATTAATGAATCGTATCTTTTTTCATGATGTAATATGTGTAGAATGTGTCTGTTTCATGGCTATTTAGTATTTGAACTTACTACGATTTTGTAAAATTTCTGGGAACGAACTTCATAAGGGATGGCTCAGTTACAAGCGATCTCTTCGTGTTCGTCCTCCAATCGTCTTTTCCATGGCTCTAAAAAAGGTAATATGATGAGTTTGTATAGCTGCAGTGTATAGAAATCAGTTTTTTTTTTCTTACAAGCGATTTTAAATGTCGGAACTTTTCGAATGTAGATTCAGCTGGTATTGGCCACAAATTTCTGTGCCCCAGAAAAGTAGCTCCACAACAAGAGGTATTTGATTGTATGCCTATACTACTTGCCCCCTTTGTGAGCTTGATGCTTGATGGGTGCTATTTTTTATCATGTTTATTAATCTTGTTTAATTAACTCAGCTAGGGGTGAAGGCCAGTGAATTTCATGGTCCTGCTGTCATCCAAAAAGCGGCCAACTTTGGTGTCAAACGTGGCAATCATGGTATCAGCTTCATTGTTTGTTAGGGCCAGCTCATGTGTGCTGCTCTGCTCATTCACATTTCATGTTTCGGTTTTTAGCTCATGAAAGTCCATTTCTAGTTAGCTCATGAAAGTTCATTTCTAGAGAATTCAGTACATTTCCAGCAGTATTTGTGGCATGTCTATGGAGTCTGTGTGTGTGTGTGTGCCCATACATGATTGTAGTTGTTATTAGCTGGCGGCAGCAATTAATATTTGAGTGTTAGAGATTCTTTTGATTGAATGTATGTAAATAAACTTTGATAGACATTGCATGTATGTAATGTTAAGATTATGATCTCCGATTATTTTTCATGCAGCTATCCGAGCAGTTTTAGCTAGTGATAAGGAGGCATCAACTTCCAATGGTGTGGATGAAAAAGTTTTGCGTAAAAAGTTGGACAAAGTGGTCCTGGCCTACAGTGGTGGTTTAGATACATCCGTAATTGTTCCTTGGCTCAGGTATGCTAGCTAGTTTTACTATTGTTTCTTTTATACGTAGTTTCTCTGTTTCACTTTCTCCATTATATACAGATTTTACTGGCTGTATCTTTTTAGCTATGTATCTTCAAAGTGTGCTATAGTGCCTTCTTTCTTCTATTGGATATGTTTCCTGAAAGTAGATAAGCTTTTGATGGCCTGTGTGTACTCTTTTTATTTAGAGCATTTTAATTTATTTTTTTTCCTCTGTATTGTGCAATGCAGGGAGAACTATGGTTGTGAGGTTGTTTGCTTCACTGCCGATGTTGGTCAAGTACGTGCTAAACAAATCCATGAAATTGCATACATTCATAATAAGTAGATATTTTGCATTTTGCTGTTAAAGTAGTGTAAATTTTATGCTTGGATGTAAGTAACTGAGTTGGCATTGAAAATGTATTTGGAAGAAACAAAGGGAAGGGGAAGTATGGTTTATATCTCAATAGTAAACTAATGCATTGTGTTTGATAAAATCCTACAAACGTTAGGGCTTGCAAGAATTGGAAGGTTTGGAACAAAAGGCCAAGGCTAGTGGGGCATGCCAACTAGTTGTAAAGGATTTGAAAGAGGAGTTTGTGAAAGATTTTATCTTTCCTTGCTTACGAGCTGGTGCCATCTATGAGAGAAAGTACTTGCTTGGGACTTCAATGGCTCGTCCAGTGATTGCAAAGGTACATGTTCAAGATTAAATAAGGGAATACTTGGATTATATTCTCTCTCTCTCTCTCTCTCTCTCCACACACACACAGAGCGTAAAGAAAAGACTAGGGGTGTGATTGGATATAAATTCAAAAAATAAATAAATAAATCAAAACTCAAATTTAATTCAACTTTAACTTAACCCTATTATCTTCAATTTTATCCATAAAATTAAATAATATTAATCAATCATCCTTAGAGCATCTCCAATGCAACTTTTGACATTATAAAAAGTCATTCATATCATCAACTTTTGAAAGTATATCTCTATTTTTTTCTCCAATGCATCTTGTCATGAACTCTTTGATGATGAGGTGGATGTCATCTAATGTTAGACAATGTTGAGGACACTTTCTAATATCTAACACCATGTTAAACATGATGACTCATCAATTTACTTTATATTTGTTTTAATTTTTTATTTTTTTTGTATCAATAAATTATTTAATTGGTCCACCTATACAAATAACTTCTTATCAAATTGATGCATTGGAGATACTAGTTTCATTGAAATTTTTAGTCTTTTAACATTATTCCAATGTGGATTAACATTACAATCACTAATTGACATGTGTTAAAAATAATGGTCTTTCACACTTATAGCATTGGAGATGCTCTTACACATAGCAATAAATTCAAAGGCTATGTTGTTGTTGTAATCATCCTTACACATCACATCATCTTTATTTCACTATTCATCCACTCACATAATTTCACTATTCTTTCCTATTTTTACATCAAATCAACTTTAATTATTTTTTATTAAATATTATTTTAATATAATCTTAAACTCCCACTAACAACTAACCGCACCACATTTTTTAAAATTAACTATGGTTAACAAAACACCAATAAAAAACCAATCAAATCCATATCCAATCACACCCTAGAATCTCTGTTTACTATCTGTGTCTGTGTCTGTTTAATTTGAGTAAATGTGTATGCATTCAAATTTCAAACGTTCAGGCTATGGTTGATGTTGCCAAAGAGGTTGGAGCTGATGCAGTTTCACATGGTTGCACCGGGAAAGGAAATGATCAAGTATGCTCCCCGATTCTCTATTAAGCTTTTCCTTACTTTTAACATTTTTTTGGAATATCTCCAAGGATTTAGCGGTGGATAGGAGCGCTTGGAGGCTAGCAATCAACGTGCCAGAACCGTGACTTTTGCTCCTTTCTCTTTTGCTCCAATCTCTTCATTTTGTTTTGAGCCCTTTTTGTGTTTCTCTTACCATTGGTTCTCTTGGGTTTCATCTCTAGCCTACCCCAACTTGCTTGGTACTAAAAGGCTATGTTGTTGTTGTTGTAATATTTTTTTGCATAACAGTCACGAGGCTGATTCTTGATCGCAGGTCCGGTTTGAGCTCACATTCTTTGCTCTAAATCCAGATCTCAGCGTGGTTGCTCCTTGGAGGGAATGGGAAATAACTGGAAGAGAAGATGCCATTGAGTATGCTAAAAAGCATAATGTGCCTGTTCCTGTCACCAAGAAATCCATTTATAGCCGAGATAGGAATCTGTGGCATCTCAGTCATGAGGTACTCTCGTGACCTTTTTTTATTCTTGTGGCTCTTAAGTTAAAATTTATTAATTTTATTTATATATTTATGTATTTGATATTATTATTTTTGGGTTCTAATTCTCTCTGTTATGAATAGATCTCTATTGTTACTGGTAATCTGTTTCAAGAAGCTTTGAGTTTTGTACTTTTCATCTTCTACATCATTGTGGAGAGAGATATTTGTGGAACAAATGTGGGATTTGGGCTAACTGAAGAGTCAATTTATTTCTGCTTGTGAATTTGACTGGCACATAGTTTTTATTTCCCCCATCAAAGTTCTTATCTGCATATGTTAATAACCTTTTGTTGGTATGCGGGACCAAAGGGTGATATCTTGGAGGACCCAGCAAATGAGCCGAAGGAGGACATGTACATGATGAGTGTGGACCCAAAAGAGGCACCCGACCAACCCCAGTTAGTTGCTTCTTATCTAGTATATACCCACATAGGGCTGCAAACAAGTCGAGTCGAGCATTAGCCTTAAGATTGATTTTTATTTTTACGTGCTCGAGATCGACTCGACAAAAGAAGACAATCGCTCGAGTACGGCTCGAGATCGATTGAAATCAAATTGCTCGACAAATTGCCCGAGCTCGGCTCGAGTTCGACTCGAATTTCAAGTAAAAATTATCATTATTTACAAATATAAAATATTGTAATAATCATATATAAGGGATATTTTAGTAATTCATTATATATCTCGAGCCGCTCGACTTTCCAAAACCTATGCTCGAGCTGAGCTTTGACTCACGAGTCGCTCGGTTCGTTTGCAGCCCTATACCCACACGCAATACACCTACGTATACATTATACCTCGATTAATTTGATGCAGGTACCTAAAAATCGGCATAGTTGAAGGCATTCCTGTCTCGATCAACGGGAAAGAACTTTCTCCCGCAACCCTCCTCTCAGAGCTGAACGAAATAGGCGGGAAGCACGGTGTGGGGCGAATAGATATGGTCGAAAATAGGCTCGTGGGCGTGAAGAGCCGTGGGGTCTACGAGACTCCCGGTGGGACCATCCTCTTTGCTGCTGCCCGTGAGCTCGAGTCCCTCACGCTCGACCGTGAGACGATGCAGGTAAAAGACTCTCTTGCCCTTAAGTACGCTGAGCTGGTTTATGCGGGTCGATGGTTCGACCCGCTCCGCGAGTCCATGGATGCTTTCATGAAGGAAATCACCAAGACCACCACTGGGTCAGTGACACTTAAGCTTTATAAGGGGTCGGTTAGTGTTACGGGCCGAGAAAGCCCGTATAGCCTTTATAGGGAGGATATTTCGTCGTTTGAGACTGGGGAGATTTACAATCAGGCTGATGCGGCTGGTTTTATCCGTCTTTACGGGCTGCCGATGAGAGTTCGGGCTATGCTTGAGAAAGGGCTCTGATGCGTTTTTTAGGGCCCGTTTGGGGATTCTGTTGGCTGGACTGTATTGTTTGTCCAATTTGATACTTATTGTTTACTGCTGCAAATTGTTGTGGTATCATGTGAGATGGTTGGTATCTTGAGTTTAATTGATGCTGTTCTTCGCTTTTTGACAATTTCTAGCTCTACTGATTCTTATATGTGGGTTAAAATGCGTATATATGCCCCTTGAAGCCTTTTCAAAATTATGAAAAAAAAAATACATGCAAAATCTATCAATATATGTAAACCCTTAAAGTCCTCTACAAGCTCCTAATTGGTGGAAAATTAATACACCACTAATTGGTTGAATTAGTAGGTGTTGAAATTTAGGTATGTTTGATAGAAACTGTAGTTACGCCTTTAATTAGTAGGTAAAGATTAAGTGAGCAAAATAAATTCTCCACCTAATTTTACCTAACTAACTATGTGGGCTTATTACAGCCTAGCCTCTACATCCCTATCATTACTTTCTACTACAATAGGTACGATGTATTTATTTATTCATTCATTTACATTTTTTTAGTTGTTGCCAAACACAGAAAAAATTGTACCATGCATTGAACTGCCAAAAAGTAAAACCCCCTTATACGTAATGTCACATTATACATACATCCATTCGCAAAATGGACATTATTGTACATAGTTGATAGTTTTCCACCTTTCATAGGGACAACAAATTAATAAATATATTTTCCTTGCAAGAAGTATTTCTTCTGCTGCATGTTTCTGTAATCAACTATGACCTTGCTTTGGTTAGCTTTTGATAGAGGGAGTCAATCTCCACCTGCATAATGGTTGAAAAATCCAAGGAAATTACATCTTATCACGGGCCCTGAAGCCTAACGAACAATTACTTGAATCATAAGACAGTTAAAGTCGGTCTGTATTATGATCGATTACCTTGTATTGCTTAAGCAATCTGTCTCTTCTCTTTTTCAGTGTTGCGGTCACTAGTTCTTTTTCAGACAACTCAAAGAGCTGAGGCTCAACTATTACACCTTTGATGTGCTCAAATCCCCTCAGCTAGTTTTTGGAAAAATAAGAAATAAAAAAAAAACAAATAGAATAATAATAAAGGGACTCGGGGAATGACCATTAGAAGACTGATACGAAGGCATTTACAAATCAGCCCGAGAGCAATTTCATGCTAAGGTTTTATTTCACTGTTTGAAAATGTCTACATCTTGAAATCAGTGTTAGAAAATAATTTACAAGGATGGCTTCAGTAACTAAAAAGGAAAATTTCTAACTTTTTTTTTTTGTGTCAAAAAAGAATCTATACTATGATAACACGCCTATCCTTGAGGTTACAAGGATTATTTTATTTGTGATTTCAATCTTTTGGCACAACTTACCTTATTTCTCTCAGCTGTGGACTTTAGCTCAAGTATAATATGATCTTTGAGCTGGTCAAGGGAACATAAATCCAAAAACGACCCTTTGAGGCCGTTTTGCTTTGCCCATTTTAAGGTGTTCTCCTCATTCGGTACCACAACTGAGACTAGCATGGACTTGAAACTGTCTCCATACACCCATATCTAGAGGAAACCCCATTAGAGAGTTGGCGAACAAGGGAAAATAACAGCACATACAAAATTCACAGCTTTCGAGTATTGCATAATGAAAAGTATAGTTTAGTTTATGCTTACATCTTCTATAACTGGTGTAATAGTGTAAACTTTTTCCAGATACTCAACAGCAACATACTCTCCCTGTGATAGCTTAATCAGGTTCTTTTTTCGGTCAATGATTTTCACAACTCCATTGGGCAGCATCTCTCCTATATCACCTGAGTACAAGAAAAGACTAATGTTAGTGTCAATGACAGAAACAACAAAAAAAAAAAAAAAAAAAATCCTCAGTTTCAGCCTAAATTACAATTGACCCCTTGATATTCATTCCTATTATAAGAATTTGTTATAACTAAGGAGTAATTTTGAAATTATTTCGATTTCATTTCACTGTTAATTGAATTAACTTGTACTACAAAAGATGAAGATGACCTGTATGAAACCATCCATCCTTGACAACTTCCTGTGTCAATTCCGGGTTCTTGTAGTATCCCGCGAATGGTGTTTTTGCCCGAAGGCATATCTCACCACGTGGGGGGTTCCCCAGAGGATCATAACCCATATCCTCAACTTCCTTCAGACAAACCTCGGAATAAACAAAAGGGGAACCTACTGTCCCGATCATGCACATCTCGTCTGGAAACCCAATAGTCGATAATCCACAACTCTCGGTCAACCCTGCACGAATTGGCATATTCAAAATAATGAAATTCAATTCTTTTCACCTCTTGTAAAAAGCAAACAGTTAGTTTACCGTATCCTTGTACTACAAAAGCACAGGAAGTAACCCTTAGGAACTCCTCGACTTCACTACTTAAAGCTGCTCCACCAGAGACAATAAGACGAAGCCTGCCACCTAATCTGCTCTTGATCTACATAAAAGACATACTCAAAACGTTAGCAAACAGACTGTCTCATATTTTTTAGCCAAAAAAAAAAAAAATCTATCGGAAATCAAGCTGGTTAGTTGCTTCGATTTTTCGTGAAAACAGAATGCCAGTTCAAGTTCAGGGGCGTAAATTCATTTCATCAAAATAATGGAGTTTTTTCAGTTCCAATAAATTTCATGGTTCAGTTTTGGGCTCCTAAATGGATGTTATTATTGTTACAGTAAAAATGTGATCAATTTGAACAGTAAATCAATGATAAAGTGCAAAGGCAAACCTTCCCAAAAGCAAGTAAATCTGCCAGAGGTGATGCATCTTTCTGCTTGTAACCTTTGTTCAACCAGTAAAGCTTGCTGTAACATGAATGTAACAATATTAGCATCATATTCTGGTTTATTTTTATTTTGTCCCTTTTTCAAGCGTAAATGAAAAATATTTAACAAAGACCAAGAAGCCCAGTACTATTTGTACAGCATATCGAAAATTTTTCTCCTCCTCCAGTTGAGTTCTTCAACAGCTTTTAGGACTCCTGGATAACAGATAGAATGTAACCGTTTAACATGCCAGCCGTATAATAGGTGCAAGTCAAATACTACACATGTCGCGATTGTTAAGAAGCAAAATATGGCTCATGCCTTCATGGATTCGTTCGAAAACTCGCGGGACACCGGCTAAAAATGTCGGCTTTAGCTCGAGCAAATCATCTCTAATCTCATTGATATTCTTCATAAGCCAGCAAGAAATGATGATCAGACATAATAAATTGGCAGTTGGATGGGATCTTATTTGCCTTATATGTCTTATATCTTACTCGATAATCTTTAGTTATCAGATTGACATGATTTGCTCATTATATCCTTCTTTTGTATATAAATAAAATAGAAAAGAAAAAGTATCTAAAGGACTTATAACTTACCCCATGATAGTAGCCAACAGAAGCACCCTTATGGAAGAAATATTCTTCAATCATACGATCAAGAATGTGAGCAAGGGGTAAGAATGAAATGTACACATCATCCACAGTCATCTATTTCAAGAACCCGATAATTAGTTACAATAATTTGCTAAAAAGCTTAATCAGAAACTTTCTAAAAATCACACTAACCTTGTCTTCAAATTGCTCCATGAAAAGATCGACGCCCCTTATGTTTGTTGAAATGTTTTCATGGGTCAATATGACACCTTTAGGATCACCACTTGTTCCACTGGTGTACATAATCGTACCTATGTCTGACGGTTTTGGAGGTGAAATTTCACATGGAGTTTCTCTTCCCTAATACAAATGGCAGATACAGAAAAGTTATGCTAATAATAAAACAAAAAACCAAGATNTAAAAAAATTGATGCTAAACATCAAAGTGAAAGAGTATTTACCATATTAAGGATTTCTTTCCAAGAATACGTTGTGATGCCAATAGAGGCAGCCTTATCCTTTTGTTCGCCCGTTAACGAAGTGAAGCAAATAATCACTATACCGAAAAGATAACTCGTAAAACTATTTTTTCAACAATTAACAAAACTTATACAGATTCACACTCACACTTCAGCCTTCGAGCATGAGTGCATTCAGGATTCAGTAGCTGCAATAAGGATTCTTTTGGAGTCAGAAACTCCGTACAATTTCTAAGGGAGAACTGAAGCTGCTAAAATAATAAAGAAATGCAGAATAAGTTTGTGATGCTCACTTCTTTCACTTTCGTATCTTGAACAAAAACAACATCAACCTCAGCATGATCTAATATGTAATCAACAGCTCCTGGGCCTGTAGTAAAGAAAAACGATGGGAAAAATTAGTGACGATAAATTATTTCTAGAATTTACAGAAAAGTTTATCCAACAAAGAAGTTAGTACTTAGGCCAAACATGGTTTACATTTTTATTGTCCCCCAAAGGTCATAAATGCACAAGAATTTTGACATTTATAATTTTATACCGAGAAGCGTCAGACTGATATTTTATTTGGATTCATGCATCAATAAAGTGAAAAACATTAGCAAATGAACATCCAAGGGACTGACTGGAGCAAGCTTACAAACTCTGTTATTCCACAACAAAATTTATAAATAATATGTAAAGAATATAATAGTTAAATCTTGATAAGGAATGATGTTTACCAAGGGTATCATACAGAGGAACACAAATAAAGCTGTGGGCGTTGCAGGCCTGAAATAAGATAGATAAATAAATCGATCTTTTTAATTAAAAAAATTGATGTATATGCTTCCAGTACTAAAACGTTAAGGCGATAAGGATATTCATTTTTTCTTTTCCAAGGACCAAAAGAGGAAGAAAAGAGAAGGAAAAGAAAAGGAGAGGACAACAAAACTAAAGAAACTCAGATTTTAAACCCTCTGAACTGACCTCCATTGCAACAATCCACTGAGGACAATTTGATCCATAAACTCCAACTCGAGCACCCTATAATATGATCTATCAAATATGAACAATCAGCAGTACTAATACAATATACAGAATGGCGTCTATTCATTTCTTACTGGTTCGAAACCATGTTTTCGCAAGGCGGAACCAGCTTGTAGAGTCTCTTCATATACTTCTTTGTAAGTTTTCCAAACATAAGGCCCCCACTAAAAAAAGGTAAATTAATCAAGAGGAAGAAAAAAATTCTAAACAGAAATTTAAAATTTAGCGGCAGTGACATGCAAAAATACCAAATATCCAGAAAATAAGATAACAATAAAAGGAAGGATTAAACAAATCTTTTACTTCATACCTTTCCATCAGCCAACTCACGCCATCCGAGCATCCTGTTCCCAGAATGTTTTTCTACTGATTCTCTGAAAAAAAATAAAATAAAGATTGTCGTGTTACAGAAAACCGACATACAATACCAAACCACATGATCATAAACTAATGCAGAAACAAAGGAATGACTTAATGGTGTATAATTTGAAGATCAAAACTTTGCTTGTCAAATTTTATCACCATTAGATATACTAGCTATAACCTGAAAATATCCCAACAAGTGGATAAATTAGGATCGACGGGCGGATAAACATGTTCTGCCAGTAGATTACGATAAACGGGACCAACTGACGGCTGCCCGGCTTGACCTTGCTTTCCTTCTTCTACCTTAACAGCAAAACTCTCCATTTTCTGCAGAATCACCTCAAAAAAGAAAAGAAAAAAGAAGAGTGCTTCAGCATAATGAAATTTTGCATAAGTCTATTATAGCTAGAGAATCTCATTGCTTTACAAGTTAACCATCCAGCAGTTTCAAGAATCCGTTGAGCTAGAAACCAAATTACAGAGTCAAGACTGACCCACCACCTTAAATGCGTACGGGAATATATTATAATTTTAATAAAGTGCTCTTTCATTATTTAGCCTGGGAAATGGAAGTGAAACAGAGAGGGCCAACGCAGAAAGAGCCCAGCATAAATTATTTGGCGTTGAAGTTTTCAAGTCAAACTGTTTGATTGTATGTCAAAACGAGAGCTTGATGACATCAAAGAACAGTGAAGGGAAAAAAATGGTCTTCACTCCTCTGTCACTGTCAGTTTTGACAACTAAAACTGTATTACATGCAAAAACATAGAATTTCGAACGAGGTAGCAAAATCAACCAAAGGAAATGGATAAAACGCAAAACAAATGACAAAGAAGAATGTATCCAGAGTATGGAAAGGAAAAAAGAAAACCCAAAAACGAAAAAGGAAATTTCAGACCTGAACCAAGCAGAAAAATCCAATCTTGCGCTCTGGCAGACAAAAGTGGAGCTATGTTGGTGAAGAAGAAAGTGGTGGCCTGACGAAAAAAATGGGGGGTTTTTTTAATAAATGTACCGAAAATACATGACGCGAGTGGAAAATAAATATGATGATGCTCATTGTGATTTGGTGATGGTAGTTGGAATTGCTCTTTAGTACGAACTTCCATTAAATGCAGAGGCTGAGCTTTCATCAGTGAACTAGTAGACGACGCCTCTCGCTTTTAAATCATCAGTTAAAAAAACATTTTCAGGATAATTTGGAAGTAGTCCAGAGGTTTGGGCTAATTATACAAGACTCCAAAAACAAAAAAGATTATTTACACTAAAAATATATGTAAATATGATAATTAAAATTATATCAACCAAAATAAGCATTATTGTAAACATTTAAGAGGAAAATGATATTCTTGCAAATGTCCCTATAATCAAATATCTGATGATTGTATTATTTAATTTTAAACTATATTACAATAGCATAAATATGTAGCATTACCGAAATTACTGTTCTTCTAAGTATCTTTGTAGAACTTTAGCTCAGTACTAAAATAAAATACTATAGCTGGTTATTATAAACTGTAATCTCTAGCCTCCCCATATTCTAGAGCTAAAGTGTTGCAAAACTGGAATGACACTAAGGCCCCATTTACTTTCTGTGATGGGATAAGACAAAATAATCAAGATAACTTTACACGTCAGCATTTAGTTCAGTGTTTACAAGAGATTATTCTGACATCTGATATGGAACTATACGTCCCAGTCAAGAAAATTTACTTATTCTTCATTTTTTCCATACAACTATATAATGTAATATTAAATACATTTTTTTATAGAAAATAAATAATAATCAATAAAAATTAAACTTAAAAAAAATGTGTAGTAATGATTGTATTTTATTTAAAAATTTGTGTTGATAAAATTGAGCTGAAACTGTCATTCTTTTCATAATACCAACTGAACTCTCTTGTTCACTATAATACCAAAAGAAAAAGAGGGAAAGCGAAATACGAAAAAAACTAAAAATTGAATTTGGACTTTTATTGAAAAAAAAAACAGCCATTTAAATGTGGCTACTATCTAGGAGCCAATAGCCATTCATTTTTTTCTTTATTAAGAGTTGTTACCGACCCTATCAACTATAATCAAGGACCACCATTGAATTTACATAATTGTCATTACTCATTACTAATCCAATAAATTAAAAAACTGCAGCTATGCCACAGCCCCAGCTTAACTAGTGCTACTTAATTCCATACTGATTGAGGGAGTTTCAAAGAGCCAATTATGGTGTTCTTATTTTCACAAGAAATCAAGTGGAACATTTGATGGTACGTTGTAACTATGACAAGATTTCTTTTTGTTCACACTCTATATTTCAACTCAAAGACATCAAGAGCAATCGTGATGTGCATATAGGCGTTTAGCTAAACACCCTAAATTTGTTCTGCTTCCAACTCGAAGGTTTGAGAGAAGTCGTGATGCACCTTAAAGGCTTTTATCGAAATTCACAAAAAAAATTGTTATTAAACATATGCTTGATATTATAGTATCAAACAAAATGAGAGGTGTAAGATTTGGACTCT
>BKCP01006449.1:338102-349788 GCA_008636005.1 Striga asiatica
AGGGGGAGCAATACAAGGTTCACAAGACTGATTTTATCATCCTCAATCAAATGTAATTTTATATAGCATCATGTTTTGTATATCAAAGATACGTATATTTTTAACAAGTATGTCCTCCTATTTACATTGAGTTGGGAAAGAACACCTTGAAATATTTGCTTTGTTTTTTCACCTCCACGAGCTTTAACCATGCGATCACACACCCGTGGATAGTGTTGATAGAACGGTTAAAACATATTTGGGGCAGCATTAAAAGTGATAGAAGTAGGAGAATATTGGTAAAAAATTTATTTATCAGCAACTTTTACAGCAGTTGTTTATTTTGTACTTATGGGCTTCCCCAAACTCCCAGTAGGCCCATTTCATACAGTGAAAAAGGAGACAGATTAATATCTCAAAAGTAGTGGTGTCATCTTCCTTCACCAAACTCAATGGACCATCATCACAGCAAAAATAGGGGAAACTCTTTTCAAAAGGACTAGGAACACTAATTTATTATTTGCTTTCTCATGAATATGGCAACACGTTGAGTGCCCCGTCACATGAAAGTTTTACCACTCAAGGATCAAACTTTGACAAGAGTTAGGTGAGCTCAATTAATCTGCGCCTCCTCTCCATTTAATTATACCTCAAAAGGACATGACATTAAACTTTTCATTGGACGTGAGCCAATCGAACCGCCTAAATTAAGAGTACTGTGCAGTTTTCAACAGTATCAACCATTACTAACCTTTGTTCGAAATTCTAATGATAATATGTTGGCTAGTACTCATTTAGGCCCCCATTTGTTTTTCAGCTTTTTTTTTTTTGAATTGCACTTATCACTTTTTAATTGTCTTGCATACACTTTTTCAAGTTTTAATTTTATTTATCTTACTCATATTAACAGTAATTTTAATCTATGTACCGGTAAAATTAATAAGTGAAAAATTTAAGTATGTACATGTTCTTATCATTAATAATTAGTACTCTTTTTAATTGAACTAATATTCATGCTTAATTAGAATAGATGTGTATTTCTTTTTTAATAATTGGGTGTCCTTATAAATAATTTTTACATGTTAAAGGCTAATTAAAAACAACTAATTTTACCAAACACTTTTTACAAACCGCTAATACAATCAGCTGGTCAAAACAGCTAACACAATCCGCTGGTCAAAACAGCTAATGCAATCCGCTAACAGCTAACCGCTGATTACCAAACAAGGCCAATGGTCTTTCATTTCTATAAACAAATCTAATTGAAGAGGAGTTGCACTTGCATTGCTTGGCTAGATGTAAATATCACAATAAACAAGCGAATAGATATAGATAAATCAGGAAAGATTAAAAAAAAAATCACATTGATGTAAAGCCATAAATTAAAAATAAAAACAAAAAGCTACAATTTGTTGGCTGAAATCTTGACCCCGGGAAGGAATTTCAAGAGTTGGTAGAGAATAGTTAAACACATGGGGTTAGGGGTAGTAGTATCTTCATATGTTGGCATGATTTTAAATATTTTGCTGAATCTATATATAGAATATTCAATCGTGGCTATTATGTCACTCTACTAACTCAAACAATATTGGTTCAAAACTTTTGACACGTCTTAATATTACATTTTGATACGGTATGACCGTATGAGTTCACCATTTGTAGTATGCATATGGGCATGAATAGGCAAAATAATCGGGCATATATCAACTCCAACTTAATAAGTGGTTTTGTCACAGTAAGTAGTATATGAATAATCAAGTAGTGCATAAATATTCAATAGGGTAAGGCCGTTGAGATGTAAATGGGCATATACTTGTTTGAACAAATGAAAAGAACAGTTACGAGGCAATTACACATAAGTTGATCGACTATAGAACTCAAATACTATATATTTAAGAAGCAGATATCCTCAGAAATTATCTAAGTATATTCAACCGCGTAAGTCAAGATCCGCAAAAGGAACATACTAACATGTACATCTTTGGGATTGTATCTTTACATTGCAATAGAAGCTGAAAATGTCACTAAAAATGGGATAAACTCACGTTCTGGTAAAACACACGGCATCCATTCATAGCTAGAACACAGCAGATATATTCATGAAAGGACTGGACTCTGAGAGACACAAAATAATGAATGTCCAGATTCGTTAAAGATATAAGTTATCAAGAGTTACAGGTGGAGATCAACATATAAACCTACTTGACGAGATGAAGTCGGTTAGCTAATTTTCGAAACAAATTGTGAACACAATTTGATCAGTTGTTATTTGTGGATACAGAGAAAAGAATTCTGAAACCGTTGGTATAGTATATTAGTATTCAAACTTAAAAGAAGAAACTGAAAATCGTTACATGCTATCAAACAAAGGTATAAATTCAAGGCTGAACAAACAATTAGCATTTGCATAATGTGAGATTTTCAAATGTGTGGGGAAGATAATATATCACATGAAACCAAAAATTTCAATCTCGAAACCTTTAAACTGAGTTTCTTACTGGCAACTGCACCTTCGAATGTAACTTCAAATGCATCCAAAGCACATAGCAGCATCCAATATTCATACAAATCATATGCACACATCTTTACACAGAAACTAATCCAAAAAGGTAAACGATTAAAACAACAAGCGGAAAGCAAACTAGCCGAAATCTTAAGCTGATAATCAGAATCCAAAACACGTACACAGTCAGCACCGCATTTAACGATTGGAGCACAGAAAACACAAGACCTACAGAGGCGTGTTGATTACTGCATGCAATGATCACGAGAATTTTGCAGCTAAAGCGGAAAAATGAAGTTACATCAGGACGATCGGTGGAAGAAAAGAAATGTACACGAACCTCAAGTTGTTTCAGGTGCACATCCTTATTTGGGTGGAGCCAGCTGCACCGGATCGCCAGCGTGACCCTCCAGAGGCGGGACCCATTCCCCGTGAACCCACTCGCGGTGGAGGCGGAGCTGAGATTCGTGGAAATCGATCTGCTCGCGCGAGGATCGGAAGAATATGGAGTATCGGTCTTCGCCGAGGACGGCGACCACGACGCCCTCCCACCATCCGTCGTTGTGGAAGGCGTCTACGTCCTCGCTGACGCGGAAGCTCCGGTTGGATTCGCGCGGCGGGACGGGGCGGACGAGGATGAGGCGGACTCTCTCGCGGAGGGGCTGCTCGGCGGCGGCCTTCTCGCCGTCGCCTTTGGTGATGAGGGTGTCGAAGAGGAGGGGAATGCGGGTGGTGGTGGAAATCCTCTTCGGCGGGGGCCGGAGGACGGTGGCGGTGTACCAGGAGCCGCGAAAGCCGTCCTCGTCTAGGCTGGCTTCCACTTTCGCGCCTTTTGTGAAGGGGTTTTTGGGGGAATTTCCCTCTACAGACGTCAACATTTTGAGGGATAGAGATGGAAAAGGAAATAAGTTTGAAAATGAAATTTTGGGGGTTTGTTAGCTTGTTTTAGACTTTTAAGTTTTAGCTTGTGGCATACGCATAAATCATGAGACGTGTGTGTCTCTCCAAATGATTGTAGTGACATAATGGTTGACCTAAATGAAGTATGTGTAAACAAAATATAGATTTTAAAATTAATTGAATATGCAGGTTTTAAGATTATGATCATAATTTTTAAACCCGGCCCGGTGATCAACCCGGACAGATCATCAGGTCACCGGGTTACCGGTTCAACCGTCGGGTCACCAGGTCAATTGCTGAACCGGATAATTAATTTTAAAATTTTTAAAATTATATATAGAGTATTTTTGTTATATAAATATACATAAAAGTAACAAAATTAAATGTTGTGTAAAAAATTTGTATATTAAAGTGTTAATAATATGTATCTCATGATAAATATTTACCATATAAACATATATACATATTTTTATTTTAAAAAAAAATAAAAAAGAATATAAAAAAATATATATGGACCGGGTCAACCGAATTGACCCGGCCGGATCAATGTCCCGGGTCGGCCGGGTTTTGACCGGGTTTGACCGGGTCCTTGGTTGCCCGGTCCAAATATTCCACCCGGACCGGTTTCGGCTCCGGGTCGACCCGCCGGGCCGGTTCGAGTCTCAAAACACTGATTATGATGCATATTTATTATGTCAAATTTTATGTTATCTATATAGTAAACAATTTTTATGTTATCCATTGTGTTATGAAAAATGCTACAAGTATATATAATAAATGTACATAAAGTTGTACATAATACTCACATGGAGTAAGTCCACTTAATTTTATAAAGTTGTACATAACACTCACATGGAGTGAGTTCACTTAATTTTTTTATTTTTGGTAGGACTCACTAAATGTGAGTGTTATATTCTGTTATTATATAGCATTAACATGATTCACTCTCAAAACACTAGAAAGTGACATCGCAAGAGAAAACCCGCGGCAATTATTTATTTGGTGGCATCACTGGCATCGTAAATAAATCACAAAAACAAAAAGAGAGATATTATTAATAACCAAAAAAAAAGAGATATAGGCACTGCACAATGAGTTCCCAGCCGTTGGATCGGCACACAACCGCACAGCTTTGCGTGTGATCCAATGGCTCTGAACTCAGCGTAAACATTAGTCTCATCAATAGGATCGAGTTACTCCAATTCAAGATCAATCGAGATTGAATCATCAAATATATCGATAATTCCAGGACGCCTGTGGAAGAAAGCAAATAACTAACCATGTATAATTTACAAGCACATATTCAGATCGATTTCCATTCATTCATACCCTTCAAATTTAATATTTCACTAGTCAACGAGAATTCAGTTAAATTAAATTCGTGCTTAACATACTACATAGTCATCCAAGAGTCTAGCAAACGGACCAACATAAAAACAAGACAACATACAGAATACACAAAATACAGCCCCGCAGTCAGTTACCTACAAGGCTATAAACACTCACCAAAACGCACGAAAGACCCAAAAGTTAGCTAGAACCCCTAAACTTCACACACATTGCCTACATCACCATAGCAGAAGAAGCTATACCTTCGAATTCAAGCTTCAGATTCTCCAGACTCTGCTCGGCCTCCCTCAAACGGGCCCCAGCAGACACAATCTCATTCTCCTTCCCTTCTTTAGCCGACTCAAGCATCGAGAGCTTCTCCTGCAGCTTCCGCGCCTGCTCTTTCAGCTCCTCGATCTCCTTCTCCAACTCGCCTTTCTCCAGCTGGTGGCCCGAGATCTCACAGTCGAGCTCCTTAGCCCGTCCCACGAGCTCCGCCTCTTTATCCTTGACAGCGAGAAGGCCCGCCACGCGGGCCCGTATGGCCTCAACCTCAAACCCATGCGACTCCAGCTCAGCGAGTGTCTCGAGTATGTCATCCATGGTGCTCTTTGGGTCGTCAAACTGCAGCTTGCAGGTTGTCTCGACAGCACTCGAGAAGTTGACCATGAGGCCTATGGCAAGGCCTTCGCGCATGCTCTCCTTGATGCTTTCGAGAGGCTGGAAATGGGGGTTTTGAGGTAGCATACAGAAGGCGTTTAGTGACCAGATTGTTTTCCAGAGCAAACTGGTCTTTGCAAATGGCAGGTTTTGGTGCTCGGTTGAAATTTGGATTTGGGTTTCTTGGGGATTTTCGGTGGCCTCCTTCAGCACTGCTGCATCATCTTCCCCCTGTTTTTCCTTGCTTTCTGTGAATTGCTTAACAGCAGCAGTCACGGGAGATAGGCCTGCGGAAAGCCAGAGTGTTATTAGGATGAAGTATTTGAAGGTGTTGTTTTGTAATTTCCTCAAAGGTGAAAGCTAGGAAGCAGAGAAAACTAATGAATTTACTTGATCCATCAACTGTAGATGGAGATTGTATCCTCTTCCCTCCAATCCACTTTGAAAGTGGTTGGTCGTCAAGTTCAATGCTGGGTGCTTCAGAATCATTATCTACGCCTGGTGTTGGGATAACTTCGGCTGATTTCCCTCCAGAGACATCAGCGGAATCTACAATGCCATATAAAGATGTGGTAGAAAAGATTGCTCAACATTTGATCTGATTATTATTAAAGAACAAATTTAAATTAATTTCTTATAATACCCACAAACATCTAATTTTGCACTCTTTTAATAAATGTACCCTATTCCGGTCTTTACAAAAGATAGTAGGAGCTAGTTCTAAATCACAAGGATTTCTTTTCCAGTTACACCCTTCTTTAAGTGAAGTCGACAAATCCAAGCACACAACAGTTGCATGAAATGATCAGCTTGGCAACCATAATCCACAAAGAAAAAGCTTACCTTCAACTTGGGGTGAAGTCATACTCCGTCTTTTTCCTCTTTTTGACACACTTTTCTTCTGTTGCATTGACTCTTTAACAACCTTCTCCTCTAGCTTTCTAGCAGAGGTTGTTTTCTTCACTGCTCCTTTTCTACCTTTGAGATCAGACGGACTAGTTCCTCCATCTAGTGACATCTTCTCAGAGCTGTCCGTACCAACCGCCTCTAATTGAGAAATTCTATTCTGATCATCATCTTTCGTGTTCGAGTCATCTGAAGCGACAAATCCGTATTGAGATTTTCGTTTAACATTAAAAAATTAATAATATACAACTAATCCAGCACAAATTGAAAAGAACATAAGCCAAAAGGAACCTGCAACTGGAGTCTGATCACTTTCAGATGGGTTTTTTCGTGGCCTCCCCCTCTTTCTCCTTTCACTTAGTTCTCCATGTTCTATTAGTTTAATTTCCTATGGATGGAAAAAAGAAAAATAAGTAAGACACAGAATATACTAACAAGTTTCAAAATTGAAAATGATCTAGTTGAATAAGTATAGTGTTAAAGATAATTTATCTCGTCATCATTTTCCTGTACCTCAGTTTCCTGTGTAAAGGCGTCATGTAAGTTTTGTTTCTCTTTGTTCTTCATAATTTCCTTGCTGCTGGCACTGTGTTTCCTCTTATCCCTTGACTTTCCCGGTCCAGAGATCACCATTTGCCCGCATGGCAAACCGATAACAACAACCTGCCCATTTTGAGCATCTATTGCAGTGTTATCCAGGGCATCTGGCTTCTTTCCTGCAAATGAATTTTCATGTTGCCAATTAAACAAAATGTAAAAACATTCTGGCAGTTTTAAAAAGACATGGTTATACGAGAAAAAAGGTATACCCTCAGCACCAGGTTGCAGATTTTCAACTTGGCTAGTTCGTGCACCACTATTCTTCACATCACGTGGTGTGGAATTGATTTTGCGTGTAAGACTTTTCCCTCTCCGCTTCATGATTTTCCAGATCCAAATGCAAAAATCAATTGGTCAATACATATGCAATCAAACAAAAAGAGAGAGAGATAGAGAGAGGGAGCGAGAGAGAAGTATAACCAGATCACTGTTTCACGACATTTTTCAATGATACATTTTTTGTTGGCTGAGAATATTTATGAAAAACTCATCCGCTAAGCATAAAAGGACTAAGCCATAGTAAGATGCTTGTGCATAGTCCAAAGTCCAAACAGATGACATTTATGAACTCTATGAATAAAGGCACCAACAGTAAACAATTGCTCTACCAAACTGACGTTGCTAAAAGGTTAACTCCATAAAATATTACATTCCAATAAACATGATATGCAGCCATGTGGTATAGAATTTCCACTCGTGCATCATTTATTACAGTAAAATCTTAACTGTTGATGGCCCACACAGACAACCTGCAATGCCCGCTTGAATTTGGTTAACTGATATACAGCGTGTTGTGACTGATTATTAAATGGAGAACCAACCAGTGATTTTAACTAATGAACTTTCATCAATTGATTAGACACAGAACAATGAGACACAACAAGCAAAGAGTAGAAGGCGTGACTTACAGTTCTCTTCCCCCATGAAGGATTATCAGATGAGAGATCCCCTGTTGCACTTTGTTTACCAGGAATTTCCACATTATTTGCTGAAACTGGACTAACAGAATCGCTCAACATTTCTTGAGTAGTTATATCATGTTTCTCCTGTTGTTTCTCTACAAGTACAGATCCTCCTTTGAGCTTCTTCTGGCACTGAGAGAGGGCATTTTGGGAATCATATGAACGCCTTATTCTTTTTGGCCGAGGTGTTACATTAGGCGTTTTCTTCAAATTAGGTGTTAATTGCTCCACTTGACTGTCTTGACAGGTCAGCGAAGAGGAATTTTTTTTACCAATAGCATTCTCTCTATCACCAAAATTGTTCACTGGAAAATTTGGCACAGAGGTACTAGGATTGTTGGATGTGTGGTGTACATCTGTTCCACCATCTGGAGACGAGATCTTGACATCCTGAATAATTGTCAAGACTCAGTGCTTTGGCTTATTTCTAACAACATAACACACAAGATACTTAACTTTCTGGTATCAAAACTGGCCACATAAAATCCTAAATTCAGAACAAACAGCCAATTTTTTATGATCATAGTGAAATGAAAACCAATACCCTGGTGGGTGCACACACACATAGCAGATAGTCAGACTCACACATTGCTTGATCATAAGACTTCTACGGATTCATAACGAAATAAATTTTAACACAGTCTTCACTCTATGCCTCTCTAATTTGTTAAATAACAAATATCCCTCCCTTTTTAAAGACATCTTGAATAAACCACTATAAAAGGGATGAGGACAAAAGAATTTGAGGGGTGAGGGGGTTGGGGGGCACAGGGCGGTGGTCGCCTCCCGTGGACTTCAAAATTGTTGTTTTTATGTATAGTCTTATAAGATTCTAGAATTTTTATTTTCTTACTTGCTCCCCCACTGACATAAATTCCTAGATCTGTCCCTGGATGTCAATAAGGAAAAAATAGAAAAGAAATATAATGTCTAACCATAAATCAAAGGTGAAGAAATCCTAGAGTAATCAGAAAGAACCTGTGGAGAAGTGATCCATTTGCCATCCTTCCATTCCATATGAGGTCTTAATTTTGACATATGGAACTCCTTTTCCATATTCAACTGTTTAAAGGTAACAAGATACATACTATCCTCAAGCTTTGCCCGAATAAGTCCACTCCACCAGCCACAATCAAAGTATGCATCAACTTTTCCCAATAAAACAAAATTTGTATCCTTGAGAAGTGGAGGCTGCGGCCTAAGATGGAGGGAATCAACTATTAATTGGGTAGTCTGAGCCTCGAGATCTTTAGTTTCGTCATTATACTTTACCAGATATGTTCCATCACCCAGCTGTTTGTGAATTGTTGCTGGGAACCAAGCATCCTGGCCATCTTCTCGGTCAAATGACACTTCTACCTCTTTTTCCATGTCAAACATCCACCCTGCTATACTCTACACAAAATTCAAAAACAATAAGGTAATTGCATTGATGACTAATGTTTCCATGCATCTTCTAAAATTCAATCATTGCATAGTCCAGTTAACGTGTGCTTTACAATCAAAGCATTTCTATAAAAAATCATTTGCCACACCACACAATATGCAACAAGAAACCATATCTGACCACTGGACATATCTGCTAAAGTGCTAATAGAATTATGACCATCTTTACAAAGTGGGGAGGGTACAAAATCAAGCTCCAAAATCTATCGAAATATCAAGTTACAAAGCCACAAACCATCCACCAGAAATTATGGAATCACATGAAAACATTAGAAATCTATCTATCTCAAACAAAATAAGGCACCTGTAACTAGCTTGTACCCGTAAAGGAACATGCCCAAAATCACACACCAACCCAAGCTTGACACAATCATTATCAAGTTCTCTTCAGATCATCAGATGGAAAAGAAAAGTAAAAAAACAAAAAAAAAAGTCCTGAATTACGGCTCGAAAAAATGTTCTATACCTGCCTGTCGGGTCTGACCCAGCTCCCGTTAACCCAATCCCAGTGAACCCTAAGTTCAGACAAGCTAAACTCGCGCACGTCGGGAGGGTTCTGAAACGTCACGGTGTACCTACTCTCCGCACCTTCCTCCACTACTCGCGTCACGACACCGATCCACCAGCCGTCGTTGTACAGCGCGTCGACGGCGTCGCCAGGCCCAAAACCCCCGACAGCTTCCTCTAACGGCGACGACGGCCTCACGCACGAGACGTCGACGTACTCCCTCAGCAGCTTCGATCCGCCTCTTGGAACAAGCAAATTTTGGTACTCCACTTGGATTTCCCCCGAGCTTTTGTCACCTAAAGATACCACGGTGGCGGAGAAGTATGTGTCCTTGAAGTCTGGCTCATGTGTTCGAACTTCAACTAAGGCGCCTACTGGAAAAAGATCGGAGTGGACGCCAGCGCGGTGGTCGCCGTCGTGGAGGTGGTGGTGGGAAGAAGAGTTTTTCTTGGAGCGTGGTCTGAGTGGTGGATGCGTAGCAGCACCGCCCATTGTGTGAGTGAGGTGTGTATGCGAGGGGCTTAATGGTCACTCACACACTGTCCAAAACCCCAAAAGGCAAGCCCTAGCCTAGTCACGTTACAGTAGTCTTTACCTACTGTCTTTTCAACTTTCCCTCCATTTCTGTACATCACTTTGTTTTTAACGTCTAATATTGATTTTACCAATAATAAAAAATACTATTGAAAAATAATAAATAAAAAGTTCTTACATATTAATTATTTTGATTTTAATTGAATAACCATAATTATTTTAAAAAAAAAATTGGTTGAGTTATGTTTGCGTGAAATTTTTGAATTTGTATTAAAATAATATTTAAAATATAATTATTAAAGTTGATTTGGTATAAAAGTAAAAAAGTGTTAATTGAAAGTGATGGAGAGTCCCCGAGGGAGTGAGGGTAACTGACTGATGGTGGAGGGTAAGGCCTTGCTTGTTGAACCCAAAGGTCATGAGTTCGATCCTGACTATCGTGGGAGTAGGTGATGGGGCACTCCTATTCTCTTGGGTGGATTAGTTCCGTCTCTCTGAGTGTGGATCCCGTAGCCCGTTTAGGCAATAGACCAGTTAGATTCGTACCCCCTGGAGACCCCGGATGAATGTGGGGATACCACTCAGTCGTAAAAAAAATTATGGAGAATTAAAATTATGTGAGTTGATGAATACTAAATTGAAGTTGTTGTAATGTGTGAAGATGATTGATTTGTATCATTTAATTATATTAATAATATTGATGAGAGTTTGATTGAGTTAAATTTGAATTAACAAATTTATCTAATAAAAAATGGTTAAATAATAGGTTTTGGGTCGATGGGTCGTTTGGTAACCCAGGTCATAGGTTTTTGGTCATCGTGCTTCAAGTTGTTCGATGGGCCGAGTATTTACAGGGTTTTGGTAGTCATCTGGGTAGCTTAGTACATGCAATGGGTCGAGTTAGATATGGTTAGCGGAGACCTGATGGTAGATCGAGCGGTTTTGGTTGGCTATATTTCGTATCTATATCACCTAGTCCCCACGTGCTTTGTGCGAGCCCAATCCGTAGCTCGCTAAGAAGATGACTTAAGGTGACATGTCGTCTTGTTTCAGGTTGTCAGGTGATTTAAATGTAGATGTGAGAGGACATTTTAGGGTTTGAAAAAATGTATCTCATACAACGTAACTTATTAGACCCTTGCAATCTAGGCCCTTGATTCATTTCTTAATCCAAAATGGTTCTAAATATTTAGGATATTTATGTGTGCCATAACTATTTAGAACCATTTGAATAAAAAATGAATCAATGGCCGAAATCACAAGGGTCTAATAAGTCACGTTGTACAAGATATCTGTTTTCGGACCTTAAGATGTCCTCTCCTATCCACATTTAATGCACCTGACAACTTGAATGTACCT
>BKCP01006460.1:1192-21856 GCA_008636005.1 Striga asiatica
AAAAGGCTAAAAGTCGCAGGAAAAACGACCTTCAAGCTGAAACTCGTCGATCCATGGGCTGCGTGAGGATGAGGGAGAATCTCGCTGGTAGCGACGGAGGGCTGGAAGTCGAGAGCCGATTGACGAGAATAAGGCGACGGAAATTGGAATTTGTATCCAGGGGCATCATTTGAAAATTTGATATGTTCTAATGACTTAATTGCAAATTTCAGAAATTTTAATATATTGCAATTTAGTTTCTGGGTCAATTTGTAATTTACAAAAAAAAAAAGTGTATTATTTTGTATATATTTTTTATGCACATATATATATTATAAAATTATATAAGGATATTAAATAAAAATATTAAAAAACTAAATATATTTTTATATTATAAATTGTAAATTAGTACAATTATTTAGATTAATTCGATTGACCAACCAAATAACTCAATCATATGAAAAATCACAATGCATAATGCGAAATAGTATCATAATTATGCACATTAGTGAATACCACATTGCACAACAGTGTTGAACCAAACGCACGTTAACGCATTCGAGAATGCACATTATAATACCAGTATAAGTGTATATCGCACAATAACATCACGTAACGCCCAATTCTCGGCGGCGTCACGGCTGACCGACGCTCAGGCGTCGCCGCACCTCCGCTAGGCTGCCGCGCCGCCGTATGTGCCGGAGCTCCGATTCTCTGCCATCCACCTCAACCACAAATCTCGGACAAAATCCGGCAACCGGTCGGTGTCGGGATCTTTGCATCAGCCGTCGGAGCTCTCAGTCACGCGCACACGTCGCCGTCGCTGGTCCATCGCCCTGAGCTCCATCGCCTTCGTTTTCCGTCCATCTACATAGACGGCCTATTTCACCCACCCCGCTGGAAGTAGGCGCCGGAGATCAGGTCGGGACGGGAGAAGCACCGAGAGGAACGACTGAGACCGCTTATCACGTCGACGTCAGATGTATCGGCCGGAGATGGTTGAATGGCGCCGGTGGAGTGTTGGGGAGGATGAAGATGATTTGCCCATTTGGGAATTAGGGCACGATTTAGGAAATTAGACAATCCCAATGGGGCAGATTGCAATTTGATAAAATTTGAGTACATTTAAATATGGGACATGTGCTAAATATGTGATTATAGACATTTAATAAATATGGGTTAATGATAATAAATTTATAATGTATTGTTTATGTTCACATTAAATATATATGCGATGTGAGTGTATCAAGAAATGCACATTAATGACCGACACATTGCACATCAATAACTGGCGGACTGCACCATATACAACCGAAACAGAACTAACTAAATTATTTCGTTCAAAGTTGTATAATAAAGTACAAATATGTATTTACATTAAAATTTTGGTTAATTTAATTTTGACGTTACAATTAAAAAAAATGAAATAACACATCAACCGGACAATATAAAAAAATACTATTATTATTTTTTATATATATTTCTTCAAATATATTGTTAAATTAAGTCGTAAACAACGACAAAAAAAAAAAAATTAACTTATGAATATAGTTTTATAATAAAGCACAAACAATTTACGGGATTTAAGGTAAATCAGGTAACTAGTTTGATAAACGTATTAATTCACTACAATTATAAGCAGTGCACTTTATATATTAATACGTTGCACTTTATAAAACGACACCTTGCACTTCATAAAACAACACGATGCACTTTATCACAACACGATAAATTAAAATAATTTATAATTTACATTATAAAATATAAAATATAATTTATATTTATAATATAAATTATAAATTATTTTGATTATTTAAATTAATTTAGTTAACCGAAAAAAATAATCTAGTTATTTTGGTTTTAGTTTAGGCTTGGACAAAACATTAAATAATATTTGCACTTTTAGTACGCATTAATTTAAAAATAATCTAATTAATTTTAGATGGATTGCACTATATCGATCGAAAATACGACATTTTGCACTTTATAAAATAGTACGATACACTTTATCACAACACAATGCACTTTATATATTAATATGTTGCATTTTATAAAACTCCACTTTGCACTTTATAAAATAACACGATGCACTTTATCACAACACGACACAACAACAACAACATACCCAGTATATTCCCAACAGGTTGGGGTCTGGGGGGTCAGTTGTACGCAAACCTTACCCTTGTAATTATACAAGGAGGCTGTTTCCGTAGCGACCCAAGGTGCATTGCGCCGTTTGATATATTTTTTTTTTCTAGAAACTTCACTAATAGAAGAAGCACTAGAATTTAATTGAGCCATTTTGATCTAGTCCATTATTAGCACTATACCAGGAGAATTGTCAACAATGACTCTTCCAGCTCCATTTTCAATGGACAAAACTTTATCACAACACGATAAATTATAATAATTTATAATTTATATTATAAAATATAAAATATAAGTTATTTTTTTTATAATATACATTATGAATAATTTTGATTATTCAGATTAATTCGGTTAACTGGACAAATAATCTAATAATTTTGGTTTTGGTTTAGGCTTGGACAAAACATTAAATAATAAAAGTGCATATTAATTTTAGACAGATTGCACATAAATGTCTCTCAGATTGCACGTAAATTATTGTAATTCTAATAATAGATTGAATAATATTAGTTGGTTAATGACAAATAAATTTTTTTTTGAAATAAAAAAAATAGCCGAACAGGTTGAACTATACAAACAAAATATTGCTGATTTCTTTTTCTAATATTTTTTTTACAAATGATACTATTTTTTATTTATATTTTTTATGTATTGCGAGTGCAGATTAACGTTGTACGGATTGCACATAAATGTCTCTCAGATTGCACAAAATCGAACAACGTCCAACAATCGAAAAAATTATTTTGATTAAATCGAAAAAACTATTTTATATATTTTTACTTTTAATTTTAAAAATATTTCCGATTCGAAACTCCATATGTTGTTCAAATATAATTTTCAAATTTTAAAAGTTCAGTTATTTGTGTCAATGTCGGCTTTAAGTTTTAAAATTTACTTATCATTATTATTGTATTTATTAAACTATTAATAATTTAGTACAAATATTTATTTAACTATTAATTTATGTTATAATTAAAATTTTAAAAAAATACACAATAGTCCCTAACATTAACCTAATTTCCATAAGCAAACCCTAAATCAATTCAACCCCAAATCACCAAAATTACATCACAAAATCAGCAAAATTTGACGCAGAAATCAATTACATCACAGAAATCAGCCAATTCGCCCTTCAGTTAGCCAATTTGATTACCCCTAAATCAATTACATCACATAAATCAGCCAAAAATACATCACAGAAATCACCAAACTCATTCACCAAAATTACACTCACAGAACTCGGTCAATAAGCCCTTCACCAAACTCATTCACAGAAAATTAGCAACAATCTATGCATCCTATATCAAAATTCACCTGTTCCACCTCAGCCATAAAAGCATTTCCGGCCGCCGCATCCAATCTCCCGTTCAGGTCGCCGGCGAGCTCATCCCGTTCAGGTCATCTTCGTCTTCACCACTCGAATCTATTGTCGCCCTCTGCAACTCGCCGGAACGGCTGCCCTCGCCGTCGGTACAATCGGGGAGCTCGAATGGCGGGCTTAGCGAGATTGAGATATGGGCAGGTGACGGTGGTGGCGGTGCTGGGATGGTTGGCGGCGCTCGACGGGATGGTAGCGGCGGCGGCGACGGTTGGGCGGCCACGGGAGAGATCGGGATAATGGCAGTGACCGGTGGTTTGGGGTGGGTTGATTCCGGCCGTGTCTGGGAGGAGGAGAAGGGGAGGGCGCTGACAGGGATGGCTGACCGCGCTCGCTGGGGCTGAATTTCCGCCTTGCCCGCTGGAGTGTGTGTGTGTGTGAGTGTGTGTGTGTGTCGTGTGTGAAATTGTGTGTGAATGCGAGAGATGAGAATAAAAAATATAGTGTGGGTCATGTGGTATATGTGTAATGACCAAATTACCCTTAATTATCGGTCAAATGTATATATTTGACCACAATAGTTCAGATAATTACAAGATTATCATTAATGATTGACCATTAAATATGAAAGTTTGACTTCATCTACACCATTGACTTGATAAATCTAATGGTGTAGATTTATTCGCATTAAAAGTCATTCTCATACGATCCTTTCTCTCTGTATATATATATGTATTAAAAATAGTTAGGCCCCTTCTCGACCTAGATCCGTTCCTGGCCTAAAGCAAAATTGGCTCATTATTTATTGAACTAGCAATTTTGTTACTCTTTAATATTTTGCCGACAGTATTAGCGCATGATTTAAAATTGTTCCTACAAGTTCTAATTTTGTGTCCTCAATCGAATGACAAATTTCTTTTAACTAATCCCTAAAAGCAAATTTCTTTTATCTAATTCCTAAAAGCATTTTCAAAGTGACTTTTGACATTAATAAAAGTCATCCATATCATAAGCTTTTGAAAGTGTGTTACTAATTTTTTCTCCAATGCATCTTGTCATGAACTCTTTCACGATGAGGTGGATGTCATTTAATGTTGACAATATTCAGCCCTTTCTAATATCTAACATCATGTTAAACATGATAACTCATCAATTCACTTTATATTCAATTTGAACCAAAGAGTGTCTTTCTTGGCCTGCATATTCCAAAGCGTTCGCGCGAGCAATCCTTGGTTCCTAATTTTTTATTTTTTTGCATCCATTAATTATTTTAATTGGTCCACCTATACAAATAATTTCTTACAAAATTGATGCATTGGAGATAGTAATTTGATTCAAATTTCTAATTCTTTGACACTATTCCTATGTGGATTAACATTATAATTATTAATTGACATGTGCTAAAAATAATTGTCTTTCAAATTCATAGCTAGTATCGGAGATGCTCTAAATGCCAACCGAAGCATTGGATTAGAACTTAGAAGTGCCAGCCACATAGAATTATAGGGCTAAAGTAGCAATTAAAGCCGATAAATCAGACAACTGGAGACAATCAAAACCATGTACGAGGGCACAAATTTCATGTGCTCCCAATTCAATAATTTGGGGAAAATAATCTAGTCCCAATTTTATAGTACTCTTTGCAAATTCCAAATTTGCAAAGGAAATAAGACAGACCTTATAAATTTGAAGTCATATTTGTGATGATTTTCTCTTGCAACCTAAAAATGTTAAATACGTACATTTACCATTTTCAACAAGGCACATATCATTTATGAATAAGAAACATAGAATTGGGCGTATATGAATTTGCAGCATTCCAAAATTTCACATCATTTAATGAACAATTTCATCAATAATCACACATTACGATCCCCATAACTGTGCTTATAATTTTCATACTCTTGTTCTCCAGTCACCTAGAGGAAGTTATGAACCACTACAAATCCTAGACCAGATATAAAAAAAAGAACAATACTGCAAATTATGGGCTCGAACTTTGTACAACGATCTCCGGTATCAAATTCACCTCGAGACTTCGACTTCGGGCCTTCGGCTATTCTTCCGAATCGATCTTTTCCCGCTAAACGAAAAAGATCTCTTCATCAAAACGGGCCTTTTCTCAAGAGAACGTCCAAAAGACGAGCTCTTTATCGTCCTACAAATCCTCAAATTCTTACACCCTCTTTTCAAAATCACGTCCGAAAAAATCCGCCTCTCGATAACTCCCATTTTAGCACACGAACACCCCTCGTCCCTCCTAGGACAAACTGACTCCCGATAAACATCCGTACCACATGAAAAATCCACTGAAACCGACCTCCTCACATTCTCTCTAAATCCTCGATCCAAACACGCCATACGATCACTCAAATCACTAAGCACCCTAACCCTAAATTTATTATTATTATTACTACTAATAAACCGACTTCCCAATAAAATATTAGCTAGCTGATCTTCAATCTCGATTCCATCCATTCGCACACTAACCCTAAATTTATTATTATTATTATTACTAATAAACCGACTTCCCAAGAAAATATCAGCCAGCTGATCTTCAGTCCCGATTCCATCCATTCGCGCCTCACCTCCATTTTCTCCCACTAAAACCGAGCTACTCGGGCTCGGAGGCTCATCACTTTTCGCATCCAAATTAACCAACCCACGACAAATGGGGCAATTCTTGTTCGACCGGAGCCAAGTGTCGATGCACGAGACGTGGAAAGTGTGGCTACACTTAGGCAAGAGGCGAAGCGTCTCGTTCTCTTTAAATTCGTTGAGGCAAACCGAACAATCGCCTCTTCCGAGCACGGCCACACTACTCTTTCCGTACACGAAAGTCGGGATTAGGTCAATGGTCGTCTGCGGAAGGCCGACCGTGCGAATGTGCCAAACGGGATTGTCCGGATTCGACCCGTTTTCGACTGTTTGGAAAATTCGAGCGCGGCGTGAACGGTATTTGGGTACCGTGAGGTAGGATAGGAAGACGAAAACGGCACTTAGTATGCCGAGCATTAGGATTAGGATTATGGATATCCTCTGGTGGTTTTTGGGGTGATTGGGATGTGGGATTGGGGGTGGGGATTGGAGGTAGCAATTTTCGGGGCACACGTAGCACATGTAACATGATGAAGAGGATTTGTTGTCTTGATTTTGTAGAAGCTTTCTGTAATAAAAGGCCATCAAAGAAGAAAAAAAGTTTGAAAATTATCAAGAAACAGAGCAAATAGGTGAGATGTGAAGTTAAGTGTCTAGAGAAATTGGATGAGAACAAGGATTATTATTTTCTTTTTTTTTATCAGTTTTTGGTGTCTAGATAAACGAAGCATTTGATCAAGCATCATGGAAAAGGAATTGAATTTGATGATGAGGGTTATCATTTTCAGAGGAGAATTTGAGAGGGGATTTGGTGGGAGTTCATAATGTTCTTTGTTTTGAAGTGTAGCGAAAAGTCAACGAGATTGTTGACTTAATCACGTGTTTGGGAGTTGAGGTGGGGCACTCTGCCAGCGACATGCTAAATCCAAACCACAAATTTTAGGGTGTTGTGTTTAAAGAATAATAAATGAGTTTCAAAGTTTACGCTCAATTTATGTGAAGAGAGTAGTAGCATAGGACCCCCCAGAAAGGGGCAGGAGTAGACACAGAGACATAATAGGGTGTACGGGGTGAATTTCAACCTTGGCATGCACTCTCTTACTAAGTTTCTAGGGAGATATAAATAAAATTAATTTTGATTGTATTTATTAATTAAAGTGAAATAATTTTAAATAAGGTTAATTGAGTTGAGAATTCAGTGAAATTATGAGTTCGTATTATAGTAATATCTAAAATATAAAAATTAAATGTGATGTGCACTATAAAAAAAAATTGTTATATTCTAACGAAAAATTCTATGGTAATATTTTTTAACGAAAATTCTAACGGATATTCCAGTGGTAGAGCTTCCGTTGGAATGATTCCAACGGAATTCCAACGAAAATATTTCGTTGGAATGTGTTTTTCATTAGAATTTTAGATGGAATTTGATGATTACAACGGCTATATTTCCAACGGCTTTTTACCGTAGGAATTTCTGTTGGAATATGAAATTATCGTTGGAATTTTTATTTCCACCCCCATTGAAAAATCTACCGTTGGAATCGCGAAAATCTAGTAGAAAACTCATTCCAATGGAATTTATGTTGGAATGATTTCAACGGAAATAATAGCATTGAAAAATAGTCAGCAATTGGAATTCTATTCGAATATATTTTCGTTAGAATTTCATCTTTTTCTTGTAGTGGTGATTACCAAAAAAGATGTGATTGCAAAATGACAAAGTTGATGTGTGAGTTGAGTAGTAAATTAAAGTTGATGTGTTGTATAAGGATGATTGATTAGTACTATTTAATTATAATCATAATATTGAGGTGAGTTAGGTTTGATTAATTTGAGTTGAATTTTGAGTTAAAAAGTAATAAAAAAAAAAAAAAAAAAAAAAGTCGGACATTTAATATGGGTTATATTTTATAGCCAATCGCTCATTTACACATCATGCTGAGATCTATTCACGCAGTCGCATGCGTGAGTGTATATGATTCAATATTTAGAGAAAAAGACACTAAATATTACTCAATTTTATTATTCAATATTTCTCTAAACAACATTTATAAAATAATATGTAATACAAGGCTTAAACAAGTTATTTGGAACTTTGTCTAAAAACTCTATATTCTCCCTCTCTTGAAAATATTTAAGGAACACACAATATGAAAATGGGTTTTAGGATTAATCAAACTTTATCACTTTTCTTCACAAGATTTTACAAAGAAAAAAAAATATATATTTATAGGACTCATTGACAAGTGGTTACAAAGGTAAGAGAGATTTTATTTAAGTTCACAACTCATCTTCTTTATGGAACTTATGTCCATCAAGTTGCAACTTTTTTAATTAATGTAAAAATAATTAAACCGATAAGTCATGCTTGTGAAAAATGAAACTCATCCCACATGCATTTGCTTGAAACTTATCTTATATTCATGGAATGTGTAACTTGTTGAGTTGATTCTAACGAGAATAATTTATAACTGGGTTATTTGAACCTCGGGCCATCTCTCAAGTAAGACTGTTCGGAGCTTCGCTCACTAAGTAGTTGTCCATGATCACAAAAAGAGCAAATAAAATCCTAAATATTCTATCCAGATGATTGGGGTTGAATAAGACTAAAAATAAGGAATTAAAAGCAATTGAAAGCAAGTAAAGAAGGACGAGAGCTTTAGGAGAGAAGATGAGAATTTTGGTTTACCGAAGTCTCTATAACCCGAGAAAAACGCACACAAATGAAGAGAAATATGCAAGCACCAAGTTCTTAGGTAATTAATACTAGCTTTCTTAACCTAAATCATTAAGCTTTAACCAAAGTCTCAACCTTTAAAACAAGATAAACAACTATTTAACTCCTATAATCACTTAGGCAAGCGATGAAAATAAAAAGTTCTAAACTTTCCTACATTCAACAAGCAAACACTCACATTCACCTTGAAAAATTTCATAAACAAAAAGAGAACAAATACGGAGTAATGAGACGTAAAAGTAAGTACCCGCTCTTCTATTGCGTTCTCTAAGAAAACCGGAGTGAAAAACTCGAAACTTGCATAAAAATAAAGTACCCACTTTCCGACTTGGCACGCGCCGCACAACTTATTGTTTTGTATGTTTTTGTTGTTATTTTGTTTGTTTTTGTGAGTTTTAGTTGAGTTTAGTCTATTTTAGATTTTTCTCGGTCCATTTAATCGTATTGCTCATTTTTGTACTTTTGGTGTCTTTTTAGTGTCTTGTGCTTTTTATTTCTCTTTTTACATTTTATTTTAAAAGAATTCGCATTTCGAAAAGTCGTCGGAAATAGTGCCCAGTTCGATTAATATAAGTCAGTTCATTTTATTTTCGTGAATGTATTTTTATTTTTTTTGTTAAACTCGACTAAATCTAATAAACTAGTTAAATTGTATAGATGTCCTCATCTACTTAAATTGTTTCAAGTTTATTAATTCTTTTGCTAAACAAAAATCGTTCCAATTTTTATGTTCAAGTGTAACCTCTTTGTGAGCCTTTATCTAGCCAATTTTCCAAGCAAGATTCAAGATATTTTTCGGCCACTTCAAGCGCATATTTTCTGCCCATTAACTAGAGGAAAACCGCCCCTCTTCCTAAATGATTTTGGCACCAAAACATTGAATTCAAATTCAAATCCTTCTGCCCAATTAAGGTAAGCATCCTTAACCCCCAATCCTTCCTTATTCTCGGCCACACCATTCAAAGTGGATCAGCCAAATCTTTGTGAGGTCAATCTCTTTCTTTTTGAGTTACTTCTCCCAATTAAAGTCCCTAAATGATGGCCTTAATATCAAGCAATTGATCCTCTTTTCTCATCAAACTCTCAATCCGAAATTGAAGTACCATTTTTTTCTTTTATTAGAAATTCAAAACTGTAACTTGAAAATTTAATTGATATACAATACATTGTAAGACTTTCTGGGCTAGTGATTATAGATGCTATGATTATAGATGAGTTGTTCCAATCAACTGCTCGTCTTCGAAACAAAGCTCCAATCGAAAACAAAATTAATTAAAATTAACAAGGCCCGTGTTCAGAAGAAATGACGCCCAGCCCCAATCTATTTTTCCCCAACAACAGGCCCAATATATGATTTCCAAAACATTTTTTTTTTTTCAATTCGCAGCCCATTTACCAAAACTATTTTTGTTTTATTTTATTGAAAAAATTATACTATTTATCTTTAATTCTGTTTTATTTTTATATTGTTGAATTTTTTATTTTGATTGCAAATGTACTGTAAATATTTTATTTTTATCACAAGAAAATTGCCGCAGGTCAAATTAATTAACATGTTATGTTATTCATGTAAGCATATATTATGGATCTTGAGTAAATAATTTAGTGTATATGAAATACTTACTTGATACGAAAGACGATACAATTGTGTTCTTGATCTAAACTAGTTTTTCCCTCCTGGCCGACTCGTTATGTAGAAGAAAACTGAAGGAAAAAATATTGTGTTCCCTAATTGGAGGAGAGAATACAAATTTGTATAAATGTGACATTAGATCTGATACGTCCATCAAATATTCAGATAAATGACTCAAATTTGTTTGACTAATAAATAAAGGGCTAGCCAAATAGGATCATTAATTGTGAGTCAATGCTCTCAGTTCACATATTTTTACATTCTTCCACTTGGTCCGAAATCTATTAATTTATATTAGTATTTTTGTGTATTTATTTCTTAGAATGAATAAAATTATTTGTTTAATAACAAAACTACGAATATCTATATATAAATGAGTTATTGTTGAAAATATTATATAAGGCCTCCAATTTATGGAGCCGATTCTTATCAACGTTAGTTCTTCTTGTTGTTGTTATTAGAAACAAGAAAAGTAATCCATAAATTCAACCACAAAATGTGCAAAACCTTTATCTTTGATTCCCTTCATTCATCAATATTATAACATGACATATTCTATTGACAATCAATTTAGTCTTAAAATCTCAACATCATGAACATGCTCCTTACTTAATCTACAGCAACCAACTTTTTCTAAAAAACTTCAAGACACCCCACCATTTATCTCCAACCCATCCATTCTAAAAACAAAGAAAGCAAGACCAAATACACTTGTTTTCGTCATTGATTAGAGTGAAGAAAGAAAGAAAGAAAAAATGACAGAAAAATGTCTTGATCAATGTTCTACNAGTGTACAATAAAAAAAAAAAGGACTTGGCAAAAAAATAGTGGAAAATTATAAAAAGATATATAAGTAAAAGAATAAGGAAAAGAGTGAGGACTGTTTCATTTAGAGCATCTCCAATGTGTGATGTTGACTTAATAAAATGTTAGCCACATCATCAAGTTATAAAGTGATTACAAAAATTACTCTCCAATCCATAATGTTATGGATTCTTTTATGCTGACATGGAGACAATAAATATCCAAAGTGTGAAGCTCACTTTCTAGTTTTCCAAAGAGTGTTTGAAAGCCAATTCATAAAAAATCTAACCTATTTTAATCTTTTGAAAGGGATGCATTGGAGATGTGCATTCCAAATTAAAGTCTTCTCTTTTGACATTCATATTACATGGATTTACATTCCATTCATCATTTGACATGTGTTCAAAGTTAATTAATATTCAAAGTGGAGCATTGGAGATGCTCTTATCAGTTTGCAATCACTGTTAGCCAATTAAATAAGTAAGGTAACATATCTATGCTATTCTTAGGTTGTAATGTAATTTTCCTTTTCATGGAAGCAAGGAGTCCCCTTGAATTGGGGACGGAGAATTGACATTTTGAGATTTTTTATGATTTTCAGACTTCAGAGAATTTTTGTGAAATCTTAAGCTTGGATGTGGGATTTTGAGTGGATTTCGTATGAAATTTGTTTAACAAATTCTAGTCTCAAATAATTCTAGTCTGCAATAAATTAAATATCTCAGGATTTTATAAACTTTTTAAAATCCTAAATAAGTAACCCAAGACTTTTAAAAGTCTTAAAAAGTCTCAAAAAGTCTAAATTAAATACACTAAAATTGCTAAAGTTTTAAAAGGCCCTTAAAAATCTCAAATAAATACACCCCTTAATATTGTTGCATAGTATATGAGGTGAAAATTTTGGCTGCTACAATTAGATAGTGTACATTAGTTTAAGCTCACTAGGGGAAAATTAACATTGTTGCTCACTAGTGTACATTGTTACCCTATCTAATGTACATTGTTGGAGAATTAACATTGTTTTCCTTTCATCATTAGGACGAACTTTCATTAAATGATTGTAAGAAATTGTGCTTAGAGAGTGTGAGTCTCGCCATTCGGAGACATACAATCTTTGCATGATGACCTTAGGATCAAGATGATTGCAGGAAGTTGCCTTAGAGCGTGCGGGCCTCCCCATCTGGTGACGTACATTCATCCTCCCTATCGAAGTCATTGATTTTCTGTCGCATGACCAAATGGAGACTGACTATTAATTTTATTGGTCATGAATTTGGTTTCTACTTATGGAACTTAATGGGTTCATGGAAAACCCTTACCTTGTGATTCTTGAATACGTAGGGTCACCAATCGTGGCATGCGTTATTCTCGATGTGTTGAGATTTTAGTGAACTTATATTAATATTGTTATGAGAATATCAATATTAATGGTTAGATTTAAAATGTTTAACTAGTAACAATTTTCGTGTTTCTCGAGTTAATTCAAACATGTTTTTCAATCCGTTTTCTTTATTCTCAAAGAAATTTACTTGTTCAAAACATGATTATAAATAGAACTTGGATAGTATCCTAAATTGTGTGGAAGTACGAGCTGAAAGGCGAGTGTATCCGGTTTAAACAAATTAGAAATAGGAAGTCGAACTGGCATATCCTTAAGATAAGAAAGGTAAATCTTATTCACTCGAAAGTCAAAATTTTTGAAGGAAATAAAATCGACGAGTGATAGGCAGATTACTATCCGTGTGAGTTTACTATTAAATAAAATTTTGGTTTTGAAGAATTGTCTTTACGTGCTTTGTTTTAGAAAAAAAAAATGAAGTTTCGGTTTCTAAATTGTGTATGGATATTATGTTTGTTTGATGGCAAGTCTAGTGTCTTAAAAAAATGAATATTGATTGTTGTTGTTTGGATAAGATTACAACTGAAGGGTGTTTATAAGATCCAAATATTATATCATGTTATAGCATTAGGGTCTTAATTATTTAGGAATAAAATGGTTAATTATGTAGGTCAAGAATATTTGGACATTTGGGGTCGTATAAGCTGTCATCGTCCAAATCAGTTGGATCCCACATAGAAAGCTGTCATTAAAAGGAGAAACTGACGCATTTGGACTGCTTACAACCTTGTGCCTTTCAGCTTTTAAGTTGGCCAAAAGCTTTTGCTCTGATTTCCAAAATGTTGGGCGGATGAAAAATATTGACTTTTGCCTGTTTCTTTTACACGGCACTCGACTCTGTCACTTGGGACAAATCAATTCAAAAAAAAATATTATACTATAATATTTGATCTACATAATAACCGACATTATTATTAAAAAAAAAAATGGCACGAGATATAGGTGGAAAATGGAAATGCTTAAAAGTAAAACTATGTATCTCTTTTATAAAAGTATATTTCCCCTCCTAATAATAGCATAACAACTCCAGAATCTGTGTGATCACTTTAACAATCTTCGAAAATCTATTAGTTCGGCATGAAATTCGTATCATTTAGATTAAATAGAAATTCCAGAACAAACCATAGCTAAATAATAAAAATATTTATTTGTTACATTATATATTATACTATTATAGTGGAGTTGGGCACATTCTTTTATTTGTACTTATTATTTGTTGGGAATTTAAGTCGAATTGTCGCAAAATAGGATAGTCGTTTTCGAAATTATCTTTCTTGATCTGCATGATCCACAGTGGGCTCCCTTGAAGCACTAAGTTGGGCCACCCTGTAATAACTACTGAATTTCTAAAATAACAATTATAGAGTTTATAATTGTTTATAATTATTATATACTTTTTAAGTTTTATTATTTTTGTATTTGTCGCTAACAATTTTGCAGTAATTTCTGTTAGTTCCTCAACTTTTAGGTCATCCCTGCTGACTTGCCAAGCTGAAGCTGAATTAAAGACTTAAACAGAACCATTTAGGCAGCAATTGGAAATAAAATCAATCCGGAATAGTTTTTTTACTAATTTTTAATTTAAAACTTTACTCAAATTAATTTAACTTTACTCTTCTGAATCTTATATTGATCATGATTATTAAATAATATTAATCAATCTCATCCTATCAACTTCCAATTACTTCCATTCATTTCATCCGTTTACATCAAATCAACTTTAATAATTACATTCAAAATTATTTTATCTATAAACTCAAAATTTCTAGTAAATAAACTTTATTCAAAATTAACATATTTAATTCAAAAAATCAAATTCAATCAAAAAATAATTTATTTCGGCAGGCAGGCCGACTTGGGGAAGCCCAGGCCCAAATAGAAATTTAAAGGCCTTATTGCCCAATGGGTATAGAATGGGTATGGCCGGGCCCAATTGGCTGCTGATGATCATAATGCAAACACTGCAATTTGTCTGTGCACATGGAGCTAACTAAAAATCATATTAATTGTGGTTATAGGAACAATATTTTAAAGTTTAAGTTATACAACAATGTAATATGAAACAAAAAAGAAAAATGTAAGTCTTATTTTTAGTAATATTAATCACCGAAAATTTATTGATTAAATTAACTACAAAAGGAATTAAAAAGTAATTTTGAAAATATGATGCATAAAAGAAATGATATATGTAAAATGTAATTAATTAATTATTTAATTAGTAAAAAGCGGTTACAAAATAAAGTAATATTGCATTTATAGAAATGTTAGATGGTTAAAAAATACCTCATTTATATATTCTTTGCCAGGAATTCGCAGTCTAGTGATTTGCTTTTATTGACTTATGAAACTCTGGTCAATGTTTTTTTTCCACCTAATAATTATGTAGAATTGAAGTTTTTGAATTTAACATCTCACAAGTCAAAATAAGTTTTTCCCAAGATAGAAAATTAATGAAAAATTCATAATAACACAGGTAAAATGATACTACAACTGTAGAGACTAGTTACCGATTTATAAAAGGAGACGTTCAGATTAAAAAAAACAGATTTGTACTGAAAAAGTCAAATGTGGTACCAAATAGTGCAGTACAATAATAAAGTGAAAACGTCAAATGTAAATATTAGATAGAAATTTATTGACATCTTAAATAGCTGTCGAGGATCGCCGCGAAAAGCCAAAAACTTTACTGGTCAAATTATACACTGCCAAGTTCAATATTACTATCTACTATACAAAAATATAAATATTATCATAAATATGTGGGTTTATTTTATTTTTATTTTTATTTTGGCTCAACTAGTTCAAACTAACAAATATAATGACGAAAGTCTTTTTAAGTAAAAAAAAAAATGTGAATCTCAAATAATATAATATATAGTTATATATTAGTGCAAGTCCACCTAAAGTCTTATATGCAACTCCAAAGTTCCAAAATCAAGGGAAATAAATATAATACTCTACTATATCCAGAAAATATGAAAGGTTCTGTTATCACACTATTTCGTCCAGTGGTTAACTGGTTTGATCAAAATCTGTCATAATCCAAGTCACAGTGAAATAATTTCTTATTAGACCCACTTTAATTGAGTCTTTCTAATCAAATATAAAATTCAAATTTTCTCAACATTAATTCGTCAGTGACAACAATAAAATTTGTATATAATTTATAACAACGACATTATCTTCAATTTTTATTTGATTAACATTTCTCTTCCTTCCTACCTTCTTCTTCTTTTTATTTTATTTTCTTTTTTCTTTTTCTTGAGTGTGTGTGTGTGTTGTGTGAGCCCCACTGCGTGTTGCAAAACAGCAAGAGTTGTACCCTTCTTAGGTGGGATCCTTGGTTTCTTTCATGAAAGATGACTAGTCTACAGCTAAAAAACCCACTTGCAAAAAAACTTCATATCAAAGAATGGCCAATTGGGAAAAATGCAATGCACTTATCCACACTGATCACAATTATGGATCAAATGTATAAGTTTGTGAAAATCTCTTTTATAGCTGTCTCAACACAGAGCTCCTTTTTTGCAATTGTTAATGCATCAAACTTAGGAATTAAAGTTTCACGTGTGTGGAGTAGCACAGAATTGTATGTTTATTTTGATGGGATATCAAGAATCAGCCTACACATGGCTATGTGGTTTTCTTCTATTGATTGATTATTCCCATTCTTTTGTCATATTCATCATTTATGTTTTATCATCTCTTTTAGTGGTGGTCACGGGATGTTTGGGAGCTAAGACTATAAATCAGTATTTAAATTATTTCAATATAGTTTTGTTAATAAAAATTGGTATTTATATTAATTTTTTGGTTCTATATTTTTCATAAATAAAAGATTTAGAAAATTCTCAAAATATTTCGTTTGAGTGAAAAGTTAGTATAAGTAGGAAATGAGCTGAAATGAAGGAACTTTTAAATTTAAATAGCTCGAAATTAGGTATATTCGAAGTGATGGGACTCGGGCCAGCGCTCGGACCAACCGAGCACCAGGCAAGTTGGCAAAAGGTCAAAAGCACATTAACTGTGCGCTAGTGTCGTTCATTCACGAAGATGCATGTACGCTGGTGTCAACTATTTGTAAGACTTGTTAGTTGGCTGTTGGGAACTGCGAGACTTATTGTGGGATGCAGGAGCTACGAGCACTGGGACTCATTGCGACTTGCGATGCTTGATAGGCGTGACTCTGTAGTTCAGACACTGCTTGGGTGCATGATAGCCCACAGCGCTAGCCTGTCTGTCGGGCGAGCAAGCCCCTCACGGATGCAATGACCCCCAACTTGGGTCACCTCTGGTGCCAAATAGTCGTCGTCTCAGTTTTTGTAAATATGGATGCATTTCAGTGATAATAGTTCTCAGTGAAACAAGTAAAAATACATTGTATCCATAAAAATTTGATAAACCACTGGTCCAGATAAATAATGATTATAGACTAGTAACGTGTATATTAGACATTTATGTTCCATTTAAGTTAAACTGGGCCCCACCACCCACCATCTTTGTCTCACATCACACATCATCAATTGGGCCCCCTCCCCTCCTCCTCGTCCCACCTAAATATCTTCTCATCAAACCCCACACACCTCCCCTTGTCCCTCCTCCCCCAAGGTCAACCGGAACAATCATGTCATCGGCTTCTTGGCCGCCAACGCCCACCACTATCACCACAGGTACTCCAGATTTAGAAAACTCTTCTCCGACAAAACCCCCTGCTCCCGACCACTTCCTCCATTCCCACCGCTCTATGCCGCGGACGTCACCAAGTCATCGGCCTCGTCCCCACATCCCGCCCCACCCTGCCCATCTGGCCGACCACGACTACGCCGCCAAGTTCAACGTGCACTCAAGTTGATGCGTGCCCTCCCCGACAACGACCCCCGCAGCTTTTGCCAGAAGGCCAACGTTCAGTGCGCCTACTATGACGGGCTTATGACCAGGCCGAAGAGCGTCGTTTTCTTGGCTAGACCCGCCGGCGACCCCTGGTGGTCTTGGACAGACAAGATAAGTCTTGGGTCTGGGGGCTTTTGTCTGAAAATTTGATAAGTCACAGGACTAACTTGCAGTTTTAGAAACTTTAATACATTGCCATATAGGTCATAGGTAAATCTACATTTTATTAAAAAAAAAATTGATAAATGCACAATAACGTTACGTGAAATGCACAATATCACGTGTGGATATGCACATTAAAAATACCATCTTTTTTTTAACGAAATTACAAAATTTCCACCCATCTACACATTTAAAAGTCCACGAATTTGCCAAAATACCACCGTGCTACAAAATAAACAATAGTGTTAAATAAAACGCATATTCATGTTGTGAAAATGTACATTAACGTAACAGTGTAATATGCGAATGCCGAAATGTCCCGCATGAAAAATCAAAAGTATTCATAATTATACAAATGTCACTGCCTCTTTGACCAGTGCCGGAGCCTTTGACCAACTCTGGGGCATTGATATCACATTCAACTGCTACGATCCATTCTTGATCATTGAGTTTTTTGGTGTTGTTCCTACATTTGTATAAATACGTCATAAATTTCATATCACGTTTAACATGAATTTCTAGGACCTCTATACATTATTTCACAAAGTTCATATTAACATCTTGTGTTCTTTGAGTTCATTTCATTCTTGTTAGTTTTGAAATAAATGTTGTGTTCTTTGGAGGCTCATGCATTTTTATAACTGTTATACACAAGCAAAACGTTTTTTATATTTCAAGCTTTATAGCCGTAAGCCTTTTGTTACAAGCTATTTCGTCTTAAGAATGGTGTACATTTACGTGTTTCAACTTTGTTTTATTCTTTTTTTTCTTCCTTCAATTATCTCAAGCCAATTATGCCTTTGATTTTCTTGCTCGGGCCGATCTCACTGACTGTCAGACAGTTTTCGCACCTCTTAATTATGATGTTCATCTTACTCCACTTGATGACTCTCTTCGTAAGGATCCTACGTTATATCAGCAGCTCATTGGGAATTTGATCTATTTGATTGTCACTCGACCTGATATAACACATGTTGTTCATATTGTGAGTCCTCCGAGAACCACTCATCATTCTGCCATGCTGCACATCCTTCGCTATGTGAAGGGCACTCTATTGCATGGTTCACACTTCTCGGTTCGTTCTTCCTTGACACTTAGTGGCTAGTCCAATGCAGATGGGGCTAGAGATCCTACTGATCGTCACTCCACTATTGGAAACTGCTTCTTTCTGGGTGACTCACTCATCTCTTGATGCAGTAAGAAGCAAACTTTAGTTTCGTGATCGAGTGTTGAGTCTGAGTATCATGCACTTGTTGATGCCACCGCAGAGCTATTATGGCTGCATCGGCTACTTGCTGATCTCGGTGCGCCTCAGTCGTCACCTACTGCCTACATTGTGATAGTCAGAGTGCTGTAAAGATGTCTCATAATGATATGTTTCATGAGCGCACCAACCATATTGAGATTGACCGTCACGTCATTCTACAAAATTTTGCACATGGGACTGTGTAACGTGTTTCAGTCTCCTCTACGAATCAAACTACATATGTCTTCACGAAGCCTCTTCTTCTCGGTTGCTTTTGTTTACTTCTTAGCAAACTCAAGTTGATCTCAACTATACGACTTTGAGTTTGAGGGAGTGTGTTAGTTATGTAAAGTGTATTATTGTATTGTAGGCTATGGCTCATCTATGTATTTGCATATATGTGTACACATTGTTAATGTATATCCAGGGGCGGAGCTACCTCAAAGATTTGGGTGGACTCCAGTCCGGCCTTAATATTTCGGCTTTGTAACCTTTTTATCGGTAAACAAATATTTTAGTCCATGTTACATTAGATTAGTATAGTATTAATTTTATTTTGGCCTAAAATAAGTTAAACTTGTTTTACATTAAATTAATAAATTATATATTTAAACATAATTTAAGTTTCTTTCCACTTTTCTTTTAGGTTATTATGTCCCTTTTATGTCGATTTTGTGTTTATTTTTTACTATTTTATTAAATAAAATTTATTTGAACAATTTTATTCAAGTCAATATTTGATTGTGTTAGACTTTCATTAGAATACTTAGTATGTAATTGAATTTATAGATTTCACAATCAAGTTTATATATTTACTGAATTTTTAAATAAATGATAGTTGACTATACGAAATTTACTACTAAATCTCGTTTGCTTGTCTGACAAATTCAATGAAATGACCATGTACTTTAAATGACATGTCATATAACAAGAATTACGGAACTATTACACTGTTTTAGTAGTTCTTTTAATAAATTATGTTGCTATTTTTTAATTAAAATTCAAGTACGTGAGAAAATTTACCTATGAAAAATTTTAAAGAAAAATAATGAAATAATTAAAAATAAATATTTGTCATATGTATAAGAGAGTTGTTAAAAACTCAGAAGTTTTTGCTAAAGGAGAGTCATCTCCATATAAAACATGACTGACTAGAAAGTAAAATTAATTTTATTTTATAAATGCAACATTCGCTTATTGATATTATTTATTGTGTGATTCATGTAATTTAATTAAATTTAAAAATTATTTTCATACTTTAACTTCTTTATACATGTGTGTATCTAAATTTTCATGGCTCGGTTCGTTTAATAAACAAATAAAAAGTTACGTCTGGGTTCAACTCATATAAACTCAGTTCAAATCATTTAATAAAGTTTTAAACCTAGACCAAAACCCAAAACTCTAACCGAATTATTGGTGAACACGTTCGATTTGACTTGTTTGATAGACAAGCTCGATTACTTGGTCGAGTTTGGCTCATTTAATTATACATTCAAGTTAACCTCAAATTTTTACTAGTCGAATCAAACTATGTTAGAGAAAAAAACTCAATTCAAATAAGAGTTGCATTCTTGGGTGAAAAGTTTGTCTGGTTAAAAAATAAATAAATAAATAAATAAAATGAGTTTGTTCGTTTTAGTTGAAAATGTGATGTCAGTTCAAAACTTTATTTTGTCCGTGTCTTTGGCCGCGCTGGTTAAAAACACTTCAACTTGATCATAGTGTTCAGATTGCGACTACGTTA
>BKCP01006460.1:21927-72393 GCA_008636005.1 Striga asiatica
CTTTCTAATGATCCAATCTATTGCGTTAAAAGGATTAACCTTGAACTATTTCATGCTAATATTTCTTATATCTCATGAATTCTAGTTACTAATTAAATTAAATTCCATCCTGAGGATTAAAAACTCCATATATAGACACTGTCCTTACGAGTAGGCCAAGTTCTCATGTTGTACTGATTGAAGCACACTTTTAAACTTATATTTTAAAAATTCAATCGTGTCACAAAAATGAAATCAATTTACCCGTTGGTGAAAGTTAGGGACAATGGTGGTATTCTTTTTTCCTCAAAAGGTGAAAAAGGGGTATCCTTGATGATATTCAATATTTTTTTCCAACTTTATTAGGCAGATGAAAGTGGGAAAATGGGTTTGCTGTCTGTTTTTGCAAAGTTACCGCTTAAAGTTGATTAGCTAAAAAGTTACTATCCTCGGCTGTAACAAGCAAGAATCTGTTACTTTTGCACTTTCACTTTGTTAGTGTTACATTTCATGAAAATAGCAAAACGAGTATCGATAAGTAAACTCAATTTGCAAGCTGGTTTATGTGATGCTGGCCAAGATTATTTCTTTATTTATGTTTTATTTTCCTAATAAGTGTGATATAGCCAATTAAATGAACAATAAAGAGAGGACTAACACAAGTTTATTTTTTCTCCTAGCAAAAAGAAAAAAGCTAAAAGGGAACTCATAGCTAAAAAAAATTCCACATGATCTTAAGAAAATCTTAAAGTTTGAGCTAATATAGTATGCAAACAAAGGTCAAGATGGCAATCACAACAGCAAATTCTATGAAAACAATTATTACAAAGTTATACAAAAGTAAAAGATTCGAATGCCCAACATCTTAGAATTTATGAGTTAGTAGAGTATCCTAAGTATAACTATTTCAATGTACAACTAAATAAAATATCTTGAATTTAGTGTGAACCAGTGACTAATATTTTTCCACTGCTATTTCACGTTTTACTAGGAATATCCATAGGTAAATACGCATACAAGAAATAGCTACAATTAACCAAACAATTCAACTTTTCCTCAATAGATTTTTCGAGAATAATCGAATTATTCATGAATACAACTTGATTTGACTAGTAAAAGCTCGATCTTTGCTCGTTTGTTAACTTAAATAAGGTGAGCTTAAACAACTAATTAAATTTGTTACTAAACGAGCCAAATCGAGTTCATTTGTGAACATCGCTTTTATTTTTTTATATGATTTGAATGAACAATCGAGCTAGTTAATATGTTCGCGTACGAACAAATTATGTTTGTGAACAACTCATTTACAATTTAAAAAATTATGAAAACAAATCGAGTCGAGGTTTCACGAGTTTAAACGAGTCGAGTTAAGCCAACTCATTATCAGACGAGCATAAAGTTGAGCACAAAATGTTCGGCTCTACTTGAATAACAGCCTATTAATGCAGTATTTGGGAGCGAGGTTAAAAATCCAGAGAAAATGTCTACTTGTTAACAAACTAGCATATTAAAAAGCCAACTTATGCAAGAAGCATATATACAATTGTCCGTTAGCCAATAAGGAAAACAAATAGATAGATACTACATAATTATATTTATTCAAGAACTTTGTTTTCACCGTAAAATTTCTACTAAAATTCCTAATAAATTTTAGCAATTTAAATTCAAAAAAGGTGTCAAATATTAAAATAATATAATTAAAATGAATTGTTTCCGGCTTCCAAGGGCACCGGCCACACGGTTGTTACACCCGTGATCTGCTGATACCATCCAAATCTCCAAATATGGCTCGGCTCAAGCCAACCCACACGCCGCGCCGCCGTACAAATTTATCCCACTTATCTTATCACAATCCCTTATAAAGTTAAATGATAATGATGATAATTAATCATTTGGAGGACTTAAAAACGCTCTTTTTTTATTTTTCCGGAACTTAAAAACGCTCTTAACATATTACAAAGCGCTACTTAACACTGGACCAAGATCCTTGCATTTGCGTTGCATTCGGGGTTCATTCCATTTGTGTTTACGAAAAAATAATATAAATATCCAACTCAAAAACAAAAATGCATCAAATATTTTTGTAGGAGCCAACCTAAGCAATAGTTGGTGGACCCGTCATATTTTTTAAATATAGAATTACAAGTTGTTGTAAAAATTATTTTATATTATTTTTTGACATTTGAATTTAAAATGTATTCATATTTTTATTACAAAAATTCTATGGAGCAATCGGATGGTTTTCTTATGGAGCCATCCACCACTTAATGTATGTATTGACACCTGATTACTTAAACGTTATTCTGACCACTCACAAATTTCTCGATATAAATATTTTTCAAACAAATTCAATCACAGTTCAAATTTAACTCAAATTAACCACCCTCAAAATACAATTAAATAATATCAATCAATATAATTTCATAACAAAATCAATTTTAATTCACTATTAATTCATTCAACATAATTTTAACTACTCATCATTTTCAGTCACATCTTTCATACAGCTAATCAACTTTAATTATTTTATTTTAAATATTATTTTAATACAAACTTAAAATCAATCAACTTTTTCAAATTAACTTTGATTAAAAAGAGAAAAAGAATGGTAAAATTTCATTTTTGGTCCATTATATTGGCCAATTTCCAAGAAAGATCCAACATTTTAGCCGACATCAAACTTAGTACAATAAGTTGAAAAATTCATCATATTTGGTCCAATAATCACGCGACCCGGATAATTTGTTTGCGTGTCATGATTATATTTCCCATGTCATTTTTCGAGCCAAATTAATTTCCATGTGTCGATGACTGGGCGATTGCCAGTCCAGGCTAATTTTCATTTTTGGTCCATTAATGGATCAAAAATGAATGGACCATTTTCCTGGAAATTAATGGACCAAAAATGAAATTTTTCCTGGACTGACATTGGCACAGTCATCGCCACCTGGAAATTAATTTAGCTTGAAAAATGATCTGGAAAATACAATCATGACATGTAGGTAAATTATCCAGGTCGCGTGATTATTGGACCAAATATGATAAATTTTTTAACTTATTGTATTAAGTTTGATGTCTGCCAAGATGTTAGATCTTCCCTAGAAAATGGCCTTTTGCCGAAAAAGAATTATATCCAAGCAATCCCTAAAAAAATGCTAACTTGAACCTAACCCAGGTCAGAATCTAACCATGTGTGGGAGACCCCAGTTTGGTTTTATTTAAAGAGACTGAAAATTATGGAATTGGCCATCATATTCATACCCCATTGGCCCATCAATTTCATACCCCCCACCCCCAACCAGCCCCCCTAGGATTAACTTCTTTATGCAGATCAACAGTTTTAAGACCATTCAACAATCATGGTTTTCTTGAATTGATTAAGTAATCATGTGAGGAAAGAAATTTTTTTTTGAGTACTTCTGCTTTTGGCTAATTTTGATGTTTCTGTATTAGGCTGTCTGTGGGTTTGAAATTTAGCATCATCAACACTCTTTTTCTTTATTTCTTTATTTTTATTTTTTTTTTCTTTACAAAATTTAATTTCGTTGGGTTTGTGACATCATTTTCCTGTGTTTTCTATCTTTTTTTTTTTTAAATCTCCTTTTGATGGGTGTGGAGATAGGTGAGATGATTAAAAGGGAGAAAAATGGAGCGTTCAAGAGAGAGAAAAAGCTGCACAGTAATATTATTATATGCATACAAAACTGTGCCTTCTTGGGATTGTTTTTGTCATGGGAGTTTGGCTTCTGCCATTTCTTGTAATTTGCAACTTAAAAGAAAGACCCTTTAATTTGAGCTATTTCTCTCTTTCTCTCTCCCCCTTTAATTTGGCTTCTCTCTTGTTCACTCTCTCTCTCTCTCATTTATCTATCTGAGCTGATACACTTTATATGAAGAGCTGGTGGTGTTAGAAGGAGATCTGTAGCTTCTTGACTAATACGGTGTCGTTTTTGTCTAAGTCATCAAGAAGAAAGCAAGCATGAAGAGACTTGGCAGCTCTGATTCCTTGGGTGCCTTGATGTCCATCTGTCCCAATTCAACAGGTGCTTTAATTAATTATAAATAACAAGAAGATTTATTCTATTCTGCACTGATTAGTAGTTGCTTGTTTGATATGAAACAAAAACAAAAGCAGAATAATAAATAAAATAAAAATAAAAAGTTAAAAAAAAAAAAGAATTATGCTTTTCCTGTCCCTAATCTACATATATATCCCCCACGTAATCATAGTGCCCGGAGAAAACCATTTTGTTGATACGAAAATCGTTCTAAATCAAAAGAACTTTCCATTTTTAGCTTAGCTGGTCCAAATTCACGAAATGTTTGTTCTTTCCCTTTATAATTCCCTTTTTTTTAAATTGTTTGATTAATCGGAAACAGAAAACTTTCTAAATATATATCAACTCGTTTTTTTTTAGAGGAGCAGCATAACAGGCGGGGGAATAATCCCATGTACGCGATGATGGAGGGTTACGATGAGGAGCAGTGTATGGACCAGGAATCCTGCCAGCTGGCAGGATCGGAGAAGAAAAGGAGGCTGAGCGTTGACCAGGTCAAAGCCCTGGAGAAGAACTTCGAGGTGGAGAACAAGCTGGAGCCGGAGAGGAAGGTGAGGCTGGCGCAGGAGCTCGGCCTTCAGCCGCGCCAGGTGGCCGTCTGGTTCCAGAACCGCCGCGCGCGGTGGAAGACTAAGCAGCTCGAGAGGGATTACGGGCTTCTCAAGGCCAATTACGATGGGCTTAAGCTCAATTTCGAGAAGCTGCAGCGTGATAATGAAGCTCTACTCAAAGAGGTCGCTTTTTTTATGATTTTTTTTTAGATTTTAATTAATAAATTAATATGTTCAATTAATTTCGTGATTTTTTTGGTGATTTTTAGTGTGTGCATATAGTGCCGTTTTGTTTAATTTAAGTATTACACAATTTCACTCTCTAATTTAGCTGAATTTCGAAGTAATCTTTGATTTTTTTAAAAGGATAATTTACTTTTCCCCCTGATTTTAGCTGATTTAAAGTTTTTTTTTTTCTCGAGAGCTGTGAAATTGTTGAAATAAAATAATAAATCCAAATCTGGACAGTCTACAATTTCGAAAGTTGAATTAAGTATTTTTTTTTAATATGTGTTCTTCAGATTCGAGAGCTGAAATCGAAGATAAACGAAGAAGACGGTCCCAACAACTCAGAAAGCAAACAGTCGGAGAAAGAAGATGAACTAATGTCCGACTCGGAGGAGAAAAGCGAGCCCCAAGCTCCGATCATCCCCAAACCGGACAAAGATTCCGACTCAGAAAACCTCAACAACGACGGCGACAAAGAGCAAGAAGCCCCGCTGATTCCGGGCCACGACCCGTCGGGTTTCGCCGGCGATTCAAAAGACGGGTCATCAGACAGCGACAATTCAAGCGCAATCCTAAACGAGGATAACAACAATCGGAACAGTAGCAGCCCACGCCAGCACCAGTTCTTGGAAATCGACGGCCATCCGAATTTTATTAATCATAATTCGGACAATTTCCAATTCCAAGAACAACCCAAAACGGCGATTTTCGGCGGGAAAAACATTATCGGTGACGGCGCTCATCAGTATAATCATCATCAGCAGCAGCAGTTTGTGAAAATCGAAGAGCACAATTTTTTCGGCGAGGAATCTTGCAGCACTTTCTTTTCCGACGACCAGCCTCCCAGCCTCCATTGGTACGAGTGGAACTGAATTACCAACAAAAAAAACTGCAAAAAAAAAAATCAAAATAATCCGAGGGCCTTGAGAGTTGAGAAGGAAGAAGAAGAAGAAGAAGACAATTTTGTACAGTCCCTGTAAAATAATCAAGCTTTTTCACCAGTCTCTATCCGAGTCCCATCGTGGAAAAGCTTTAATTAATTAAAAATATTCGGGGTAAAAGAAAAGAAAAGAAAAAAAAGAGGAGAGAGAAAGAGAAAGACAGGGAATGGGAGGTGTGGGGCCCGGGGAGTGGTTCAGAGATTCAGAGTTCACGTGGGGAAGATGGTAATGAAGAGACGGAAAAAACGTGTGGGCAAAAAGGGTAAAAAAAAAAGTGTGTTTGGTGGTGGAATAATTTAATTATTACTGTGTAGTAAAAATATATTACTTTTGCGAGGTTGAAGGAGATGAGAGGACGTGGACTCGGTGAAAGGAACAAAAGAGTCGCCAGAAATTGTACATTTGCCTGTGTGATGGTGCAGAGTTCTATATTTGTGATGAGAGGACTTGTGGGGAAATTATCTTTTCTTCTGTTTTAAAATTAAATTATCTGTTTCTAGTAGTAATAATTAAATCAACTCTATTGGTTGTATTTAACTTGGTTTTAGTAACCCATTATTAGACGTGGCGAAAATACAATTTCAATATGAGGGTTTGGGGGTCCTGATTCGGTCTGAATATATGCACCGGCCGGTTCAGTGAACTGGTGGTTTGGAGCCAATCGTGCATGGCTAGTTCAAGGCCAGTTTTTAAAAAGATAAATGGGGGTGAAGGGTTGAATGGGGTTTAATGAAATTGGACTTTCGCTAACTTGATATATTATAAATTTAAATATTATTTAAGACAAAGAATTTTTGGGTTAAAGAATATTATTTATCTTATGATATGTCAATTAAGTTGTCTATGTATCTTTTACATTGAGAATTAAAGTTCCCATCGTTCTCTTATTTACATACTTTGATGAAAGTAGATGCATGATGCGTTGTTGAATAGACGGTCTAGTAATCGTAGTTGTAGGTTTCGTGTCCATTGCATTTCTGCTGGTTCCATTAGGTCTCGTGTCATTTGCATTGATGTAGCACTCAGAATAGCTTGGTGGACCTGTCTGAGTGGTTAGCTCGGAGTAGGCCGGTCCAAACAAGCTCCAACTCGTTGAAAAGAAGCTAACACATTCAGAGCTCGCAGACACAGCTCATGGTACATGACGACTTTATAAGACGACCTAGGCGTAACGACCTCTAAGAGCTTGGATACGAAGGGAGATGTCAAGGTCTTGAGGTTTCCTATTGGTGAGGTCGGGCATCAACATCGGTAAAGTCTTATAGAAGAAAGTTCAGCTGGTCGTGGTTACGACCTTTGGACCTCGAGGCTATGTGGTAAAGGGGAAATGATCCTAGTAGCATGAAAAGTATAGCTTGCGAAGAATACTTGCATGAATAGAGACATGGCAAGCTATGAAAGATATCAAGACATTCACCCTATATAAGGGTAACTAGGTTCTATGTTATTATTAGCGCCATTATGAGCATTATCTCCATTATATCTCAGTTTATTCTCTCGAACCAATTCTGACTTAAGCGTCGGAGTGTCTATGAAAGGACTTCCTCCAGGCGCATTGACATATCAAAATAGCGCTATATGTGGGAATATTCAGTCTTTTACTAGCTATAAGGGGTTGATCGGTTTTTTTCACAACAAACTTGTCAGTTTGAAGAACATGGCAGCAGATAGTTCTAAGAAAAAACATATTGAAAAATATGCAGCTTGGGTGTCCCGGACGATGGGGACAGGACCTCCACCTAGCTGGTCGATGCCGACATGCACATTAGTCACACCCTAGGAGACTCACATGACGATAACCCAAGTGGTAGGCACAGAGAGAGAACTCCCGTCATGTTAGGATTCGGTGATCGTGCAGGAATGTACGGAATCCCAGAGGGACAGGGGCTGGTAGCAATCTAAGGCACGATCATTCAACAGCAAGACAACTTGGTAAATCGACCTCAAGATCAGGTCAAAGGGAAGACTCTAAATGCGAAAGGATAGGAGGCCCCACGAGAAAGGGAGGTCATTTAGCTCACCAGGGAAGAATTAGATAGAGTTGTGGCCGAGGCGTTGGCCCGGGCTCAGGGTCTAAGTCAACCAAGGCCTGTTACGCCATAGCCATAGCCGTAAACGGTGCTTGAGGATGCAGATGAGAGGCTGACGTCGGCCGACAACGGCGTCATGACCTTCTCATGAGTCCTCGTTGGATATGCTAGCAGCTCAAGTAAGGGATTTACAGGCCCGAGTTGGAGATAGAATGGCACCTCAAGTGCATGGTCATCCATTTGTTGATGAAGTCCTAGAGGCCAATATACTTAATAATTTTCATTAGTAAACTTATCCTATGATGACCAACAGATCCAGCTAGACACTTGAGGTCATTTGAAAATATCGCGGTGCTTCATAAGTACAACGATGTTGTTTGGTGTAGAGCTTTTCTTATCGTTGGAATGATCAACGTAGGATTAGTTCCATCAACTGCCTTGAGGTCGACGACTAGCGAGACCCCATTCAGTTTATGTATGGGATGGAAGCATTGCTACCTGTTGAGATCGAGCTGGAGTCCCGATGATCGACCCCATATAACCAGGAATAGAATGAAGAGCTGGTACGAGCAACACTTGACAAAATCGACGAGTTGCAGGAGCAGGCGTCGACCAGAGTAGCGGCACAGAAACAAACAATGCGGAAGTCACATAATAAAAAGGTCAAGGTACGGAGATTCCAGGTTGGCGACCTGGTATGGAAGGGAGTTGATATCTAGAAACATGTTGGCAAGCTTGAACTAAACTGGGAGGGACCATATCTGGTAAAAAAGTTCAATGGTGGCGCAGAGGAAAGGTCTTTACCCAGGTCATGGAACATTGCAAATTTGAAAATATATTATGAGCGAAAATTTTTGTTTTTTTTTTTTTGGGAATCGATGTAAATCATTTACTAGTGAAGATTAATGGAAATATGCGATGTTGCTCTATTTTACTAGTGAAGATTGATGGAATCGACTAGACTGAGTTGGGTCAGTCGTGGGGTCGAACGGAGAACGAATACTCCACAAGTCGAAGGATGCCTGGGTCGAGGAGGATATAGGTGGCATGAAGGGTACCAGTGGGTCAAATGAGGACCTAGTGAGATTTCGACATGAAAGAGTAACTGGTCAAATGATCAACCAGATTAGTAGAATTTTGGGGCTCGACAACGATGACACTTCAAGGTAATTAAGATCAGACGAACGGTTAGATCGTCTGATGAAGAAGACTAAAAGATTAAAAGGAATCTCATTGTAATTAATACTGCAAACAAGACACATGGCACTATCTGATTGGTCTACGTCCCATAACCTTTTGGGGCAGTACGGGTAGCTTGGGCAGCCAACTCACCATATCCAGGCAGGCTTGTAGAAACAGATAACCCACTCCTATAAATAGAAGTGAGATATGCAGTTTTAGGGTTATATTCACTATTATACTCTCTATACTTTACATACTACACTTCATCTTCTACAAGTGCTAACTTAGCCATCGGAGGTTTTTAACAAGAAAACCCCTTCTGTGTGAGAGTTCGTGGGTCTGAAGACGTTCAACCGACAGTCAAGCTCGAGATCTAGCCAGTTCCAACCGTTTCTAGCTGGTCGGAGGTCTTTATGATACTAGACAACAACTAAAATTAGTCAAACATCCATCCAGCTGAGTTTAATGGGAGACCTACACACAACAATAACCTAGAACAAACTATACAAGCTCACTCACAAGACAAAAACATTAAGCAAATCCCATAAGAGGAGAATAAAGCTTCTACAAAGAAGACTAGAACAATGAATCAACAAAACAACTCAAAATACCAACACAAACACCCTAAAACGCTAGCAATACTAGAATATAACACCCTCTCCTCAATCAGTAAAGCAATCCGTAACACACCACGACCAGACACTCGGGGACGACCACGCAAACGAATAGAACCCCGACCCGAGTATAGCACCTAAGACTCCACTAAACTGTTTACTGGACCACAAGACGGACCAAAACTCCTCTCTCGAACGGACCACACTTAGACCATTTACTGGAAACAACATCCCCTTTCCTCGCACACCACTGGCGACCCCAGCCCGACATCTGGCTGGAGTCGCCAGCCAAAAACCAAACTCCCAGGGGAAACGAAACAAGGGGAGAGGAAGACCAATACCTCGGCTCCGACCGATGCCAATGAGACAACACTAATTAGGGCCAACTAATGGACCACCACTCGGCCCAGCGAGAACCCGCTCCAATCCACAACATAGACGAGATTGAGTATTAGTTATTAAGCCAAAAAATGAAAATGTAAAACATTTTATACAATGATCGTTATTTCCTTGAGGTGTGTGGAGTTCTGTTTTTTTTTTATATATATACATAGAAAATTGTATTTACGACTGTTCCATCAAAATTAGAGAAAATTAGACAGGAAATGTAGAGAAAATTAAGAAAATCGTATTAACGCCTGTGTATGTGACAAATTGACAATTATCTGCCGTATTTATGGTACATATCAATATCTTTTGTTCTCATTATGGAGTTTATTTGTATCCCAAGTCGATGAGGCAAACTCTACTGTCCACCTTCTTTTAGGCTTTAATAATAATGACCACAGTGATTTTTTTTTATACGATTGAAGGTATCCTCACGTTCATTCTTAAAGTTCACCACGAACTGCCAGTCCTCCCACGAGGTACGGGCCTAACGGCTTAAGGGATCCACACTCAGAAGTGTGGGACTAATCCTCCAAGAGGAGTGAGGTGCACCAGCAAGCATGTGAACAGGCAAGCCAAGTATGCGAGCAGTAGGAGCAAGTCCGAACCTGCTAGCACGAGCCAGTAGTAAGGAAGGCAACATCCTCACTCTCCACGATAGTTAGGTTCGATCTCCTAACCTTCGCTTTCATATGGAGTTTGGTTTTCTTTGAGTGAGGGACTTTTTTTTTTTCTATCGAAATTAAATGTTACTCTACGAGTAGGCAATGGCAGTGTAACCGCAACAATAGTGCAAAACTAATTGGAGGTGGCAGTGTAACAGCAACATCAGTGCAAAAGTAATAAGACGGACATTTTAAGAGCAAAAATTGTATAACATGAAAAGATAAATAAATAAAATTATTTTAAATTGTATGTAGTCAGGCCTATTTATCTGATGACCATTAAGTGATGTATGAATGAATATATATGATTTAGATCACAATTATTAACAAACTGCTATCAAAACCAAACGTTTATGTGCCAGAGTCATGGCCAAATTTCAAAAATAAATTGGATGTCATAACTTATCGGTCATATGATCACGACAACTCGGTATCTAACGGTCTGATAAAACCGATCTCAATCAATGGGTTCTCAAATATTGCTGTCAAATATCGGCCACATGATCATGACAACTTGGTATCAGATATTGCCTAATTTTGTTTCTGTCAAATCCCCTTAAATTACATACTAATACATATAATTATTCTTTTTTATTTACATAGTTTAATTGTTTTTAGATTTCTTATATATAATTTGATTATTCTCTTTACGTTTTTTAAGTTTTCTTATCCTATATAATTAACCAAAAAACAAAAAAACAAAAAACTAAAACCACACTTAATATTAGGTAATATTAAATTTAGAGAGTGCAAACTATATATAAAACACGCATGATCCATAAAACACCTAATTTCAGGCGAGATCTGAAATCTAGGTGTGACCTACGCCTAAATTCGAATTGTTTATGGTGATACTAACACTCACTTCTATAAATATTACAGTTTTACAGATATGCGTTTCCCAATTTCATTAAACAAATCCTAAATTGATATGCTTTATACATAGAGCCATTCAACTTCGGATTTTTTTGATTGAGCTTTTCTTTTTCCTAGTTTATTTACAATTTAATTACAGGCAGCTGGAAAATAAGGTGGCATGCTCCACTTTGTTCACTCACTAATTTGTGGTTGAAAACTTTTTGGATGACCAATGAGCATAAATCTTGATCTCGCTTTTTGTTCGCTCTTTTCCTTTTGTCTTTATTTATTAGTGGGAATGTAAGATAAAAACTATATCTACTTCAATTACTAATTCATTCTAATTCATTTATTATTATTTTTTTTTCACATGCGCAAGTGATGATTTGGCTTAGAGATGTCCCGTTGTGTATTAACTAGTGCACGGCATGCAAACGTTTCTATTCTTGTCTTGGATTCACAATTAAACCAATGAATCCTTAGAGTTGGCATAATTTTTATATATCGTGTAGTCTCTCTTGACTCCACTCGATTTTTTTTTTATTTTTTTTTTGTTTTTTGGATTGTCTCTTTCCTTTCACGTTGAAATAGAATCTTAATTTAGTACTTGTTATTAGGTAGTTACTAGATGAGATTTTACGTCAAAAATTATTTTCAGGCAAGAACTAAGTTTTTTTTTTTTTTCAAAACAAAGACAGAAAAAATCACCCTTTATCATGATCATTAAAAATATTAATATAAAAAGATTTTATTTAGAATGAAAAAGGATTTCATCCTATCTATTCATATATCCAATCTATTCATGTAAGTGTTTAAAAATTGTATCATAATGTTATGTTCGATCAATTCTATTGGAAATTAGAAAATTATTACTGCTTCTNAAAATTATATTAAAACTTCAAAAAAGAGTACATAGGAGATGTCAATGACATCACTAGAATCAGAGCAAAGTCTGGATCCACCTCGCCATTGGAATTACGGAATTACACAATGAATCAAGGGGAGTAACAAGAACATTTGAAATACTCCTACAGAAAGAGACCCAAAACAATTCCAAAAAGGAGGCTAACAAATGAGACACTGTTGGACCGAAACTAACAAACTGAAGAAAAATAAGAAAATACTACAAAACACACCTACACTAATAATAGAATATCACCTCCCTTATATCTCACTAACACACTGCTATAGCCATCCAAACCAGCACATGGGCCAAACCCCACAACGATCCAACCCCCTGAACGAGAAACTAAAAGAAAGCAGCAAATCAGAGGACCGAGGACTAAAAACTGCAAACTTACTCAAGTTTCTAGTCACATCTGACGAGGAGACGGGTCTCAGTCCAGATCTGAACTCCCGCAACCTTCAGTCGGGATAGAAACTGTTAGAAGTTAATGAAGTTCATGAGATTAATCAAGTTGACCAAAGCCATAAAACTGATCCTTCTCAGTTTAGCTGCATGAGTCCAACGTGCTCTTTTTTCATGTTGCATGAGTCACATAATGAGGCCACATTTGACAGCTATCTTCACGATTCAACCTACACCATTGGATGAGCATTTTTTTTTACTTTTATCTTGTGTGATAGGATTGTGACAAGTGTCCACATTCTAGTTCCTTTTTTAGCTAGTATATATACTCTATGTTAGCTAGTAGGGTTGGTTATGGTTTTTATTAATTGTAGCCGCCTTTGTACTACACTCGATCGAGCAATGAATATTTTCACTCTGATTTCTTATTTTCAGCATTTTCATGATTTCATTACACCATGCTTTTTATCATGGTATTAGAGCAAGTGCTCATGCCTGTGCCTGATCAATTGATTTTTCAATCTCCTTTGTTTTTAGTTTATCTCTAAAAAAAAATGTCTGAAGGATCATCGACCATGAAGTTCATGCAGTTCGAACTCTATGCAGTCGATTTCTTCAAACAACCAGCTTGTCACTGTTAAACTTGATGACATCAATTATCTCATTTGGAAACAACAAGTAGAAATGGCCATCAAAGGATATATCTTGAGGGCTTTATTGATGGAAGTATCCAAGCACCTCAGAGGATTTTAGTAGCTCAAGAACATGGCCAGTTTGTTCAAAATCCAGAATTTACCACTTGGCAAAGACAAGATCATCTCTTGGCATCTTGGATCCTCTCATCTTTAGGTAATAGCATACTCCTCTTATGGTTGGTTTGAGCTCCTCCAAAGACATTTGGACAACCTTGCAAAAGAATTTCATCAACCAATCACTTGCTAGTCATGCAGTATAAGATGGAGTTGCAAGGTCTTAAGAAAGGATCCTTGACCATGAAGGAATATAAAAGTAAGATGAAGACTGTCTTTGATGCTCTACCTGCAGCTGGTCACCTTGTCTCTGACAAGGACCAGATACTGCACCTCAATGGTGGACTTGAACAAGAGTATAATCCTATTATGGTGACTGTTTCATCAAGATTTGAGCCATGGACCATCACTGATATTCAAGCTCTCCTTCTCAGTTTTGAATCCAGACTCGAAGCACTTGGCTTTAATGCGCCCTTTGTCAATAATGATGGATCTTACCCTATGGCTAATGCTGCTGTGACTCAAAATTTTTCTAGAGGAGGTTTTCAAGGGTTTCAAAACTCTCGAGGAAGAGCTCCCTTCAATCAGAATTTCAAAGGAAGAGGTGGAAGAGGTCCAACATAGGAAGAGGAGGAAGATCTTCAAAATCCAAAATTCAGTGTCAAGTTTGTGGTGTGAATGACCACTCAGCTGAAAGGTGTTGGTACATGTATGATAGTGGCTACATATTTCATAAACAGTAGTCATACAAAGGTTATAATGATTTATATATGATTGATGTTATAATTTGAATAGTAAAACGGATAGCTAATTTATATATGGAGAAGAATATCAAAATTGTTAGGAAAAAATCTAGGCCCGGTTTCCTCTTAATTTTAGATAATAGTTGTATTTGTTTATGAATGTAAATAGTGACTTAAATATGTTTACGATAAGAAAAATTGAAACTCGAATTAAATCACAGAAAAAAATTGTTTAAAATTTTCTTAATATCAATGATTTTTGTAATTACAGCTTACGAGTAAAATTCATGAAAATAAAAAGTATCGGATTATTAAAATATAATTAAGAAATGAGTGATGTAAGCCGTCAATGAAAAATAATTTTTTGGCTATTAGCCAAAAAAAAATATTTTACATGAAATTTGTAATATCTCTAGGTCCAATTTCAACTAATTGTAGTAAATTTTTTTGACTAATTATATACACATATGATTTATAAAAACATTATCTTACAATAATGTATGATTTTTAATATTTTGTATTTTTGTTATTATCATGATGAGATGTTTAAATATAAATGATTATACTTAAAATAATATTATAAAATAAATTAAAAAGCAAATCCAATCCGTACATTGTATAGAACACGCACTAGTATATAAAAAATTATAAATACAGATATATTCATATGCGTTCAGATGAGAAACCGGACGAAGTTGACCAGTTCTGGTCATGACTCATGATCACGAATTTGGAATACTGGATTTAAAAAGGGTGGGCCACTCATTGTCAAATATAGGAAAAGTTTAGTGGGCCACTCATTGTTTAGTGGGCCCATACTCGAAACGATTGAACCCATCGATAGGAAAAGCCCAACGAGACCCTCTACTTGAATGGTTATGCACACACGTAACCAAATTTTGATAAGATGCATCACCTTTTTCCACTTTTGTTTAATTAGTTGATTTTACAAAAAGAGAAAGATACCTCCTCGATCATCAGATATGCTTTTCCTTGAAAACAAAAAGAATTGTGATTAAATAATTTGGCACAATTGAATGGGAAAAGAATTGTTCGTTGCAATATCTTTGTTTTTCTGAAGTCAAAACCATCAGTGTTACTTTATATCGGACAGTTTGTAAAATAGTTTCAAAGAAAAGAAAATCTATCTAGTCTTAGGAAAATGTCCGTTTCGATACCATACAGTATGAGGTTGTGAATCCAAGTTTTTCAATTGGATGGAGTTTAACAATCAAGTCAATAAATATTTTTACCAATATTGGAAACTCTAAGGGCTTTTTCAATTTCTTTTCTTTTTTTTTTTTACTTTTTTTGCTAGGTTCATGTTTTGAAAGTCTTCTGTTGAGGAGTGGCCGGGCCGGGCTTCCAATTGGGGAGTGTTGTATTTTGTGGTGATAGAGCGTATCTCTTATGTGGAATCGATGTTCACCTTTTTATTTAAGTTTGTTTTAAATATACGTGTTATTTGTATTGGTAATGGATATATTCGACTGTAATTTGTGCTTTGAAAATAAATAAAATCCTGTCACCTTTTTTAAGAAAGATTGACCTTATATATGTTCAATTTAAAATTCCCAAGAAAGTGAGTAGTTTATTATAGCTGACAAATTTTGACTTTGATTGGGGGTAACTGGATATAAATATTTTTTGTTTTCATTTTATTTACTGGATAAATTTAGTTAATTTAAAAAAAAAAATGATTTAGTTGAAATTTGAATGGAATTTTGAGTATGTTTAAATAATATTTAAAATGTGTAGAGAGAGATTGTTAAAAATGATAAATAGTTAAAATTATGTGAGTGAACGAATATTAAAATTAAATTATATTGAGAAGAATTAAAAATTGAATTAAATTTGAATTAAAAAATTACAAAAAAAATTATTCAATCAATTAAAACCGCTGATTTCTGTATCCAATAAGCCCCCTGTATTTACCCGCCTAAGTAACAATTTTTATGTTAATAATACAATTAACTTAATTGTTAATATGAGCATAATAAATCAACTTAGATCTAGAAACAAGCACAGCACTACAAACGTTTTTTTAATTATGTGCGTCCATCATTTATCAAGCATGTCAGGAGCTCATTCCCTGAAAGTAAGCTATTTTTCCCCGAGTTTAGAGTTCAGGTGTCATCTCACATTTGGGAAAAGTCCTAAAGCATTCCTGTAAATTTCAGGTGTCATCTCACATTTGAGAAAAGTCCTAAAGCGTTCCACAGCAACTTTGCTAAAATTTCAGGTGCTATCTCACATTTCAGAAAGTGCTATAGCATTTCATACCCTCAACTTCTAACGACAGGCGTTCGTTCAAGTACAATAATGTAATTACCTAACATTCGAACACAATCCTGAGTGGAACTAGTTGCATATCTTCACCCAATTTTGTTACATTCTTTAGCAATTCCTGTCAAAGTTCTCTACCGAACAATTGTTCTTGATTTACAATACAAAACCGCCCAAAAAAATGGGTTAGTCAAGGGGAGTTTATAGTAAGCATCTATACAATTCCTCAACCTCTCCTCAAATTTAAATTTTCCATATATATTTTTTTTTTTTTTTTTTTAATTTTTTTTTTTTTTTTTTGTTTGTGTGTGTGTGTATATGTATGACATGAGTGAATGAACATGTCCAGTTACCTTCTCTCACCCGAAGCTTTAATTTCAAAATCATCCTCGTCATCTTCACCATCACTGTAACGGCCACGATCATGTGAGGGGCGTTTCAGTCTCTGAAATATCTCGTCCAAAGACTCAGAGGACGACACGCGGGACAGCATTTGTGTTTCTTGAATTTGGTGAAGGGGTAAAAATCTCTTGGCCTCGATGTTTGCTTTTAAAGATTGAAAACCCTGCTTCATGGAGGCCCATTTTGAGGCCATGGCCGAGTGGGCCCCACTGCTACTGCTGTTGCTAGGGTTTGAGGGTTCGGAGCTTTTGAGCAGCGAGACTTTTGCAGAGGAGATGCTCTCTGTCAGTTTTGTGTTGTTGTTATGTGGTGACGACTTGTTTTGTTCTCTAATGGCGGTGTATTTGTTGCTTATGGCTTCTTTGCTCCCAGAATATCTTGACGAGCTTCCCTTTGTGTCCTCCTTCATCTTCGTCTGGATTCTAGTGTCCTGGAATATTAATAGATAATTAACATTTTTCCTAATAAAATTGGGACTAACAAGAAAGGGTGGACATGAGATTAACAGATCTTTCAAGAGAGATTGATTTTAAATGTAATTAAAAAAATTCAAATATACCTAAAAAAAAAAATCAACAAAAGAGTAAATTGTAATTTTAGTCTTGTATGTTTCACTATCCTAACTTTTTCGTCCTTTTCGAATTGCGTTTTTTATTTTCGTCCCGTATGTTTGCAAAAAGGTTACAAAAAGATCATTTTTGCAACAAAAAGGTCCTTTATGTTTTTGCAAAAAAAGGTTCGAATTTCATCCCTTATGTATGAAAAGGACCTTTTTGTAACCTTTTTGCAACATACGGGACAAAAGTAAAAAATGCAATCGAAGAGGACGAACAAGTTAGGGTAGTGAAACATACAGGACTAAAATTGCAATTTACTCTTAGAAAAAAAGTTCAAATGCGTCACAAACGTCCCTTCTTAAGGGGTTTCGGAAAGATGAACAAATGGAAAAGGGATCTTTGGAATGTTAAAACATGACTGGATTTCTTTATAATAAGTTTAAACCTACGGGTAGCCCTGTGATTTAACACTAAATAAAAAAACCTCTAGAGTAAATATCGTAAGTTGTGAAAGTTAGCAGACTTTCCTTGTAATTAGGTCTGTCGAGGGTAGCTTTTGTAAGTATAAAAAAGAAAAGAAGCAAATTTGGTAAGGAAGATTACATACGTTGCTATTAACACCCGACTCAAGATCCAAGCTCACATCATTGAAGTTTCGAGCCAATGGAATAACATGCTCACCAACTTTGTGTCCTTGTTCCAACCACGTCCTTTCTGTGAAAATACACATGATCAACAGACCATAATATCACTCTTGCTTAAATTAAATGAAGCTGGAACTTTTATTTTATATATGTATATATGAAATATATATGTAGTAGAAAAATGCAGATAATTTAGACACCTTTCTGCAGTATAAGCAAACCAGATGGATCGAACCCATCCATGTCATCTGATTCCGTCTTAAAAATCTTCCAATTGCCAAAAAAGCTGATGATCCTATCAAAGAAATTGCTTGCCACCAAAATGGTATATATGACCATGATAAGAGGATAAATGCTGTTAAACCCGTCGCCAAAGAAAGGTACAGCTTTATCAATGTTTCCCATGCGCTGCATTCATATTTTATATTAAATCAAAAATCATGAGAAGGAAATACCAGAGAAGAAAAAACATAGGCACCAAATTATTTTCTACATGAACAGATTCAGATTGCGAATCATGCAAATAAATTGCACGCTGTAAAAAAAATTTGCTTTCCCCCTCTCACACACATAAACACCAGAAAAAAAATATATATATGAAAAAAAAAGTATGAACAAAGAAAACAGATCATGTGGTATATAGCTTGTTTATGATGTTTTCCATTTTTATCCATCCCAATTATATGGCGTATTTCTTTTTTAGGGCAACAACTTCAATTGGGATTTCCAAAGCCTTTTTCAGACTTTAGAAATCCTGGTGTATTTACTTTTTAAGATTTTTAAAAGTCCTGGAGTATTCATTTGATATTTTAATTAGTCTTACAAAATCTTGAGGTATTTAACTTATTTGAGACTAGGATTTGTTAAGACTTTTTAAGATTTGCTGAAATTTCTAAAGAAAAAACCTTATACAAAATCCCACCTCCAAGCTTAAGATTTCACAGAATTTCTCCAAAATCTGAAAGTCTTAAAAAGTCTCAAAATGTCACTCAAAATCCCAAACGACTACACCCCCTTTACTTTGTTTTTTTTGTTTTGACTCACATTGTTTTTAGTTGTTCATTCAGTTGGAATACTAAAATTTATACAGACATTACCTTCATTGCAAGGACAACAAAGGGGCAATGGCAAAAAAAAGATACACAATCACAAGTACATCTATTATGGCTTCTTAATTGTGCGGAAGGGAGTACATTTCTATATATATATATATATATATAAGGGATTCATCTATTGACATATTGTGGTACTTGTGCAAACCCAGATGCCGTTACACATTACAAACTAGTGCAGGTCATGTAAATTGAACTGTGGTCGCATTAACCGAAGATAGGCAGAAATATAACTAAACCTTTAACAATAATATTAATGGAGTGCCAAAAAACAAATATACCAGTAACACATGGATGATTTTATTGGAATTGTTATATATATGATGGTTCACCTGCTCAAAAATAGTCTTCTTGCCATCACCAAGACTAATGAGATTCAGAAAATTATATGAAATTGGAGGAGCATAACGAGCAACCATCCTGTCAGGAAAATTAATAAAATTTATTAAATACAGGAAACACTATGTTGCGATTGGATATAATAAATTGTCAAAAAAATTCTCTTTTGATGGAAAAGTAGAAAATCGTTTTAGAAAAAATGAGATAGATTTGAGATTGTAAATAGATATAAGATAAAAATGTAATTATAAAAGTTGATGTGATAAAAAATAAAAGATTGATTGATAAGATTCTTAGTTACTAGTTCGAAATATGTGATTGAATAAATAGTGTTTTTTTATCTGAAATAATAATAATAATAATTACTTTTTATTTTTTAATTATGTTAGTGGAATTTTTGAGAAAAATGTGATGAGATGAAATGAATAATAGTTTTTGTAAAACAAATTGTTTCATTTTCAGTATCAATGAGATAAGAAAAATGCTACAAGTACATAATAAATGTACATAGAGGTGTACATAACACTCACATGGAGTGGGGTCCACTTGATTTTTTATTTTTTGTCGGTCCCACTCAATGTGAGTATTATGTACACCCCTATGTACAATATTATGTACCTATATTCATGAGATAAATCTCGACTGAATGGAGAAAAAAATGAAAAGATTTTGTATCCAATCACTAAATTCCCTAATGAATTATGCAACCAAAACAAAAATGAAACATACGAGCATATCATAAGCAAGCTGACGGCACTTGTCTGTTTTGGTGTCAATGAATAAAACATCATCCTTCCAACTTTGAAGAGTGAGTAATATGTGCAAACACACATGAACATCAGAGGAACAAATGCAATGACCTGGATACCATAAGCAAATAATGTTAATACCCAATGATATGTCTATAATCTATATATAGGAACAATGATTATAACTAATAATATAATATAAGCATTTATAGTCTGAGTTCATACCTGCACCAGAACCTCTTCAGGTCCTACAGATTTTATGAGGATAGAAAATAAAGATAAATCAACCCCATTGGTCAGCAAAGTAGCCTCAGCCAGGAGAATTGCAACTGACATGCAGCCAAGAATGACGGCCAAGATTTTTTCCAATTGCTTTTGCAAGATACNCTAATGAAGTACAAGTTGGTCCATACAAGAAGCAATACATCTCAGACATTACTTTTCTCTAAAGCAGAATATGCACATCAATTAAAAGTTCAAATTTGCATGTCATGAACAACACAGGCTCCGGTTATTTATTTATTAAATTTTGCTCCAATTTGGAGAAATTGGAAACTTGGAGTAGATTTATCAATATTCTGACTAAATGGATGTGACGAGTGACAAATTATTACCAGCCATGTCAAGGAACTGCCCAAGTTTACCAGTGCGTTCAGGTCGGAAGCTTGAGATAAACTTCCTGCATTACAATATAACAGTCCAAAAGATAACTTATACAAGAAGTAAAGAAAACCTAGAACATTACTTTATTGCAAAATTAGGAAATACACAAAGCCAACCTTGGGCTACAATAAGAAATAAAAATTAGCACGGGTAGCATTTGCTGCTACCTTAAAAAATATTGTCCATCTATAGTGCTTTTCTCGTTGTACCAACAGAGATGAAAACCATGCAAATATTTTTAAATTAGATTAGCTATTATACTGAAACAATATATGTTCTGTCCCAATGGAGTGTTCAAGTAGAACTTTCACAACAATCAGGTTGGATGTTACCAGGCAATCATTTGAACTATGGTTATTGTGTGTCCTGAAGTATACAGTTCGTAATATTGCAGAAACATAGTCGTCAGGGAATGCTCTTTTAATAAATCATGTCGAGGAAGACATAAAAAAGTTAATCATGTGACATTATTATTCAAATGAGAAACTAGTTGAAGAAGAAACTCATGTTGTCATTATAAAGAGTAAGGGGAAGTGCACACCATCCAGTCATACTGCGTCTTTCATAATTCTTTATTGTATCTTCTAATTCAAGAGCCTCTTTGACATAAATCAGGTACTCGCTGCAAAACAACCAACACAAAGGATCTAGAACATGTTAGCAAGTTACTTTTAAACACTATGCATTTTAACACTAAGACAGAAGACAGTCACTTTAGGCATCAAAATTATCCAGGAGGCATCAACATGGGGAAACCAATGACATGCAAAATATGTCCAGACAGATGTACATATGAAATGCTATCTCTGCCCCAGAAGAATCACTCATGTTTCTGACAGGACATCCTAGAATAAGGTTTGATTTCCAAAATTGGTTATTGTGTTTTCTACGTTCTAGGTTACAGAGACAACAATTTCACCTTTCAACTTAACTAAAACTCGAAAAAGACTTACATGAAAACTTCTATTTTGAAATAATTTGTAAAACAATTAAACTAGCTGACATTATTAAGAAACTTGACAGGGCTAGAAAAATTTACAATAACAGTATGACCAGAAAAAAATTGCAAAAGGGAGAAGATGGGGTGAAACAAATCGGAGCATAAAGAATTAGCTGACAATTTTACAGCACCATAAGCATGTCGAACTAAATTATATATTAACTTGCAAATACTAGCAGTACCTTTTGCATCGATAATACTCCTCACGAGCTCCCCGAAGGTGACGCCTTAGTGTTGCCATTGATTTCTCATCTGTATCATAGTCCATGTCATTTTCTCCCAACCTCCCCCCTTGTGGCTTGAAGGAAGGATCTTCTTTCAACTGGAGATAGAAAATCAAAGTAAAATTTCCTATGACATAATAAAATAAAACTACATAATCATCATGTGAAACTGTACAAGAAAGAAGTACCATTTGCACTAACATGTTGTCAATGACATCCATGTGTGGCCTTAGTGGATCTAGTTTGGTCATCTGTTTTGATGTAGCTTGGGCAACCTTTTAATCCCAATTTAACAAAACATGAGGGATTAGAAATAAAGATAATTCAGATGACAAGCAAGATATTTTTCTACTATCGAGGTGCGTTTTGAGCGACAGCAGTAATTATATGTGATCCATGAATTTGATGTTGTGCAAGTTTGTTGGATTAGCCAATTAGCCTAGTATTTCGAGCTTTTTTTTTTTACGTAATCAAATGAAGAACAATAATACAATTTGGATATTGCAGCAATTCTACAAACATCCAGTACTAACATACATTGAGTGCATATAAGTTGAGAGCCAACTGTCCTTGAACATTATGTTCACATGAGATCTCAGATCAAGTTAAATGCAGTTCTTCCTAAACTAATTGTTTTGCGTTGTTCACTTGTGAGACAGCTCTACTCCAGGATTCTTAATGAGCTTGACTTTGACTGGGTGATTACTCGGTCATGTTCGACCACGTTACGTTGATCGAGTAAGTTTGTTGGATGCTCAGAACGATTTTATGGAACATGACTGTCTCTTACTGTATGTTGGCCAGTATGCTTCGGAAGTAACAAAAGAAACTTTAACAATAATAAAAAAAAAAGTTTATAATGATGGCATAGAATTAAGTTTTTGGATAGCTGCATGGTTGACTAAAAACTTTGAAATAATATTAAATAAATATTTGTTTCTTTCTAAAACATAGTTATCACAGTTCTCAGAGAAACTAACCACAATGGCATTTGACAATTCTTTGTGAGCATCATCAAGTTTCAAAGCCACTTTGGCTATCTTGTGGGAAAGAACTTTATGTCGAATTGTCCAGTCAGCATTTCTCCAAATACCTTTAGGAATCTCACTCAAACCAAAACCAAGAAGAAATGCACCAGTCACAAGTCCAAATGTATTTGAGCAAGCCATTGCCCACCCCAATATGCCTCTACTCCCAATCCTGCCGGTGAACAGAAATATTTAAATGGATATCAAGTCATCAACAAGTCATGTTCAGATATCAGTGAAGCTATGCTTTCTCAGCATCATGCTAAGTAGAGTAGCAAGCCCAAATTGGCAGTTACCAAGAAATAGTATTTAGTTACATACACACACTGAAAACCAGTTGCGTAATATCATAATGAGACTCTTGAGCTCAATGGTCATTAAAACATGTTTCGCTAATATGCTGTTACTCTTAAATTCTTAGGAAAAACTAATAAACACATTATAACTTTGGTCATGCCTTACATGTCACAACTTCAAACGAACATTTTTGGTTTTTCAGTAAAGGTAGTACACTGTTGGAAAGAATGACAATAAAGATACTGCTAAATACCACGTATTAACAGCTCAACATAATCTGCAATTCTACACCAAAGTTTTCAACTCACCAAAATTAAAGTGTATCTAACAGTTTGATGTAAAAAATCTACAAAACTCATTTCAAGTTTCACCACTTAGGCATGCCTAACACTAGTAAAAATGGTTAATAACATATCATGAATTCAGTCTTGAAATAGATTATATCACTTTACTTACAATTTAATTTATTAATTTAACTCAATTCATGTTTCAGTGAATTTGCTTTATGAATAATAAGTCTGCAAGCTATGTTGGCTAACAACTTTAATGTTCTATTTCACATAACTTACCGATATTTTATACTTATACAATCATATTGTTCAGTTTCTCTTACTATAAATATGTCTTTTTTTAACTATTTTGAGTAATGTATCAAAAAGTATTCTTCTGACACTTGGGGCCTGATTGGATATAAGATATCATTTTTTTGACTCAAAATCTAACTCAAATTTAACTCAACCCAACTCTCCTCAATATTATCAATATAATTAAATAATATTAATCAATCATCCTCACACATCACATCACCTTTTTAATTCACTATTCATCTATTTACATAATTCAATGTCCCCAGAAAGAGGTAGTATGCCTGCAGACCACTCATGCTAATGCGCTCTTTCCCCTTCCCTCTCTCCAACTTTTACATCACATCAACTTTACTCATTATATTTTAAGTATTATTTAAATAAAAACTCCAAATCCCACTCAAATCAAACTCAATTAACTTTTTTCAAAATTAACTCACTTTATTCATAAATCCAATCAAATCCAAAATAACTTATATCCAATCAGGCCCTTAAGTTTTGGTCATGCTGTCTTATAGCATATACAGCATCCACAGACATACAGATAGCTAAAGAGTAGCCACCCACTCTACCCAGTCACACATGAGATGGTGGTTTCCATCCAAGACAATACAGGGTTTTAAGCTCAGGAATCAATCACAAAATTTGCAAACCACATAACACATTTTCACGATATGGACCCATATCAAAGATAGTCAACATAAAATATATGGACCACTGTAGCAATAGAATATACCAAATATACAGATGCTACTGATCAAGCAAATTCAGGAAGTCCACAACCAATTTTCAGAATGTAGAATAGATCAAAAGTATGTTGAGAATGATCAGACAACGAAAATAATGAAGATATTAAACATAGAATGAAAAGAAACTGTACAAAGGTTGAAGACACTGACCAATTTTTGTGCGTAGTAATGATGAGAATAAGTCCAAAAAGACCGATGGACCCCACAATTAAATAGAAGACTAAGTTTACATGAATGCTAGTCTTCAATCTATCTATCATAGTAAAATCCCCAGCGTCTTCATAACCCTGAATGAGGGGCACAGCAAGCCTGCAGGGAGAAAACATAATGTTAATAGATGAAAATACTGATCATTCCAACAGAACCTGTCCACCTAACAGGGCACAGCTAACAATATATCCATAAATAACTTGACGAAGTTACAACTGTATAATTTTTTATTTGCCCGCAACGCTTAACAAGTTTGATTTACATTCATGACTACAAGTTATTAGAAACACTATCAAATAAAGCAATTAATGGCACTTAAAATATGAGTAATACGACAAAATTTAGTAACATGTTCTTCATGAAACTGCAAAAGGTCATACCATGTGAGCAGAAAGGTGCTCCAGTATGACCAACTCCAAAAGAAAGAGATACCGCCATTACCATGACCAACTATAGTCTGCAGGACAAAGAAGAGATTAAGATCCTTTGAAAAACTTCTAGCAAATCAAATAAAATAACTTTTTATGCTGTGACTGATATGATTCGACAGAAACAGCTGTGATGATGTGTTAATAAGTCATGGTGAAACAGAAGAGCAGAGGCTCATATTCCATATGCTGGTTTCAATGCAAGCTACACAAACAAATATGCTCACCAATCTCGACTAAAACTTGGTAAAAAATTAGTAGTTTGCATGATAATAATTAATAATGAACATGCTCAAACTTCACAAGATATTAATATATTAAACCATTTTAAGGCATACTTACAGGCAGAATGTTTAAGATTTCATGAAAGTAGATAGTAATGCTCCCAAGCTCATACATGGTACGATAAAATTCACTTAAAGTAAAATTCGCAGCTGGTGATTATAAGTTTAAAAACTTCTCAACAAAGATTCTCAAGTACTGCCGCCAATACATAGAAGAGTAAGATATAAAGTTACAAAACGAATTTTACGCATAACCAAGTCCACACATAATACTAACAGAATACAATTTGTCTTCCTTTTTCTAATAATATTCTCTCTGTGTGTGAGTGAATTTCCCCCATTTTTTGTACATAAAATTATATACTCTGGTGAGTGACTGGGTCAAAAATAGCTCAAAACTAGGTAATATAGAAAAAGAAAAATGAGGCTATTTTTGTGTGAAATAATCTCGTTTGGGACTCATCTTTTGTTTCCACCTATATTATATGTATATTGTTCATTGTCCATAAATCTATATTTTCGCATAATAGCTCGCCTGGCTTGCTTGCCTCATGCCTTGCCAAGTGACATACTAGTCGCCTCAGGGCACCTCATGCCTTTTTAATCACTTGCTAGGATATCCATTCAAGTTCTAGTATAGTACACATTATGGGTTTCAAGACCACAGCATAAATACTCACTTCTGATTGGAAAGAAAGACCACATAATAATAGCATCTCTATCCTCTATACAGAAACCTTTAAAAATAGAATGATTAATAAAATTCTAAAATTCTATAAGATAAAATTGGAGGTCAGAAAATTCTTCCAGTCAACCACATTCTTATCTCCTAAAGGTTAACAGCTGAAGCTTAACAAATCCATCCCAAGCTACTAGTCATTAATCTAATTATAAAATGAATGACACACTTATAAATGAAACAACAGCCCATTCTCTAAAAAATCCAGTCCTTTTTTTTCTATTAAGTTCAACAAGCAGCCAAACCAAAGGCAATGTGCATGAAACCTCTGAAGCAAAAGGAGTTCAACACATGGAGACTCATATTCACTGCCAGTGAATTAAGCTGACAACAGCAGATCACATTATTCAAAACAAGGTCAAGTGGCCAGAAGCTTAAATACTCAAACTTGACCGCAAACCCAAATCAACCAAACACACACTAAATTCAGAACTCCAATAATTCAGCAGCGAAATAATCAAAATCGAGAAATTTAACTTCGCAACTCACCGTCCAAATGTCGGCGGGAACAAGAATGATGATCGAAATCGAGCAGAACCAAGTGTATCCCACCGTGAACAATACGTAACGTGGCACGTCCGGGCCGGAGAAGTATTTCAAAGTCAAAAGCACCATGCCTAGGGTTAATGGCAGCGAGATCAAATAAAACACCCACATCTTGCTCTCCCCCTCAAACAAGAATTCGATAAGAAATTGAAAAAATAAAAAATCGATCAGAATTCAGATACAGAAACAAATTAGAGGGATTTCGTATTCCCCTTTATGCATGTATAATTAAGAGGGAAAAAACGGGATGTTGAAGATTGGCTGGATTGTAATTGAAAAAACCCAGTCAATTAACTTTCCCTTTGCTAACCAAACTGTTCTTAAGGCATTCATAGGTGGGCCCCTTAGTCGCTGAACAAATGGAATTGAAGAGGGTGTGGCACTACTCTGCTTATTGTCAAAACTTAATACACAAAATTGTATATTAAGAGGAGGGATGTTAAACGGGCTAGCCTAGCGGAGGGCTAAATGATCCAAGCCTAAAAAGTCAAGATTTAAATGGGCTATCAATAAAAGGACCTAACTCTAAACCTAGCGTGCTTCGGACTAAACGGGTAATAATAATAATAATAATAATAAAAATAAAAAATTACAACACCTAGTTAACGGTTTTTTCAACTGCTATTTAGTATTTACTACTATATATATACAACTACACTTCATATATGACACACATTACAAACTCTTAAATAACATATTGTTTCTCAATAGAAAAAAAAAATGTTCGAACTATTACTTATAACTACCATTTGACTAGTTATTTGGTACGATTCAGGAATTTTCACAATATAGCATACTCCTGAATTTATATTCTATCACTATATTCTATGTGTTAGGTCTTTGTCTCATTTATTTTTTATTAGCCGTTCTGATTGGCTTAAATATTTTGTCGTGAAATAGAATAAAATTTATTAATAATTATCTATCAAAATAATAATAATACATTACAACACATAATTACATGTCAAGTAGTATAACAAAATTTTAATATACAAGGAATCATGAGACATATTTCTTACCTTTCTAAAAACATATACACCACCCAACCCAAATTAAATGGGCTAGCCTAGTGGTTTTCGGGCTAGCCCTAGCGGGCTTCGGGCTAACCGGTCCGGGCCTAAAAAGCCCTGATTTGGTAATGGAAGAGATACGTAATGGAATTACATGCAAAAATTGACTTTTCAGAATCTTTGTTATATGTACTTCTTCCGAGGCGTTAAATTGTTTTTTGAAATCATCATACGATACCTAAAAGTATATACTCTATAGTAATAGCATATATGGTCGAGCACAATAGACCAATGAGATTGTAAGAGGATGCTTGGATACAAAAATTTTCAAAAAAATCCAAATATTTTTAACTCAGCCACTTTTTTTTAGCTCAACTTTAACTCAACTCCATTATCATCGATATTATTAATATAATTAAATAATATCAATCAATCATTCTTACACACCACATCAATCTTAATTCACTATTCATCCACTCACATAATTTTAACTAATCATCACTTCAAATAATCTCTCCTACTTTACATCAAATCAACTTTAATTATTCTATTTTAAATATTATTTTAATATATCTACTAACAACTAACAGTACCACATTTCTCAAAATAAACCAAACCAAACCAAAAAATCCAAACAAAATAAAAAAAAATTATATCCAAGATTATTCCTTTAATAAAAGTGACAACTTCATTCAAGCATTCAAAAATGTTTTCATCAAGCTTCAACATTTTCTTTTCATTGTTATTTATTTGGAAGATAGACGAACTATATAATCTATTGTTTGCAAATCATTGACCATCTTAGTTGTTGCAATAATTTTAGAATTGTTTATCATAATATCTTTCACATTCGTTTAGATTTGCTATATTTATGTGCTTGATAACTTCTCTAATAGTTTTATTGTCCAACTTTTTGCATCATATATAATGCTTAGAAAATTCAAGATAAAGATCCTTTCTTGATTCTTCAACAATGACAAAACAAAACAGAACAATGAGACAATATTGAGAAGCATATCATTTGTTAAAATATTTGAGAGGAGAATAATTAAAACTCTATTATATTGTGATACTGTTAGTCATCTGTGAACTTTATTATTATGAAGTCATTATTAAAACTAGTACGTAACCCGTGCGATGCACGGGATGTAAAATTTGGAAGAATAATATAACCTCACATGCATGAGGATCGAATTTGAAATCATTAAAATACATAGGAACATTGTTGAATCATAAAAAGTTCGGTAACAATCATATAATATTAAAAACCTCCTTGTACACAACATTATGAATTTGATTATTTGGTAACTCCTCATTATCACAAACTAATATTTTCAAAAGAGACAAATCCTAAAAATCAAACTAATATTTTTGGTGAACAAACTAATATTTTAGGATTGGTGAACAAACTAAAATTTTAGGATTTCTAGGATTTGTCTCTTTTTGGTGAACAAACTAATATTTTAGGATTGGTTATATGAATAAGGCTACCTGTTTTTGGTGTTCTTTTCATTCATTTTCATTCAAACAATCCGATGACTTGTATAATGAAATCCGAATCTTAAGCCGAAATATTTAGAAAAAGAGTTTTTAAAAATTGAAAAGTCAAGGCAATCAGTTCAGATTAATTAAAGGTCAAAGAATATCCGCTCCTTGAAATAAAGACGTGTGTTATCATTAACCAAATATCCGATTATTGATATAGAGTGGTTACCAAAAAATAGAACGCGGTAAGGACGCTTCATGGAAATATCAATGAGATAAGGTCATAACAGATCGCTAGACATTTTAACGATAAAAGCTCAGATGGAATGATTTATGATAATTATGTCGTAAGTAATGAATTAATTAAAAGTGTGAAAAGGACATAATTAATGAAAAGTGTGAAAATGACATAATTAATGAGAAGTGTGAAAAGGACAAAAACTTACCAGTTTTGGAAAATATTTAATCAAATCCGATATTGACCATAATTTGACCTACTATTTTGGATAAATGTTAATTTTTATTATATAAGTATAGATGGGATTGCAACAAAAGCAATCATGTAAATGTTTTTTTATTTTTTTTATACTGAATTTAATTTATTGGATAATGANTTTGATTATAATTTCTTTCATTCAGGAACCATATTTCGGATCTCAACATTCACTAGCGCGTAGCCCGTGCGATGCACGGGATGGTATATTTTCTTGAAATGTTTAACGTGTGAAATATTAAAAATAATATAATTTATATATATGTAACAAAAATAAATGGATTGCAAAGAAGGGAAAAAAATATAAATTATTGAACACTTTCTTTGTGAAGTAAAATTTGTGAAGCTTTGATATATTTGATTATGAATAGAAAAGTATGAAATACTACCTGCGGACCGTTGAGATAGATGGGAAGATTTACTTAGAATATATAGAATAAATATTGAGATAATGATTTACCTTTTACCTAGTATATATAAAATTAATATTGACATGATGTGGGAAAATTATGACGAATTATGACATAAATTCGTTTAGAAGTTAGTAGAAAATATTAAAAATTAAATTTATTTTTTATTTTTTAAATCCTTACAGTAATTCGTACGCTCTTTTTCATACGCTTAATTTATCAAGTTTACACATACAAATCAAAATTAATGCAACTCGAAATATTATATAACAAATAAAATGAGATTTTTTATCTAACATTTAGTATATTGCCGGAAAATCTTTTATAAATCTTATTCTCTTTTTATGCACATAGATATTAAAGAATGAGTAAAAAAATTATCTAAATATGTTTAAAAGTATCTAATATTATATGTGTTAACAATGTTACAACCAAAAGACATTAAGAATACGTAGACTATTATATAACATATGTGAAAGTATTAAAATATTTTATATTATTATCGAAAAATGTGAAATTACCTCAATTCTGTCTAGACTATTTTATAAGAAAAATATATATACTTAAAGTTAGCATACACACACATATATATATCCTTAAAGTTTGACCAACTAACATGTTTAAAAGTATATACAATTTTATATATAAAAACACGTTTAAAGTTTACATATTTTACAAAAATTAGACTGCTCTCAGTTTATACAAAGTTTGTTGCTCTCATATTCGGATAACGCATTTAATGAAAGCACCCTACGATACAAATTTATAAATATTAATTAAAATAATTTTCTAAATTATATAAAATTGAAGTAACAAAGGTAAATATTACCTGTTCATCATGAAACAGTATATGGAATGCGTTACAGCTCTTCGTGATGGGTTTCAATAATTCGGGTGCTCTCAGACGTAAAAAAAAGTCTGTTTCTTTTGTTAACGGAATCAAGTGTACCCAGTCTGGAAGCATTATATTGTATATGCGATGAAAAATTATTGTCGGTATTTTTTTTCTCTGAACTCGTGAATGATGAGTTGTAATGGTGGTAGTGAATATCCTTTTATACAATTTTTTATTAACCAAAAGTGATAAGATAATTATGGATTGTATTTGGATAGATAGTAAGTTCCATGATTTTTGCAACGGACAATCAATTTCACATATTTTTTATTAACCAAAAGTGATAAGATAGTTATGGATTGTATTTGGATAGATAATAAGTCCCAGGACAATCAATTTCACATGCTTAATTAACGGAAATATCACCATTATTAAAGAGAATATCCATTTGCTTAATTAACGCAAATTTCATGCTAAATTAACGAAATATCCACTGCCTTTTCACGATTTTGCTTCCGATTTTAAAGTAGAATACATAAATAGAAAGTCAAAAGTCAACTCAATTATTTTTAAGTTTCTAAAAAAAGATTTTTACATCAACCTTTTTAGATATATATAGATCTATATTATTTATTGCAAAGCTTTTAATTTTTTAATTATTTAAAATGAAAAATTGATAGTATAGGATTATAATTATGAGAATCAATTTCTTACGAAGTAATAAATCTAGTAAAAAAAAGTAATAGTTTTAAAAGACTTTTTGTTTCTAAATATTGATATTCATACTTCTTTAAGAAATTTACACGTTTTTTTTCATTGCATTACTATTACTATTTTATTTATTTTTATTCTATTGTTTGTTAAAAGAATTGAAGCATTATCAAAACCAACAAGTGCAACAATTGAATGCCCCAGAATTCATTCTTCAAACTAGACGTTGTCACGGGCCACCCGGCCCGCTGGCCCGGCACGGACCTAGCCCGGTCAAACCTGTTGACCACGGGTTCGGGCCTGGCTCGGATTTTTATCGAGCCAGTCTAGGGTCTTGTTTTTGTCGACCCTGACCCGACGGTCCGGTTTGGGTCCAATCTGGCCCGGGAAAAATACATTTTTTTTTTTTTTTTAATTTGGGTGGACCCAGACTGATGTTGGGCCTGGATCGGCCCGCTGGGCAAGGCGGGCCCAGGCCCGGCCCGTGTTTTGGCCACATTTACTTCGAACCGTCTATTGACCTTTAATCGAGTTTTGTAATCGGGTGTCTGTCTAGTAGACGAGTAACTTGAGTTTTTAAAATTACCGAACCCCATATAAAAAAATAAAATCATTTCACAACAAATTATTATATTTGGAAAAAAATTCTAAAATATATTTACAATATTTTTAAAATAAACAATGACATTTAATAGTTTACTAATATAATTTTAAAAAAAAATAAAAGAAATTATATAAAAGTGAATATTAAATATTTAAAATGACATTTAAAGTATAAAATTTTGCATTTTAATATAATAATATAACTATATTATATATGTATTGATCTTTTCTCAACAAAATAAGTATTATTTTTCATATATATAGTCTTTTTTAAATTCTACTATTATATTATATATATAGCCACATTATTATTATTTTTTTTCTCATTTTAAATTATTTTATATTGATATATTACATTAATCTAAGACGATTGTTCTTGTGTATCAGATTTTGTACGAACGATAACATATTAGTGTTAGTTTGCAATACTTATAACAAATATATAAAATATAAATTAAAAATTTAAATTCTTGATCGATTATTATTTCTCATGCTTAGGTAATTAAAAAAACTTAAATAAATATTTTTTTTGTATAGTACAATTACAACAAAAATGATAACAAGTGTACAAAAAAATAAATAAATCATTAACTAAAATTATAATAAATAATTTAAGTTTTATTCAATAACAAATGTCATGAATTTGTTTTTATATTTTTAACAAGCTTAAAATATAAATATAAATGTAAATGAAAATTTCAATTAATTATAAATGCTTGCGGTTAAACTAGTCGGACAACGGGTTTTCTTACTACCCAATCCACTCGACCTGAGATTTTTGCTATCAAATATACCTGAAACTCGATTATCCCAAAATTTTCCTCCGAATTTTTCCTATATAAAAATACAAGAGTAATTCGATCCTTCGAATTTTATTAATATTCACATTCACAGTGTGTAATTTTCTCTATACAAATACAAAACTTAAAAAATATGTGTAATATTTACCCATACTTATTGGGCCTGAAAAATGAGTATTACAAACCATGGACTTGAACGGCCAAGTCTTCCACAAACCCATTAAAACATCTCGATTATATAACAGGTCCAAAGCCTCATCCCAAACCCTAATTTCGTAACATAGGCTGAGCATTTTCAAAGCACTGAGCGCATTTTGCTGCCTCCTCTGAGCTGCATCGAAGATGAAGGTTTCTCTCTCCTCAATTCTCTCAAAACCCGCGGATTCATGCTTTTAATCTCTATCTATGAAAAATTGATTTTGTGAAGTGTTTCCTTTTTTTGTGCTATAGTTCAACATTGCGAATCCGACTACTGGATGCCAGAAGAAGCTCGAAATCGACGATGACCAGAAACTGTATGTCGTTGTCTTCCATTTTCTATATATAATCACCTATGCATCTGCCATTAGGATTTTTAATGACATTTACAGTCTGATTAATTTATCTATAGTTGCTTATGAGCTTTATGTTTACTGTGCATAGTCAATTGTAGTTTGAAATGCTTATCGAAGAGTAGTCATTGTTTTTTGCTTTCAGTAGCATTTTGTTATTGATAGATTGAGTATGAAGTACATTTTAGTGTAGATTAGTGTATATTCTTATTCGATTTCAAAATTATGTACGCTGTCTAATAATTTACCTTCATTTTATACTTGTGTAATCAGCTTAGATTTTTGCTATTTTTTTTTGCATTTCGATTTTGTGTTCTAAAAGAAAAGACCGCTCATTTATACCTGAATGTGGTTGGTTAACTCTATATCTTGATCTGCTATGTTTCTTCATGCCATCTTTTTGCTTTTTCTCACATCATTATGCTAAAGGCTTTAGATTTTAAAATTACTTGCACTGTATGTTATGCATAATCAATAGATCCTTATTTGTGGCATGTTATTGGTATAAGATAATGTGGGTTGGATATGCAACTAGCTCCCTGCATCTGAACCAAAAATTTAAGCAGGTTTTAATCAGTCAGTTTAGTCCATTGTTGTCTGCCACAAGCTCTGGTTTAGGTTGCATAGATTTTTGGTTTGGCATTTGTTGATTTACCTGTCCCATCATTGTGGTAATTTACTGATTTACACTAGTTCAGCTAGGTATTGAGCAATTTTGCTTATCACTGCTTCTTGTTATGCAGCCGAGTCTTCTGGGACAAGAGGATCTCTCAGGAGGTCAGTGGAGATGCATTGGGTGAGGTATGACCGTATGAGTTTTTCTTTCGAGGGAATCATGTTGAGTTATATAAATACTTACACCAGTTAATATGTGGTGATGCATTTGTGTAACATGGCTGCAATCAAATCGATATATTTCAGGAATTCAAAGGCTATGTTTTCAAGATCATGGGAGGCTGTGACAAGCAGGGTTTCCCCATGAAGCAGGGCGTGCTGACTCCTGGCCGTGTGAGACTCTTGCTTCACAGAGGTGTGTAGAACACTTGAACTTGATTCAATATATTCCTTTTCTGATCTTTGTTATTTTTAGTTTTACCAGTGATGTTCTCTGAATTAGAACTAATAAAATTTTGAAACAGGAACTCCATGCTTCCGTGGTTATGGAAGGAGAAATGGAGAGCGCCGAAGGAAGTCTGTTCGTGGGTGCATTGTTAGCCCCGATTTATCGGTTTTGAATTTGGTGATTGTTAAGAAGGGTGAGAATGATCTTCCAGGGTTGACTGATGTTGAGAAGCCGAGGATGAGGGGTCCCAAGAGGGCTTCAAAGATCCGCAAGCTTTTCAACCTTTCCAAGGAAGATGATGTTAGGAAGTATGTCAACACATATCGCCGGACATTCACCACCAAATCTGGTGAGTTTTGGTTGCTAATTTTGTTAGTTTTAGCATGATAATTGCATAGGTGACTGATCTGATATTTGGAAATTATAGATTGTGAAGAAACCCGTCTCCTTTTTGTGCTGAATGTAGTCATACTTCAATAATGTAAAGAAGTTGGGTCAAACCCATTACTTTACACCTTTATTTTATAAACTTACTCTTACTCTCTTCAACTCTTGTGATAATCGAGTGTATTCAATATTATTTTATAAGCATCCTACAATGTATTGGTATCTGCAGACCACTGAACCTTGTATTTATGCACGACAAACAGGTAAGAAGGTGAGCAAAGCTCCCAAGATTCAGAGGCTGGTGACCCCATTGACCCTACAGAGGAAGAGAGCTAGAATTGCTGACAAGAAGAAGAGGATTGCAAAGGCCAAGTCAGAGGCTGCGGAGTACCAGAAGCTTCTCGCCACCCGTTTGAAGGAACAGAGAGAAAGGAGGAGCGAGAGTTTGGCCAAGAAGAGGTCCAGACTCTCAGCAGCCGCCTCTAAACCATCAGCCACTGCTTAAAAACTCAAGTCCTTTCGAGTAGTGGCTTGTGGTGTTTTCTCTTGCTCTGTACGTCAGTTGCTAGAAATCTATTTGGAGTTGAGATATGATTTTGACTCTAGTTGAAAAATTTCTATTAATTCTGTCATTTTGTTTGTGGTGATGAGAGATTTTGAGGTGTTCCTACTTGTTATGTTGGATGTTTATCAGCTCAATACATACATTCAAGTATTTGCTGTTTTCGGTAGTCCAACTTAATGTGCTCTGATTTCAGCTCAAGATGAAAGACCTGTTTGTTAGTAATGTCATCATCTCAACATGCAAACATCATATTGCAGAAAAATTATTATCGCATTATAGGCTTTCAAACCTCTGCTTAAATGTACAACAATCAACATCTGTCGAAAAACAAACTGACCCCAAGCCCTAACGTTGGGCCAGCAACAACGGCCCATCATCATTAACCACCCTACAATCCCTCCTAATCTCACCCGGCCACCTGGACTGCAAATCCCCCAACTTAATCATCCCTTCCACAAACGCCTCAAAAAACTCGCCCTCATCTCGACTAAACACCCTCACAAACTCCCTCGTCTCAAGAGTCGTGAAAAGCGTCTGATCCGAGTTGAGAAAACCCCTTCCCTCCACCAAATCCCTAAAGTAACGATTGTCAAATCTCTCGGGAGTCGCGTCAAGATTGCCCGTGACCTCTTCATCCCCACCCTGCGGACAGAGCTTGTCGAGCTCTTCACGGAATTGCGGGTCGATGGTTGGGTCGGGCTGGCCCGAGCCCGACTGGTTGTAGAGCCTGAAGACTACAGAGAAGCATCTTGCCTTGCCGATGGAGTGGGACCCGGAGAGGGCAACGAGGTCTTTTGTCGAGAGGTTGAATTTGGCGAAGAGGGCTGTGAGGGAGGCAGCGTCGGCTCTTGGGCTTGGCATTATGTCGTTCGAGGCCTCTTGGCTGGCGGTTAGGCTGTCCAGTCGGCCCAATTTCACTTCCCAGTGTGGGCCCCCACTCTGCTTACAATAGATAATGAAGAAGAAGAAAAGAGAAGAGGAAAAGGCAAAAGAAAAGGATATCATATCCTGCTTTTCATATATAATTGCAAACAGAAATTTTATAGAGGAATTGGTAAACAACAACAACAACATACTCAATATATTCCCAACATGTTAGGGTCTGGGGGTCAGTTGTACGCAGACCTTACCCTTGTAATTATACAAGGAGGCTGTTTCCGTAGCGACCCAAGGTGCATTGCGCCGTTTAATATATATATATATTTTTTTTTAAAAACTTCACTAATAGAAGAAGCACTATAATTTAATTGAGCCATTTTGATCTAGTCCATTATTAGCACTATGCCAGGAGAATTGTCAACGATGACTCTTCCAGCTCCATTTGCAATGAACAATAGAGTAATTGGTAAAGAACCTCATAATAAATTTCACAATGACGAAGATACTACTGTTGAGGTTTTGGGTAACTCTATGGTTTTATAGAGAATGAAATGAAGCTTTCAATGGATTTGGAACTTGTGAGTCAAAATCCTAAGCAATTTTGAAAAGATCACTGCTTAGGAATAATTTGTGTTCTATCAACCGTGTGAAGTGATTTTGTTGAGAACACCCAAATAACCAAAATCCACTGCTACCTATTTATTTATTTCACCTCTGCAGATAATCTTTCTCAATCTTGTCTTGCAGCAAGTCTCATCCAATATAGAAATTTCATCAGCTTATGTATGTGTGTATGTGCGTGTGTATTGTAAATATAATAAAGAGATTTTAAAAAGTTTATCATGAAAGATAACAAGAAAAGGGAGAAAAAGGATAGATTACCAGAAGAACAGCATCTCTAGCAGCCATGATGATGATATCGGCACAAGAGACGATTCCAGGACACGTCCTCTCCAATGCTTCCTTAATCTCATCGATCACTTCGTAGGATCTCAGCGAATCTATGTTCGACAAAGCCAATTTCTCTCCAAGCATGTTCGGCGTGTCATCCAGTAACAATGACCCATCACAACCCTACTCCAAATTTAAAATTAAAAAAAATAATAATAAAAAAAATCCATTAATAAAAATCTCAACTTTTTCATATATATAAAAAAAATTAGAGTAATTTTACAAGTTTGTCATTACATTAACTAGACAATCATGGAACTGTAGGCGCATAACAGAGGCAGCGCTTCTAATTTCTCTGGCCATGGCCTGCCTGAGGACGTCCCGCGCGATGGCCTCCGCCTCCGGGCAGGTCTCCGAGTAGAAACCAGGGCGGAGGGCCGCCGGCGGCGAGGCGGAGACGGCGGAGAGGAGGAGGAGGAAGAAGGGAAAGAAGGGGGCCATACTTTTCTCGAGTAGTGTACTGTGGATATGCGTCATTGGGAATTGGTAAAGAAGAAAAGAAAAAGGAGTGTACAGTACTTACTTTTGTATGTGGCACCAAAAGTGAAAAGTTTGGCAAATTTTGGTGGGGCCCACAATCCTCGGTTTGTGTTTCTATCAACACATTTCAAGGGTTGGGCCGTTGGGGGGCAGCAGGTTGAGTGGTGGAGTCCAACGTGGTATTGCTTTCTTCTGTTCAAACACGTCTTTCAATTGTTTAAATAACAAATTTCAAGTACTACATTTTATTTTCTTGTTTGTTGAGTTGAGGACATGATAATCAAGATTTACATGAGCTTTTGAATTTTTCGAATGAACTTTTTATTAATGGACTTTCAATTGAATTGATAGCGTAACTTGATTTTGAGCACTTGTTTGTTTAGTTTGATTACTTAGATTGTACTTTGGTGTCGGCAGAAATAGAGACAACTGGATGGATGAGTGTGGGAGTTGGTAGTATGCAAATTGTTACATGATGAGGGGAAAGCTTTGATATGGGATGAAGAATTCAAATTTCAGTGTAAATTATTGTTTGAGAAAATTGCCTAGCACACTACTAAATATTTTTTTTATTACATGTTTACAATTTATATATATTTATTAGCGAAATAACGAAATCTACCCTATTTGCATAAATACCAGAATTTAAGTTTGGTCGTATTTATATTTAATTAACGAAAGAACGATTAATCTACCCTAAAGCCATCATTAACAAAAAAACAAATGTGAAACCATTGGCCCTTTCTACAAACTTATGTTGAAAGAAAAATTGACATAGTGATGTAGAGAAGACTATGAGTGTGAAGAATAAACTCGACCAATTTCTTATTTCATAAACAATTGGGGAAAACAAAAGATGGGGAATTCTTTAGCTCTCAAAAATCATACTGCTTAACTTGTCCACCAAGCTACTAAATATTACATAATAATATAATAATAATAATAAATATAATCCTTAAACTATTGAGACGATACGATAATATTTGTCGAGATATGCCAATGCAATCTCGTCAGCATCATTCTCCCCTGGGTGGAGAGAATTCGCCCTCTAATCCGCAACAAACTCGTCGGCATCAGGACCGACGTCAAGAAAAGGTGGCAAATGCATCACAAGAAAAAATCTGACGAACGCACATGAAAGAGAAAACGAAGACGATAGGTATTCTGAGTGAGCAGGTCGATGATTTCGTAGGGGCCGATCCTACGGTCCGACGACGAAATAGCCCACACAAAATTGCCCACTTCAAAGACCACCGATCGACCGTCCAACGATCTGAACAACTCCTCACACGGCTTGGCGCGAGAAAGGAATAAGGCTGATGACGGCGGTGACAAAAGAATCAAACGGGGGGCTAACGGATGTAAGACAATGCGGACGCCCGCATATAAAAACCCATACGTATTAAGGCGTATATCGTGCAACATGGATCGATCTTACTGCCAAGGACGCCCTAATAAGAGGTGCCAATCATCCATAGGCACTACGTCACACCACACCATATCCATATATGTGGAACCGACAGAAAAGGATGCCAACACGCGACAATTTGACAGCGATAACATTGTCATGATGTATTCACGTAAGAGCGTAAGGATCCATATGCGGCTTACTCAACAACCCAAGTTTCTCCACGGCCTCATTAGAGATTACGTTTTCGCAGGAGCTGGAATCAATCACAAAACGACACACCAGACCGCTAATGGTATACGTGGATTCAAAAAGATGGTGACGCAGGCCTTCACCATCGAAGGAGATGTGGGGGGACAAGAGAGACCGACGAAGGACAAGCGTGTTACCCACATCCCCCGAGACATGCAACATAAGAACCTTCAGCTCTTTATCGAAAATGGGAGGGTCATTGTAATCGTTGGACTCTGGCTCCTCAATAAGTAAAGCTCGTTACCCTTTTGCCTTCGGGCACTGTGCCTGACGATGTCTCGGTTCGCCGTAGGTAAGCGTCGGGCTGCCAACTGCTGCCCACAGTCGTGGGGCCAACCATACGACCATCAGATGCCACTCCGACACCCGGCTGAACCGTCGCTGCAGACGGCGCAGTAGCCGCAGTCTCAAGAGGCTCCTTCGTAGATGGTGCAAACTAACCGCCTGCCTTACGAGCTTGCTGCTGCTCGATCAACGAAGCTCGTTGATGCTCATTAGAAACGCAATTCGGGGTAAATAAAATTCAGTATCTCTTGGATAGAGACACGAAGCCCACCAACATAAAGCGAAACAAGCTGGTCTGGAGTTTTGCGAATATCAACACACGCCAGGAGCTTGTAGAACTCCTCGGTGTAGTCATCAACCAAGCATTGGCCTTGCCGAAGGTTCTGCAGTCGCTGATAAAGGGTACAAACAAAATTAAATGGGAGGAATTCTCGTTCAAGATACTTACGGAACTTGGTCTGGCGAGGTGATTTTCGGCTTGACTTGACGATGCCGCACGCCTTTGAACTGCTGCCACCACGCGCCCGCCTGACCACAAAGTTGTGTCGCGACGAGTGCTACTAGTCAATCGTTCAATACATCCTTGTACTCAAGGGCCGAATCAAAGGTGGCCACCTAGTCAAGGAAGTCCACCGCGTCTAACCTGACGGTGAATTTGGGTAAGTCAATGCGAAAGGCGCCATCCCATCGAAGGTCACCGACACCTCCTCGTCACTGGTCGAAACCTTGGGCATCACCAAGATCCCAGCCCCCGCGACGTCGGTCACCATGCTGCCCATGTTGGACACCACAGCCTGAGGCTGCATGGCGGTAGTCAAAGCCCAACGACTCATCGATGTCCCAACCCGCAGGCGATTGTCCCTGTCGGTCACCAAAACCGTTGCTCCAAAAACCGCCAAACCTTCGCGCGCCGAAATCTCAGTCCTGGATGTCGCCCAAACCCTTGCGCCGGATATCGCGATCCTAGGCACCTTGCTGTTGTTGGTCGGGAAAACATGGGCCTTTATAGGCCCGCCTCTGATCGCGGTGTCTGAAATCGTCCTCGCGATGGGCTGCGAGGCCAGCAAACGAATTTTCATTCGTCCATACACTGTCTTTGTCATCCGTGCCGCTCAAAGGCGGCGTGAACCGCTGCCGGGGCGCCCGGACAAAGTCTCGTCCTTCACGTCTTCCTCTGGCTCCCCCCCGATCGCCACGACCTCTAGCCGAGCGTGAGATGCACATCTTCGATCCCTATTGAAAGATCCGCAAACCGAGCCGTGAAACACTCGTCCATCAGCTGAAATCAATCATCGATCTGTTGAAACAGGTCGTTGACGACTGCGTCACGTCGTTCGTTTGCTGCATCTTGTTGTCGCGGCGACATCTTGAATCGTGCTGACTGCTAATACCAACTGATGTAGGGAAGCGTACGAGTGGGAAGGATAAAACGAGATTTCAATCTAAAAACACGATAAATGCGATCAATTTTTTATTTCATAAACAATTGAGGATGACAAAAGACGGGGAGTCCTTTAAATAAGGCTTTCAAAAATCCTACTCCTTAACTTTGTCTACCAAGCTACTAAATATCTATTACTATATAATAACAATAAGAAAATATATAAAATTAGCATGATAATTCCCGCTCAAATTTTTGGATTTTACTATTAATGGAATTATTTTTAGAATTTTTTTGGTTTCTCCCGCCCATGATTTTCTGAAATATATAGAATTTTTTAAAGTAACATAAATTATCTTTTTTATTAGATATGTATTTCATCTTATCTTGATGTTCATACTTATCTCAATTCTTTCCCTATTTTTTTTTTATTAATTTTGTTTGCTTTTTTTTGTGAGTATTGTTTTGATTTAAAATCCTTGATTAGATATTTAGAACTATTACCAATGGTAAAAGTCAAATAAATTGTCAGAGTATCCTATTCTAAATTTTTCCTATGAAGCTTGACAATTTTTTTTCTTTTCTATATTAATTTTTTCCTTTTCTAATATTACGTCTTTTCTTATTATTATTTTTTTTTTTACTTTTGACTTTCAATTTCTTAAGATGTTGGAAAATATTTTTCCCATTTCTATTTTAACATTAATTATATACAAATTAAAATATTTATCAATCTTTTCAAAAATGTGGAATCACTCTACTAAATTAAAAAAGAAAAATTTAAAGTACTCATAGTCACAAACCATAAACGTAGCAAATAAATTATATGATTATAATATCTATATTATTTTGAAATCAAATATTTCACTTAAGTTTTCAAACATTTCTAACACAATTCTAAATATATTTAATTTTTTTTTTTCAAACATGATATAATTCCATATGGTTGTATTGTTACAAAATGGTTGTATTTTTTATGGTTGTAAGAATTAATTTTAAAAACTGAAATTACCCACTCTCACCGGACTCAAACTCAGACACGTAACTTGCTAGACTTGGAGTGGATAAAATTTACGTGTTTCTGAGTAAATTGTATAAAAAAATTAAATTATTATATTCGTTTTTAAAATTTTAATTTAATTTTATTATAAATTGAATCATTTTATAATGTAATTTTTATTTAGCAACCTAACAATAGCTCAGCTATCCCCTCTTAATATAATTTGAAAACGTGTTGAGCCTAAATGGCTGCCTCGCATTAGGGGTGTTCACGGTCCGGATTGGTCCAGTTTTAGCCCAAACCATGACTAAACCGGACCTAACGGTTAATTTTTTTTTTTGTCCATAACCGAACCGGTTTTATTTTTTAACCGACCACAATCCGGACCGCATTGGACGGTCCGGTTTGGCGGTTAACCGGTTAAATCCAAAATCCTTGTTTTGGGCCTTTAATTTTTATTTTTTTCATTTTGGGCTTAGTTTTTATTTTTCAATTTTGGGTCCAAAAGAGATTATTTAGGCCTAAAAATTAAGAAAAATAACAATAATGAAATAAAAAAAATACACAATTCGTCCCATAAGCATAAAAATACACATTTCATCCCAAAAACATAAAAATACAAAAATGATGAAGATTAAATTATGCAAACTGAACCCAAGCAAACATTCATTTTTCAGTCAGTTTATACACCGGAAATAATAAGAGCAAAACATTCATATTTAATGTATTTGTCGGCCATAGTGAATGAATTAATGTATATATATATATATTTGTTATAGTTTTTTAATATTTACCGGTCTGGTCCGGTTAAACCGGCGGTTTGTCGAAGGTAATCCGTTAACCGGACCGGTTATTCCGGATTTTTAGAAAAATTAACCACTGGATTTTTTAAGGCTTTTTTAACTGACCATTTAACCGATCCGCGGTCCGGATTGACGGTTTTTTACGGTTATAACCGGACCGTGAACACCCCTACCTCGCATGCTTCGGAAGCTTACTTGGCAACATTACATGCTTCGGCTTTTGGTTCGAATACATTCCCTAATTATTTAAAATAAAATACTTAATAAATAAGATTTTTGCTTAACTCAATCACTCCAACTCCAATATAAACATAATTTTTATTTTTTATTTACCAACAAACCCTACCTAACACACAATTTCTCTCAAATTTATTTTTTCCCCAAAATCTTCCCACGCAGTCGCAAAAAATTTCTCAAATTTTGTGTGCCTTCCTTCATCGATTTTCACCATCCCCGTTGCCTTCCCAACGTGCTCACGCTCCCAGATCTGAACCCGCTCTGGTCGTGAAGCTCCTTATCACGACGACAGCACAGGTGAAAAAGATGTCGGAGCAGTTGAGAATCGTTATTTGAGTGCGATAGGGGAAACCCTTGCTAACGGGGCGTGCAAGGCTGTTCCATAACCGACATGGACGATGTACTGCAACAAGATGGAGTTCGGTCGCACACATGAGGTCAAAGAAATTTATTGTCAAATTCACATTTTTTATTCTATCTATCCATATGTGTTTGTGTCAAATTTGTATGCTAGGCCTGAAAGAGGAACTAAATAGTAAATAAGCAAAAAAAAAACCCATTCGATACCTGAATACCATCTGGCAAGTTCATAGTAGAAAGCATCAACACCGCATCATGGCTAAAGTTGATTTCCAGTCTCCAGCGTTTTGGTGCAACCTTCACAGGGACAGGAAGAAAATCACAATCTCGATCGATCAAAACATATACTCCGTACGAAAATTGTCGATTTCACAGAAAAAAATTATAAAACGACAAATCTACACAACAATCATCATAACAAACTAAAGATCAGATTTTTAATTTTATCAATACCAGATTTGTATCTAAAAAATGCTACTGTGTTCCTAGCGGCATTGATACACAATACACAGTTTATGGAAATTATTAATACACAGTTTATGGAAATTATTATCTTTGTTGTAACTTCATTTACTTATCTATGTTCTCAACATTTTGTATCGATGCTTATCAATGTTTTTCATGTAATTTATTGATTTTGTGACTTATTTGTGGTATTTTAGTATCTATGCTCCTTCATTTTTCACCTAATGCGCCAATGAAACCACAGGGAGTCGCGCGGAGGATGTTGATGCTCTCAAAAAGAGAAAGCATATTAGTTCCCAGTAATTATCTTTTGTTCCTTTCATCTTTCTAACTATTATTATTATTTACCATATATTTGAAGACCTCATGTTTCTTAATGACACGCTACAAGGATTTGGAAAGGCTATTCAGTGAAGAAAGGCCCCAAGTATGCTTCTAAAAGGAAAAAGGTGGCTACTGATTTGAATCGCGAAAATTTACAGAGGTAATCATGGACTTGGGTTTTGAAATGTGATATTGCACAATGAATGTGGCAGTTTAGAGTTATATATTGCTCGATAAATGATTATTCCAAGTCTTACCATAGTATCACTACTGTTTATTGGTCTTCTTTACCAATATTCTCTCATATGGCTAATGATACTTCTTCTACCATCTTGTTAGATAAATAATACAATTGATATTATGAGATATTCAATTGGGGCTGGAGAAAAGCTCCTATATTTTAAATTTTTTTAGGGGTAAATATGCTTTGAGTGTAAGTTATATTTGAACTAAAAGATTTGAAGTGCGCTAATGCAATATAAGTTCTGTTAATGATCTCAAAAAGATGGTGGCAGTAGGCTATTATCTTAGATTCTTAAATGAAATTTGTCTCTATAAAAAAAGTAAAAAAATCTGATGTTTAAATCTCCTGTTTTCTTTGAAGGAGTGATTGGAAGGAGATTGAGTTCAAAGAATATAACTTCCTTGCAAAGGGCCAGCCAACAGAGGGAGGCTGTCTACATCCATTGCTCAAGGCATGGCCATAGTAATATTTCATACTTTGTTGTCATTTGCGTCCATATATATCTGAACACACTGGCTTGTGATGATGCCATTTTTTGGTGAATGTGATGTGCCCATGTGTAGATACTTAATTTGTATCAATACGGATCGCTACTGATTGCAATTTGATTTGATATCATGAAGGTTAGGCACCAAATTCAGATGATATTTCTTCAAATGGGGTAAGTTGTGGCATGCTCAAATTCAGATACATATAGATCCTCATTTTACCATCCCCACAGTTGCCCCAAATTGCTGAAATTTTTGTTCATGGCATGTAGGTTTGAAGAAATGCCTACAAACAATTTTGTTGAAAGCAGGTATATCTCTTCTTTTGATTCTTTATTGACCTTGGTACTTGTCTGCCCTTCTGGAGATTATAATTGAGAGATGTTGATCATGGCCGAACAACTTTATTCAGCTTATCATTTATATTTAGATGCCGTATGATATAATAATCACATGATGATTCCCAAAACAAAATGGAACGAAATGGATGTGACTTTTAAGGATATAATGTGAAGAACCAGGAAAAGGCCGGCAATCCTGTCCTGAATCGAATTTTTGAAAAAGTTTGAAAAGAAACTAATGTGGCTATATCTCTACGTGGTATAAACTTAGTGTGCAAAATTACATGCAACTACTATGAATACTGGCAGTTCTTTCTTTCTTGCAGCTTCTGGAACTTTGATGCACTTTTCCAGCCACAACAGCATCCAGCTCGTGATTCACACGACACTTTCTTCTTAATAGGATGGAAAAATTGTAAATAAAACTATTCATGTTGTGTACAAAGAAATTTTTATACAACATGTGTTTTTTCTATTATTTTATGTTTTATATTTTTTTTTCAAACAACCCGTGTAGTACACGGGTGTCGTACTAGTTTATATTATACTAGTGGCTTAATTATCCAAATAGAAAATGGTTAGTCACCGTAGAAAATGGTTGGACTAAACATTTCTAAGTATTCAACAAGTATGAAAATAACTATGAAACGTGTAGAAAATTATTCATCTAAAATGTCTCATTATTTTCTATAATATTTTAACATATAATTTTTATAAATTTACTATATAGCTGCATAATAATATCACTTATAGTAAATATTTAGTTTTCATAATATATTTGTTATATAAATAATAAACAAATATTTGGAGAATATGAATTCATGCAAATTTAGAGAAACATTGGAGATGATTTGAAATTTTAGTGCACAAGCTTTATCAAACCAATGTAAACTATTGAAGATATCCTAAAGATGGTGGATGTGATTTGAAGTTTTAGTGTAAAAGCTTTATAAAACTAATGTAAAGTATTGGAATAACCTGCTCCTCCACTCGTCATTTGGGGATTTGACGAGTACCCCTAGACGACTGACATTCGTCATTTTTACATGCATTTTATAGTGATTTTCGTGATCGTTTCGTCGTAGTTTAATATATAATTAGTTATTATTTAATTAATTATTATATAATTGATTATTTATTTAATTAATTTTATTAAGCTATGATAAGGTGTTTTATTTGAGTTTTGATAGAAAATAGGGTCGAATTAATATTGGAGTCGAAACAGTGAGAATCGGTTGAAGGCGTTGTACGAGTAGTGCATTGGGACGGATTTAATTATATGGGCATTGGAGAAGGAATTGGTCTGTTGGGCCACAAACATCATTTAAAGGGAAGAGAGCCCAATACAAGCTTAGCCCAAGTACCAATTAAATGAGGGGCTCTTGTGTAATTTCGCAGTGCATGAGAATTGAACTCTCTCTTCATCTTCTTCTCACGCCATGTCCACCATTTTCAAGGAATCTCTGCACGTCCGCCCGAACTGGAGCCTCGCCGCCGGACCAAATCGCGACTGGAGAACTTACCTCCACTGTAGAATTTTCGCCGGAGAAGATGCATGTAGGAGCCGCGCGACTCTCGGGAAAGTGCTGTCATGCCGGGCTGAGGAGAGCTCGCCGGAAAATGGCCGGACCTCGCCATGTCCGACCGTTGCAGACCACCAGAAGACCCCTGCTGCAATATTTTTGCCGGAAAACCACCCATGGAGCCAGAAACCGCGCCGGAGATGCTGCTGTTAGAAGCTGATGGATGTGGCGGAAGGTGGCCGGAATCCGCTATCTACGACGAACTGTACACCTTTCGACAAATGGGGCGCTTTCGACAACCTTGGACGCCGTAAAATCGACCAGGAGCCACGAGACGTTCAGGAAATGAAGATTTGACGCCAGCGGCGGACGCAGAATTTTCTATCAGCCAGGGCAGAATTTTCGCCAAGTTCGGTGCTCTTTGAATTTTGACACTACAAGAATAATCATTATTAGCGACACTAATTTTAGTGACGACATTAATGTCATGACTATAAAACGATTATTGTGACGACATTCGAACATATAGCGACATTATTAGCGACGGTATTTTTTGTGACGGCATTCAAACACATAGCGACAAAAATTATCGCCACTAAAAACGATTATTCTTATAGTGTGATTATCGAGCTTACTTTTCTTTATAGACGACAAAAGAGTTGAAGAATCCTCTAAATTTGACGCCTTTCGATAGTACTTCTCCATTAATGTGCAATCAACAATTGATTTCAATTAACATAAGAATTTACTAAATTCAAACTTCAACATCCAATATTTATATATATATATTGTTTAGTTGAAACCATGTATAAATCCGCCCCTGGCACGTTATCTCCATTCTCCCCTACATTTTTTTTTTCCCAACGACAATAAAATTCATAAATCTCAGCAAAAGTCTTACAACTGGATTACCAAATGGTAACAAAAGAAGCCACAGGGGAATCCATCTGCACCCATTCAATACAAACAAGCTAAGAAACAAAACAACTACAATCAGAAAACCCTATCAAGCAAGAACACTCATACAAACCAACTAAACAGAAAAAGAACCTAACAACTGAAAGGAGCCTACAAATCAGTGAACAGGAAAAAAAAACAACTAAAACAAGGTTAAGCCATGAAGATACAAGAGGAAAAGGAATGGATCAAGTCTTAATGTCTGTTGCAATAAAATTATTCAACCAATAAGGTAATAACTCACATTATATACCAACATTTTACATTTATCAAATCAAATGTAATAAAGATTATTCAACCAATAAGTAATTACCTTCACTTACTGCCCTTTAATTTTGATGTCTTATCCAGATTGTTCCCAGTCAAGAGCCAAGCATCAAAATTCAAAGGAAGGATATCACCATTCACCATAATATAATTTTTACGCTAATAGTGGTTTTTATTCCGTACTAATTCTGCTCCCATATAGTGACCGCCTTATAAAAATTAAAAAAAAAAAATCAATATGAATACTTGAACATATAACACTTACATTAGAACTAAAGCGGAGAAATCTCGATCAAATAATTCAAGCAACAATCCCGTTCTCGTTCCCGTCAGCAGTCCTTGAGATTTTTTGACATTTAATAGAAACGACGTCGTTTGGCTTAATTTTTTTTAATTAAATGAAGGCCAAAACGACGTCGTTTATAGGCTAAGAAAAAAATGAAAAAACCTCTTACCAGTCATATCTTCTTCCCTCATTCTTGCGCATACAGATTTTTTATTTTGCCATATCTTTCATACAGAAAAACCTATCAACATAATAACATATACTTAGCAGTAAAAATTGAGCCTGGGCAATTGCCCAGGCTCGCCCTATTATAAATCCGCCCCTGCTGTTTGACGCTGTATTGAAATCCCAGACCAACACGGGTCGTGTTTCGACCAAGTCGCTCCGACGGGTCCCGTTTCGAGCTCTCGACTTTGTCACACGACTCGTGTGACATATTACACGAGTCGTGTGACCCTGGACGCGACAAAATCCGGATTTACGCGTTTTTCTTATTTTTTCGGTGTTTTCGACCTATTTCGACTAGGACTCGACCCAGACTATATATATAACACTTGGGCACGTTTTTTTAGGAGTCTTGGACATATTTTTCAGATATTTGAAACATTTGGAGGCTAGAAACACGAGCAAGACGAGGGTGAAAGTCGGGAAGAAAGGATTGACATAAGCTTTTTCTTTCTCTTTTTCTTTTCCTCTTTCGGACTCAATGTTTTATATTTATTTTCCCTATTTTGAAAGCATGTTTCTAGGCTAGATTTATCTTAGATTCTAGAATTTGTTAGTACTCGGATTAATTTATGATTTAGTTTTTATTTCTTTCATTCCGGTTTATCTTTCGTTTATAAATTTCTTGTGCTTATTATTATTATTGTGTGAGTATATGACCAATATGAATGCATATTTGTAATTGATTTGAGACCGAGAGGAGATAATTGATTGCTAGAATTGGGAGATTTATAACGTAAGAGAATAAACAGACCGAGAGGTTGATAGGACCTTGCGAGAGAACGAAAATCCTAGGAACTTATGTGAGTTATTTGTTCATCTTGAGACGAGAGAAGATAGATAACAATTAATATCTACGATTTAACTTGTTCGAGAGAAAGTTTTGAAATCAATTTAGCGATTATCTCTACAATTGGTAAACTTAAATAAGGCTTGTTTGAATATAAACGTTTCATGATTTAATTCCGAGGAACGCTTAGCCTAGAATCTATCGTTTGTATCTTGTTTTATTTTTATTTCTTAGATAAATTAGTTCTTAGTTTAATTTTTTAGTTTATAATCATCATCCAAATTTACTAGCCTAGATAATATTTAATCATCACTATTTTAGTACTTAATTAATTTAATTACAATCTCTGTGGAATACGACCTTACTCGCCACTACCTATAGCTACTCCGTACACTTGCGGATAGCGAAAATAATTAGCAAACAACGACGATGACCTCCTGGACAATGAGATGGACCAGCCTGACCCCTTAGT
>BKCP01006460.1:81595-120527 GCA_008636005.1 Striga asiatica
TCAGGACGAACTACAACACATTTTCTTCTCCGGGATCACCTGACCGGGACCCGGGATCAAAATTTTCTTGCCAGCTAAAGAAGCTGGATTACCATTATTACCCTCACCCTCACTAGCAGCAGCAAGGCTTTTCTTGTTCACAATGTTGAAAATCTCGGTCAGCACTGTAAGAAATGCTTCCTCCACATTCATGGCCTCCATGGCCGAGGTCTCGAGGAAGAAGAGACCCTCTTTCTGAGCAAACTCCTTGGCGTCCTCTGTGGGGACCGCCCGTTGGTCCCCAAGGTCGGATTTGTTGCCGACCAGGATAATTACAATGTTCTTGTCCGCATGGGAACGAAGCTCTTCCAGCCAGCGAGGAATGTGCTCGAACGTCTGCCGTTTGGTTATGTCGTAAACCAGCATGGCCCCCACAGCACCCCTGTAGTACGCACTCGTCACAGCCCTGTACCTATTATTTTTTTTTTTTTTGGCAATAATAGGAAAATAGTTAGGAGTTGCGGATTTTTGTGAAAATTGAGAGTGATTTGAAATTCAAATGGAAGCTTAAAAAGAGTTTTAAGAACTTATAATTTGTTTAAGAAATGAGGTCATCCAGACAAAAGGTGAGTCGATGCAGTGAGATTTGAGAAGTTATTTTGTTTAACCCAATAACAGATTACATTGTTTAAGAAGAACAGCCTGATGAGAATAGTAGGGCCACGCGACTAATTGTTTAAGAAGTTAGAGAATGTTTACCGACACATATTACCACACGTCTGGAAAATTTTCGGAGCAGCTGTTGCCTGTTAGTCAGCTTTTATGTGATTTATATAAGCTAACTTGCTGATTCTTATGTTGGGAAAATGAATTAAGGCAAACTGTAAAATAGCTTTCAGCTGAGTAGATAATTAGAAACTAAATATGAAATGCTTTAGAAGTAAGACCCTTCCTAATTGGCAAACCACTAAGTGGTGTCATTTGGAAGTATTTTGTGTCACCTCCGACGAATTATTGTTCTTTTTTATGTGCTAGAATTTTGAATTTGACGTGTAATTCTGATAGGTTTATAATTTATTTTATTATTTACACAAGATGCCTATTCTTTATTCTCGTACTTAAACTGGATTCCAACCACCCAAATTAGTAATATTTGCATGGATCTTAACATCCATAGGCATAAAGATGATAGTAATAATCCGGATCTGAGTCAACTGAAATCAGTTGGTTCCCTTCATTTTAGTGCTCTTTAGCATTCTTTCCCAGCATCAAGTCTTCCAATTAAAAGCAGGCCAATTCGGAAGAATAATGGGAACATCTTAGCTTATAATACAAGCTAAGCACCTAGTATCTACACACAACTTATAGACAAACCAAATAAAGTTAGCTTAGCAATTGAGGGAAATAGTGTATTACACANAACCAAATGCTTGAATGTGTTGAGTTTAATTAAAATCCTGGTTTCCTAACGGACACTACTTTCAGAACAAAAAATGTGTGGACTTTATTTAGGATTTGAGGTTAAGACTAAGAAATATTTTGAAGTAAGGCTATTTTAGCTGTGAATTTCAGTCTAGATATGGTCTCATCTAAAATCTATTTCACCATAAAACTCTGAGTGTCCTGTTAAAATTTTGCATTTGAAATACCAAATTTCTTTTGTAAATTTATTTTAAGATTTGTCAACAAAAACCATAAATTTCAAACACAGATTCCATAGTGAGATAACCTAACAGTAAGGCGGGTCAACCCGTCATACTTCTTGAATAAAAGCGCATACTTATACTATAAAAGGTCATATTTCCGTATAAATTGTTTTTTAAGCTGTGAGGGATTTAATTAAGGCCTTAGGGATAAGTATGCCAAGTCAATCCCTACTCAAATTAAATGCCAAGTTATCTATTCAAGTTCCAATTCAGTCCCTACTCAAATTTTCCACTGCACTCCCTCCTACTATTTTCTCTTTCCTATTCAGTCCCCATATATATACTAATATTATTATTATTTATTTATTTTGCTAGCAAAAATCAGAAACTGTGTCAACAACTCTCTCTCTCTGCTTGAACAGATTCTCTCTCGTCTCTCTCTCAAAATCGTTTGGCGTCTCTCGTGAACAACTCTCTCTCTCTCCCACAATTTTCCCGTCGCCGTCGTCTCTCTCTCTCTTTTTTCCAGTCGCCTTCGTCTCTCTCCGGCGGGAAGCAATGGCCGGCTCGAAAAAAAAATCTCCATCCAACGGGCACAAACCGTCCTCCTCCTCGACACCCACCAAGGCTTTACCAAGGGCGATTTCTGATTTTTGGGGCTTTTCTCCTAATTTTAGGGCTTTGGAGAGTTATGAATTTTTGAGTTTGAATTATAATAGGGCCTTTCTGTGTAATTGAATTTATGTGAATTTCTCAGTAATTAGGGTCTTTCTCTGTAATCACGATGATTTTTGTAATCTCAGTAATTAGGGTCTTTCTCTGTAATCACGATGATTTTTGTAATCTCAGTAATTAGGCCAACTTTGAATTTCTCAGTGATTATAGTATTATTGTCTTGTACATCATGTTTTTTTTTTTTGTTTATCTGTGTAATCGAATTTCTGTGAAGATGTTTTTTTTTTTCTTATGTTTGAAAATTCTGTTTGTTTTATATGTTGTGATAGGGCATTTAATCTAGATGTCGATGTGCCCCTTCTTATGTTTGAAAATTCTGTTTGTTTTATATGTTGTGATAGGGCATTTAATCTAGATGTCGATGTGCCCCTTCTTACTTTAAGGATGTGATGGACCGAACTCTTGTTGTGTTGTCTGATCACCACAGACTCTTCAACAGAACCCTTTTTATTTTTTATTTTTAATATGTCTGATATAGCCATTTCACATACTAGAATTGAGGCTATGTTATAATAAGTACATACAAGGCAAATATTAATGTTTTTGCCGGTGATGGTTTGTTTTTAAATTTTGATCCGGCCGAATTTTGTGTCACAATGGAGCTACGACGTCTAAATGTAGACTTAGATCTTAGTTTGGAGTCTAAAGCTCTATTTGACAGTAATAGACAGTTGGGATCGGGTAGATAAGAAGCTTTTCAAAACAAAGTATGTGGTAGAATTGTTAGAAAAATTTGTTGTCAGGTCGTGTAGGCGACTTCATCAGGATGTTTAGTCTTTTGTGTTCAGCTGTATGCTGTATTTTGTTTCCGTGTTCGAGTTATTCCATCTCTAGGTTTGTTTACCCTTACGTGTAAGATGTGAGTCGAATTTCTGAGTACGCATTGGAGATGCTATTCATACATTCTTGGTTGCCGAGCTTGTTCGCCAAACTGAATCGAGAGAATGATCGTACTTTGGATGTGATCGTACTTTGGATGTGCGCTGTTGGACTAGTGTATGTATATATGTGTTTCAATGTCTTAATACAATAATATTAAATTGTGAGATTGTGTAATTTTGAAATCATGTGTATGTGTAGGTTTGGTTGTACGTGCCTTCTCACAATTTAATATTATTGTATTAAGACATTGAAACCATATATACATACCATCAGTCCAACAGCACATCCATCAAAGTACGATTTGTCTCTCAATTCAGTATGACGAACAAGTTCGGTTTATGAGTAGCATCTGCTCCTCAGAAATTCGACTCACATCCTCCAAGTAAGGGTAAACAAACTTAGGGATGGAATAACTCTGAACACGGAAACCTTCATCCACAGCAAACTTTTGTAACAATTCTACCACATACTTTCTTTTCAAAAACTTCTTATCTACCCGACCTCAAACGTCGAGTAGGACTTTAGACTCCAAACTAAGATCTAAGTCTACACTTATACCACCCTGTCGTAGCCCCATCTTGACACAAAACTCGGCCGGATCAAAATTTAAAAACAAACCATCACCAACAGCAAAGACATTAATGTCTGCACTGTATGTTCTTATTATAACCTCAATTCTAGTATGTGAAATGATTATATCCTGTTGAAGAGCCTGCTTGTGTTGATCAGACAACAGCACATCCTTAAAATAAGAAGGGGCACATCGACATCACATCCTTAAAGTAAGAAGGCAACATCGACATCTAAATTCAGTGCCCTATCACAAAATATAAAACAAAGATAATTTTCAAACATAAGAAACAAAAAAAAAATCTTCACAGGAATTCGATGAAATTCGATTACACAGATAAACAAAAAATGATGTACAAGACAATAATATTATAACCACTGAGAAATTCACAATTCACAATTGGTCTAATTACTGATATTACAAAAATCATACAGATAAAGACCCTCCCTAATTACTGAGAAATTCACATAAATTCAATTAAACAGAAAGGCCCTATTATAATTCAAACTTAGAAATTCACTGAAAATCATAACTCTCCAAAGCCCTAAAATTTTCAAATTGAAGACAAAAATAAAAATTATGAACAAAGACCTAAATTGAAAAGGCCCTAAAATTGGGAAAAAAGCCACAAAAATATAAATTACCCTTGTTAATGCCTTGGTGGGTGTCGACGAGGAGGACGATTTGTGCCCTTCGGATGGAGATTTCTTTTTCGAGCCGTGCCATTGCTTCCCGGCGGAGAGAGACAAACGGCGACAGGAAATAGAGAGAGAGACGATGGCGAAATTGCTCAAGTCATCGGCACCCCGTTGCATATTGATAATCGCTCGTTGTCCGAAGCCGTTGGACAGTTCGGAAAGACGGCTTTCAGAATAGGCTTTTTTGTACGAAGAGAAGCGAAGTGAAGTCATAGAAAGGAAAAGACTTGACTTTAGAATGCTATTTGGTTGAAGAAGTCTAGAATACAATGGTTTTAGAATACAATGGTTTCAGGAGGGAGAGCGTAACACAAAATTTTTCCATGTTGCGAGATGATGATGGACAGTGGTTGGCGGATTAAATAAAGGCAAGAGCCGCTCCGATGAGCTCAGTTAAATCATCTCAATGACCTGGAAAATTATGGGAGAGAGAGTTGTTCACGAGAGACGAAGAATGGCGAACGGTTTTGAGAGAGACGAGAGAGAATCTGTGAACAGAGAGAGTTGTTCACACAATTTCTCATTTTTGCTAGCAAAATAAATCAATAATAATAATATTAGCATATATATGGTGACTGAATAGGAAAGAGAAAATAGTAGGAGGGAGTGCAGTGAAAAATTTGAGTAGGAGGGACTGAATTGGAACTTGAATAGATGAGTGGGGAAAAGTTGAATAGATGACTTGGCATTTAATTTGAGTAGCGACTGACTTGGCATACTTATCCCTAAGGTCTGAATTGAATTGAAACTTGAATAGATGACTTGGCATTTAGTTTGAGTAGGGACTAACTTGGCATTTAATTAAGGCCTTAGAGAAAAGTATGACTGCCTAACCATTATAAGTTAGGCAACCTTACCGAATTTTAAAAGAAAGGAATACCAAAAGATTATTAGAGAAAATTATAAGCTCTCATATGAACATGGAAGAAGCACCAAAGCTAGAAAACAATAACGAAAAGCAAATCGAACCTAAATTAGAGAAACGTACTAAATATATGATCAGAAACCCGCATTCTCGCAAAAAACTGAAGTACACAAACAAAAATCAATCCTATGATCACGACATTATAAGATTAAACCACACAGTCATACACCAAAACTAATCAGTCCGCCAAGACAAGAGATCTGTCAAAATGATCTGGACTCCAGTCCAGCTTAAAAACTGAATCTTAAACCCAGTTAGATTTTAATCAAGATCACACATGCACAACTCTATCAACTAAACCAACATACTTCAAAGTTCAAACAATCCAAATCAAGCAGCCATTAGCCCAAATCATCACAAATTGAAAGCTAACCAAACTGTAACCACAAGCAATCGATACGGAAAACTAGATCAAACAAACACACACACACACACACACGAATAACAATAGGAAGCAGAAAAAAGCGTGGTACCTTTCCTGGCCGGCGGTGTCCCAGATCTGAGCCTTGACGGACTTGTGCTGGATGAGGAGCGTGCGCGTTTGGAATTCGACACCGATGGTGGATTTCGAATCCAGGCTGAACTCGTCGCGCGCGAAGCGGGACAGTAACTGGGACTTGCCGACGGCGGAGTCGCCGATCAGCACCACCTTGAAGACGTAGGCTACTTTCTGACCGGCGTCGCCGTATCCACCGCTCGCCATTTCCTCACTTTACTGATCACGGGAGAACTAATATAACCTTTTTCCTTTGCTTTTCTGTTGCTTTCACTTGTGGAGTTAATTTTTGTTGAAAAATGAGGAGGATTGATTTGAAATGAACCCTCGGACAACTCAGCGGAGCCGAAGGGGGAGCAATTTCGTTTTGCGTGTCATCTTTAAACTTTTTTGTCGTTGGGTGATAAATTGCACTTTGGTCCTCTAAATATTAAAGAATCTATTTGTTGGACCCAATATTTTATTTGTTTTGAATTATGCTATTTAGCAACAACTTTGGTGGGAGTAGTTACAATTTTCCCCAACTTCCACATCTTTGGCCGACCTCGGAGTCTGCCAATTACCGCGTATCCACAGCCAATCACACTTGAAAGAATGAAGCGAATTTGGAATTTTACTTACTATATATCTAAAATCCCCATCAATGATCGAACAATAAAAGTCTCTCATCCTTTTTTTAGATTTCTTGACTTGAAACAAACCCCTAATTTCCTCAACTAAAGGCGTCGGTCACCCTTCCTAATTAAATAAAACTAACAAGCCGATCAGCGTCATCCAAGCACTGGCTAATACCTAAACCTCAATCTCGAAGGTATTCAGTCAAAATCTTCAGTAGAGAAAATCGCAGCCCGGAAGTCAAACACATCTTGAGTGTTCCTATACATCTAGCTCATGGACTGTGTCATTTCCGTAGGACATATAGATCAAACATCCTTAATAGTAGATGGGATCCTCAACAACTCTCGAAGTTTCACTACATCGCCATTGCTCATTCGGCTCGGTTGACTATATGGTGATCAACCAATAGCGTCGGTTGACTATATGGTGATCAACCATTAGTGTGTGGGTCTACGCCAGTAACCATCTGGGGCGCTAACTGCACGTTCGGCATCTAAATCTATTTGTTCATTACCCTGAATTATATTATAGGTACTCGCTCCCTACCTCTAGTATCGACCATAAGAGCCTCATTTACCAATTCCTCATTATAACTTTCTGAAGAAGAATACATACGAAAATAATCGAATCAAAAGTTTTCTTGGTTATTTACCCTGGACCCTAAAGAAATTATTCAAAAATTTTAAAAGTAAATAAAGTCAAAAGAGAGACTACATAAAGGAAGTAAGTTGACCCATGAATGTGCGTCATTCGGGAAACATCACAACGGACCAAAAAGGTGCTACCTTTCCACGCATCACCTTTTATCATAACTAGGCACTCCGCAACCGCCAAGTAGTCACAACTAAGTTACCTGATACGCAGTTTAATTACTCGTCCCTTCAAATACCGGCATTAATTATGGACCAATGTGGTGCTTCGAGATCCCTTAGTTTGACCTAGCATAATATAAGCGACCGCAAAAAATATCTATTTCCATAGCTATGGTTCGGGCTTGAGAGCCAGTATGTTGATGTAAAAATATTGCTTTGGCATCATCCGACAAACCTAAGTATTTTCTAGAAGATTTTCTTGTTAGGCAAGTAAAATAAATTAAATGAAATTTTCTATTTATTTACTTGTGATTTAATTAAGTTCCTAGTATTTATTATTGATAATATATGGTATATATTTATTATAGTATGTATTATGGAGTCCTATACCCTTAGGAGGAGGATTACATATATTTACTTACCATATATATCACTTGCATTAATGAATTTGATTCTATGCCATAATTAGTTTTTTCTCTCTTGTAGGACTAGGAATAAGTGGTAATGACTATGAAAGGATGAACTATCCGCGCATGAAGAATCCTAGATGTTTCCGCGAAGATCTAAGGATGATTTGGAAGATTGACCACAAGATCATCTTAGATTTGGATGATCGACTATTTAAGGAAAGTGCTGTTCTAACACCATTTCGAAATCGAAATTCTGAAGATCTCCAAATCACATACATGGACTCTACTTGAAATAACTTACTTTAAATGAAGAGAGATCACGTCCATGTTATGAAGAAAGTCATTGGGATGGAAATCAGCCTCACATGAAAAGAAGTCAATGCATAGGGAAGTGTTCAATAATATCTTTTAGATAATACTCAATAATACATAGACTCTAATAACTAATAATACTCAATTTTAGATAAAATTCGAACACCTATGCAGTACTTTACGTGTCAAAGAACCAAACCAAGAATATTATACATAAGGAAATGTTCAATAACTATGAATTATATTTTCATGATATTAGCAGGAGTAGAAACTGCGGCCGTTAGGAAATTACAGCCTTCTAAATAGGAACTGGCCAATCCGTGATTATATTTTCATGATATTTTGAATACTATGAAACAATTTAAATACAAAAATATCTTTGAAAAAGCAAATAAGTAATAATTGCTCAGTTGTTTGAATGGTTGAAAGATTTTAAATTATTGTTTGAATTTTCTTGAGCATTGAAATTGCTTTACATTCTATTGATGATTACGAAGTAATTTCAGTTGAAAAAAAAACAAAATAAAGAGAAAATGAGTGTGTAACTTCCAAGGTAGGTACTTAAAGCATGATTAGATATAAATCCAACCTAAAAAATTCAATCATTTTTAACTCAATCATTTTTTTAACTCAATTTTAACTCAACCCCACCATCATCAATATTATCAATATAATTAAATAATATCAATCAATCATTCTTACATATAACATCAATATTAATTCACTATTCATCAACTCACATAATTTTAACTAACCATCACATCACATCTTCTCTTTCCTACTTTTATATCAATTTAATTTTAGTTATTTTATTTTAAATATTATTTTAATATACCCCCTAACAACTAACTATACCAACTTTTTCAAATTTAACAAACCCAAACCAAAAATCCAATCAAAATAAANCCAATAGTGTCCCTTGAATTTTTCAGGAAACTGTCCCTTTACCATCTCTGGCAGGCCCGTTTCACTCACCTAACTTTTAATAATTTTTAATCACATTGATTTCGTTTCATTTTACTTTTCCGGTAGCTCACTCAATTTAATTGACCACACTCTGTCATTATAGTACAGAATTTGGGTGCAATTCATTGTGACTAAATACGGGGAATTAATGAAACTGCAGGAAAAGTAACGTAAATTACCATTTGATACATTTTCACTCTCATTAACTTAGTAGCTAATCATCTATCTCATTTTTATACTATGTTATATTCAAACATTCTTTGACATTAAGTGGTTAAAGAAGTGCGTTAGTTGTTTTGTTCAGTAAACTGCATTAACGATTTTATAAAAGATGTTTGGTAAATTAAATGGATTTTGTTGATTGTTATAATATAAAATCACTTATAATAAAATTTACTATATGTACAATTATAATGTCACAAAAATTATATATTATTTATATTTTAAATTTTTGATAATTATGATAAATAATTATACAATAACAAAAATAAAATTTTATGATGCTCGAATTAATACTTGAAATTGGAAGCCAAATACATTTTATGTGTTTGATAATTTGGTTGAATGCTAAAAGTGGTTAATGATTTCATGAAACTATTCAGAAAATTTATTTTCTAAGAAAATAACTAGTAAGTAATGATTTGGTGTTATATAAAACTATCGAACAATAGACAAAGTGTCAACGGACACCAAAAAATCAACACAAAGACTGGGTCCACCCCTTTAAAATTACATAGACAACCGAGGTACAACAACCGCAAACAAACACACAACAGAAGAACTTCAAAAGCGGACAATATAACTCCACGAAAAATTCTACAAGTTCATAATAAATGTACATAAAATGTACAATATTATGTACCTATAACATTCTCTAATTCCACATGAGAGATTAGAACCAGACATAGCTGGATTACGAATGGAAAACTAAAAGAAAAAACATGCATATAAGACAACCACAACGCACACCTAAATAATACAGAAAAGCCCTCCTCACAACCGTCAAACACCACTCACCCTCTTCCGCAAGATGAACAACCGACGATAATCCAAGATAGATAGAAATACGACTCCAACCCGAAACGAGAAACTTCAAACTCCATCACTCTTTAGGCAAAGACTGATTCTGACCAAAGAAGAAATTCGCCACCGAAGGACACCGTCAATACCTACCTCAGAATTGTGGACGGTCCAATCAAATATGTCTATCAATCAAAATTGTGGACAGTCCAAATTGAGACGAAATACGCCACGACAACGTGAATATTCGAAGCAGCTAGTCAATTTATGGCACAAATAATTTATTGAACAGAACTATAAACTCATTTTATGTCTGCCAATGACTAATTGAACAGAACTATAAATAAAGTTGTGTACTGAAAATTAATTAGGTGAGATAATAACGTGTCACACTTTTTTTTTTAATATTAATAGTTATATTTATATTATAAATATCTGTACAGATCTTTTGTCATTTTTAAAATGATTATTTGCATATAAATCCATGGTTTTTGGTCATTTTTATAGTTTTATATCACAAATTTTTAATCCTTGTAATTCCTTGCAAAAATTCTTTAATTACTGCAATTATACGCACAAATATTTTGTAAGGTTATTGTTAGGCAGTCTTAACGCAATACTCTGGGTGATCATGACATGAAACAATTGGGGAGAGAAAAAAGAACGTGATTCGTAGAAATCATATTAAACATTGAAATAAAAACACAAGCTCGACATGAAGGTACAACTAGTCTTAGGATCGACTAGATGAGCAGAACGTAGGAGTTCGACATTTGTGGTACTCTACCTCAAGGTAATTAAGATTGATCGCACGATTAGACCGTCTAAAAACAAAGACTAAAGGATAAAAAATATTATTTTGATAAGATCTACACGTGGATAGGGCCACGTAGCCTAACAAAATTGGGTAGTTTGGGCAGTACGAAGGGCAGTCTGGGCAGCCCACTTGGGCAGTCTTAGGCAACAACCATATAAGGGAGTGAGGTATGCCCATTGTTACATACACACTCTCTGTATACACTTACATACTGTTCATCGTCTTCTTCATCGTGCTAAATTAAGCATCGGAGGCTCTTCGCCGAAAAACCTATTTGGTGTCGAGTTTTTGCATGTATTGAAGGTCAACCACCAACGAGGACGATAGATCTAGGTCTAACCGAGTCGGTCAAGGGTTCTTTCATACCATTGCCCGATATTTAATTTATAAAACTAAATATTAACATGACATTTATTTATATAAAATTATTCTTAATATTTATTTTTTATATTATAATAATGATAAAATTATTTTTAATAGTATTATCGCACGGGTGCATACTAGTTATTCTATAATTCTTAAAGTTAAACTATAAAACTACTCCAAAATATCATATGTTGGCATATAAGATTAGAAAGCAAAGTAAATACCAAATAAGATCGCAAAGTGCCAAAAGTTAGACATTTAAACTCAAAAAACTCTTCATTTATATAGAATGTAGTTTATCAACGGTTGGAATATGGTCTGGAAAAAAATTCCAATGGAAATTCTACAACAATAAACGGTTGGAAAAATGGTCGTTAGAGTCATATTCCAATTAAAATTCTAATCGAAATTTAATTTCAATGGAATATTTTATTGTTGATTTACGTTATACACGATTGAAATATCTGTTGGACTTTCGTTGAAATATTATAGACTAGTCCATTGAAATATAACAATTTTTTTTAGTATCCTGGTTTAATTGGACTAGCCCTTTATAATTGTGATAAATATAGATACCAAATAAAATTGCGAGTGATTATGTTAAAGGATTTTAAACTGAATATTTTTAATACATACAAATTTTGAAGTATGGTGCGTACACATGCAATGGCATAGCATGAATGAAAAGGGAAGCTGAGGAATTGAAATCACTTTCACATAATTTTAGATAATGTAGATAACACAAGATTGATAAGCACACGCGCCCATGTAACAAATAAGCTTTAAAATCTTACCCCTCGAGAAAGTAACTAAATCAACCAAGACATGAATTACCGTTCATAAGTATACCTGTTAGGCGCAAAAAGCTACTGTCTCTCTATATATAGCACATATACACTCTGCATCTTTGTGTATATAAATAACACAAGAACCTTTTTGCAGCTAAACTTTATACATCATCCTATAATTCTAACATCATGGCTGCTCAAGTAAACTTAGATGTTCCCACTTGTCTTGTCAAGGAGCCCGTGATAAGCCACGATAATCCCATTAGTTATAAATCCGATAGGATTAGAGGGATTTTCTTGACGTGGAAGGATTTGTGGGTGACTGTGCCGGAAAAGGCGATGGCCGTGGTGGAAGGGCGGCGGCCCATACTAGCGGGAGTCACCGGCTATGCCGAGCCAGGGGAGGTTTTGGCCATTATGGGGCCTTCCGGCTGCGGAAAATCTACTCTTCTCGATGCATTGGCAGGTAATTAATTGTTGAATCGGATAATTAATTTCATAAATTTTAAATTATATTTGTATTACTTTTTATCTTATAACTATACATAAAATAATAGCAAGAAATAATTTTATATATAAACCTTATACATCATAGTTTTTATAATATTATATTTTATTATAACTATTTATTCTATATCTATACATAGATTTATTTTTAAAAATAAAAGTTCAAAAAAAAAAAAAATAATGATTGAGTAAAATTAATAATGTTCATCAAATCATACAGAAGAGAAAAAGAGAAAGTAGAGAAGCATCGGAGAAGAAGAGGAAAATTAGGTTTTCTGTATTGAACAAAAAGTGAATCAGTCTGATACATCATTTCCCTTATATACATGGGACACATGTGTAAATATTACAAAATAGGTTGCCTACAATGAATAGGTAAAACATAAAGTCATAAGTGTTTGTACATTTGGCATAATTAGTTGTACATAATCTATTACCCCCCCTCAAGATGAACATGAATATTTTTCAAGTTCATCTTGGAAGTGAGAGCTGAAAACAGAGGATAACATAGTGGTTTAGTGAAGATGTCTGCTATCTGCTGCTGTGAAGGAATGTGAGCAACTGAGATGATGCCTTTGGAAATCTTTTCCCTTATGAGATGACAATCCAGTTCAATGTGCTTTGTTCTTTCATGGAAGACAGGATTTGTGGCAATGGAAAGTGCAGCTTTACTATCTGAAAAAATGCATACTGGAGACTTATGAGTAATATGAAGTTCATCAAGTAAATATAGCAACCACTGTACCTCACAACTAGTATAAGCTAATGCTCTATACTCAGCTTCAGCTGAAGACTTGCTAATTGTTGGTTGCTTTTTAGATTTCCAAGATATTAAAGAGTTGCCCAAAAATATAGCATAACCAGAAATACTCCTTCTAGAATCTATGCAGCCAGCCCAATCAGAATCACTATATGCAGTAAGAGTTAAAGAAGAAGATCTAGGAAAGAATATACCTTGGCCCACAGTCTGTTTTAAATACCTGAGGATCCTGTGTGCTGCTGTCAAGTGCTGTTGAGTGGGATTGACCAGAAATTGACTGAGACTTTGGACACTATATGAAATATCAGGTCTAGTGATTGTGAGGTAGAGTAATCTACCAATTAATCTTCTGTAAACAGTGGCATCTACAGGTAAATCTTTAGTATTGTTACCAGTAAGTTTAATATTGGCATCCATGGGAGTGGATACTGGCTTACTGCCCAAATAACCAGAATCATGTAAAATGTCAAGGGCATATTTCCTTTGACAAATATTTATACCTGCAGCAGAATGAGCAACCTCTAGACCTAGAATATATTTCAGTTGTCCCAAGTCTTTAATTGTAAAACAATTATCTAAATGAGATTTGATAGCATGAATTTCAGAAATGTCATTTCCAGCAAGTATTATATCATCAACATATACTAATAATGCAAGAAATGAGGAAGATGATTTTTTGATGAAAAGAGAGCAATCAGAAACTGATTGAGAGAATCCATATGCAAGTAGACATTGAGTAAGCTTATGAAACCATTGTCTTGAGGCTTGTTTCAAGCCATAGAGACTTTTGGTTAGTTTACAAACTCTTTGATCATTTTTATCACAATAACCAGGTGGGGGTGTCATGTACACCTCCTCATCTAGGTCACCATGTAAGAATGCATTATTTACATCAAGTTGATGTAAGTGCCAATGATGAATGGATGCTAATGCAATGAGGAGTCTAACTGTTGTGATTTTGGCAACAGGACTAAAAGTATCAAAGTAATCTATGCCCTCCTCCTGGGTATACCCTTTGGCTACTAATCTGGCTTTATATCTCTCTATAGAGCCATCAGCCTTATATTTTATTTTAAAAACCCATTTGCAGCCTATGGGTTTTTTGCCAGGAGGGAGGTCAGTAAGATACCAAGTTTTAGTCTGTTCTAATGCAGAAATTTCTTTATGCATGGCTTCCTGCCATAATGGATTGCCAGATGCTTGTTTGTATGTTTTTGGTTCAGTATGAGTGGTGATGGATGTGGTGAAGCATGTATGTTCAGTGGACAGATTTGATGTACTGAGATGATTTTCAATGGGATATAAGTTTGATGTTCTAGAAATGTTAGGAGACTGTGTGGAAGTAACTGAGTTAGAGGAAGAGGGGAGTTGATGATTATAGGCTTGTAAGTAAGCAGGGGTAGTTTTAATCCTTGTAGATCTTCTGATAGGTTGAGGCTGAATGTTGGTGATCTGTGTGTGTTGATGGACAGAAGGTGATTGATTACTGATGGTAGGTTGTATGTTTTGATTTATATGAAATGATTGAGTGGGATTCTGAGTAGTGTTATCTGGAGTAGTGCTGATGGTCTGAGATGAGTGTGAATTTATTGGTGAGGTATAGTCATGAGTGAATGAATGTGGAGCAGGGAATAAGGGTGTATGTATAGGTTCAGAGGAAGGATTTTTAAAGGGAAAAACAGTCTCATAAAATATAACATTTCTAGAAATCACTATTTTCTTGGTATCTAAGTCATAAAGTTTATAACCTTTATGACCCAAGGGATACCCAAGAAAGATGCATTTTGATGCTCTATGAGAAAATTTTGTTCTGTGAGAATGAAGTGTGGATGCATAACAAAGACATCCTATTGTTCTGAGATGAGAAATGGATGCTGGTGTATTGTAAAGCATATGATATGGAGATTTGTTATGCAAAACTTTAGTAGGAACTCTGTTAATAATATGGACAGCAGCTAGAATACAGTCAATCCAAAAATGCAGGGGTAAATGTGCATGAAATAAGAATGCTCTTGCTACTTGAAGGATATGTTGATGTTTCCTCTCAACCCTTGCATTTTGCTGTGGGGTTTCTACACAGCTTTTCTGATGTAAAATACCAGTTTCATTGAAAAAATCATGCAGTAGGAACTCTGTGCCATTATCAGATCTTAAGACTTTGATGTTTTTGTCAAATTGTGTTTTGACCATGTTATGAAAATGTCTTAAGCTAGAGTGAGTATCTGATTTTTGAAATAGAGGATAAACCCATGTTGTCCTACTGTAATCATCCACAATGGTTAAGAAGTATTTATGACCAGCATATGAAGGTACAGAAAATGGACCCCAAACATCACAATGTATTAACTCAAAAGAAGATGATGCAGTTGAATTGCTAAGTTGAAAGGGAAGTCTCTTTTGTCTAGAAAAATGACATACATCACAAGGATTATTATGCTTTGAAATAGGAATATCAAGTTCAGTCATTCTGGTAAAAGATAAGTGGCCAAGTCTAGAATGCCATATGTCAGGGGATACAAGGTTTTTGCAAGTATTTGCATCAGAGACATGTGTTGTGTTAACATGGGATACAGGGTTATGAGATATAGATGAAGTATGTAAAGATGCAGAAGGGTCAAAATGATATAAACCACTTTTGGCTTCAGCAAAACCAATCACTTTGAGTGATGTCAGATCCTGCAATATGCAGTGAGATGCAAAGAAATTTATGACACAATTATTTGTGGCAGCCAATTTTGATATAGAAATGAGATTAAACTTGAAATGAGGAACAAACAGTGCTTGTTTTAAAACAATAGAAGCAGATAACTGAATATCACCCATGTGTGAAGCAAAAGTGACTTCTCCATTTGGTAAATTAACAGGTATAGAAGTGTGAAACAAGTTTGAAGTAAATAAGGATTTATCACAAATCATGTGGTCCGAAGCTCCAGTATCTAATATCCATGTGCAAGCATTGAAAACACAATGAGCAGAACATGAAACACCTACAGAATTAGAAATACCTGTTGCAGGAGCTGTCTGAGTGACACAAGCATTAGCACTAACAGTATTCTGAGTATCCATAGGAGGTGCAGATACATTCTGTTCATAAGACTTTTTAAAAGCTAAAAATTCATGAAACAAATGATCAGTCATGGAAGATTCAGAGTTATCATGAGAACCAGGCTGTGTTGAGATCACAGAATTAGCAGAGTGTCTTGGATGGATTCGAGTACCACGAGGTCCATCCCAATTAGAAGGGTAGCCAACAAGTTGATAGCATTTATCTGAAGTATGGCCAAGATATCCACAATGGGAACATTTAGGACGAGGCTTAGTCTGATCTTTCTGATTGTAGGATTTTGATGTGTCAGTGGTTTTGAAAGGTGGTTTGTAGGGTTTCTGTGGTTGAAAATGAGACTTAGCTGCCATGGCCATAGAATCATGAGATTTGGTGTGTAAGGTACGCTGGCTTTCTTCTTGAAGGAGAAGGGAATAGACTTTGTTGAGATTCGGGAGAGGTGTAGACAGGAGTAAGTGTGATCTCAATGCAGAGTAGGACTCATTCAAACCAATCAAAAATTTTATCACAGAATCAGATTGTTGAGAGTTAACCATGGAATCAAAGATGTTGCAAGTACATGAAGTAAGAGCACCACAGGTACAACGGATTATAGGTCTATAAGACAAGTATTCATCCCAAAGAGTCTTGAAGCAGTTATAATATTGTGTAATAGTCATTGAGCCTTGATCCATTGTACTTAAAGATTTTTCAATTTGGAAAACTCGTGGACCACTGCTCAATGCATAACGAGCTTTCAGTTCATCCCAAACATCTTTAGCAGAGGTGAAGAATAGTAATGATTGTCTGATGTCTTTTGAAATAGAATTTAGTAACCACGACAGGACGAGATTGTTCGCACGAGTCCAGGCCAAAAACTCAAGATTACTAGCAGTAGGAGGTATAGAGATTGTACCATCGACAAGACCAAGCTTGTTTTTGACGCTCAGAGCCATGGTAATCGCGCGAGACCAAGAGACAAAGTTGTTACCATCAAAGATTTCGGCGACAATAAGCGCTCCAGGATTGTCGCTCGGGTGAAGAAAGTATGGCGATGTCGGATCGTCTGTGAAGCTAGGGTTTGCCATCGATCAGAGTGATGAACCGCAGAGAAATCAAATCGTCAATCGCAAGTCAAATCGTTAATTGCACAGATCGAAACCGAAATCGTACAGATCAAAGTAGATTTGTACAAATCGAGGTTAAAACCGGGCAAAACCAGAATGTGAAACAGTAAATCGAAGATGAAGTCGCCTTTTTGATGAAGGCGAGGGAAGATGCAGCGGAAAAGAGATCTATAACCGGATCGGTGAGGCGCCGGCGACTGATACCATAATAATGTTCATCAAATCATACAGAAGAGAAAAAGAGAAAGTAGAGAAGCATCGGAGAAGAAGAGGAAAATTAGGTTTTCTGTATTGAACAAAAAGTGAATCAGTCTGATACATCATTTCCCTTATATACATGGGACACATGTGTAAATATTACAAAATAGGTTGCCTACAATGAATAGGTAAAACATAAAGTCATAAGTGTTTGTACATTTGGCATAATTAGTTGTACATAATCTATTAAAAATCGAGGCCAGGTCAATATCATAGTGACTTGATTCAGGCTGACTTGATTGAGTTTTGACCTGGTCCCTTGCTATCAGTTAGGATTTCTAAACACTGATTTTTCTAACCACAATTTCATGTGATCATTGATAACCAAAGATATTAGGCCATGTTTGGCATGTTCATTATGATCACGAATAATATTAATAATTTCGTCCGCTGAATGGTTACTACAGTCCTGTTACAGTATAGTTCCGTTGGTGTTTTAAACCAATTAACCATAGATTATCTACATATCACAAATCTACATGTGTATCTATAGTTAAAAATACCGACGAAACTATACTGTAATATGACTGTACCATTCTCATTTATTATAATAGATAGTAACAAGTAGAAAAAAAGTTAATCCATTATTTCTTTCCCCCGCCCCAACAAGCCATATTGACACTACACTAATAATAGTATCTAATTGTAACTCGGCGGTCAAATTTCATATGCTCATTCATAATCAAGAGAATAGAGATTAGGCATGTTTGATAAATCGCGATCTGGGCAAAAGTTGGCGGTTTTGAGCCACTCTGTTTGGAAAACGCCATTCGAGAAATAGTTGGTAATTGACTTTTTCAACCATCTTGTTTTATGTAACCAGTGCAAATGAAAATGCTATAGAATGGAGTGTTTTCTTTTTTTCTTTCTTTTTTCTTTTTTTTTTTGGGTACAAAATGGAGTGTTTTCCACTACAAGAAAATGATGAAATCCCAACAAAAATATATTCCAATAGAATTATTCCAACCACAATTCTAATGGATATTTCAATGTTATTAATTCCATTAGAATTTTTCAATGGATTTCAACAGAAATTTCAATAAAATTTTTTGTTGGAATGAGTTTTCTATTGGAATTTCCGTTGGATTTTGACGATTTCAAAAGTAGATTTTCCAATGGGGGTAGAAATACAAATTCCAACAGAAATTCTTATGGTAAAAAGCCGTTGGAATCATCAAATTCCAATGAAAAACACATTCCAACAGAATATTTCTATTGGAATGTCCGTTGAAATTTCCATTAAAATATATTATCATAGGATTTTTTTGTTGAAATATAACAAATTTTTTGTAATGTTCACATGGCTTTTTGTGTGATTTTTCTTTAAATTGAAGAAAATATTTTCAATTATTTACAAAATATTAAAAATAAAAACATTTAAAATATAAATAACAACTAATAAGAAACAACTATTTACCAAACCTTTTAAAACTCGGACCATGTAATTCGTTTATCAAAACATTAATTATATCCCCATCTACCAACGAATCGTTAATTTCTTAATAGGCTGTAAAAAAAATTTGATTAAAATAGTTAGATTTCTGACGGCGTTCTTGGTACTCCAGTCGCTTACGGAATAGTTTATCTTAATTCGACATTTAATATACGTCCAAGATGTGGACATGTGGTCCTAATTATAAATTTTGTGCCATATTTTTTTCTTCAGAAAATTAAATAAAATAATAATAAATAAATAAAAAAAAACGTGATTTCAGGGAGGCTCGATTCGAACACCAGACAAAAGGGGGACATTCTCTTCAATGGCCGCAAGCAGGCACTCGCATTTGGCACTTCTGTACGGTCACCAAAGCCTTCACACATCAAAACAATAGCTAATTAAATCTTAATTTCTTTAAGTAGTGCCTTAGGGCTTGATTGTTTATCAAATAATTTGTTTAAAATGAGTTATTTTGATTAACTATAGTTAATTTTAGAAAATATGGTATAGTTAGTTAGTGGAATTTTAAGAATGTATTAAAATAATATTTAAAATAAAATGATTAAAATTGATTTGATGTAAAAAAGATAAATGATTGAAAATAATATATAGTTAAAATTAAGTGAGTGTATGAATAATGAATTAAAGTTGATGTGATGTAATTGATTTGTATTATTTAATTATATAAATAATATTAAAAATAATAAAGTTGAGTTAGATTTTGAGTCTAAAATAATTGAGTAAATTAATTTATAAACAATCAAGCCCATTAATTCATTGTTCCGTACAACAATCAATTAAATTCAACCATAGCTAAGCAGTGATTTTGTACATCAGATGCAAATGTCAGTGGCAATTAATGCAATTTTTTACTTTTCATTTTTTTTTTTTGTTTAATCTCATTATTAGGCCTATGTGACTCAAGACGACACGCTAATGACAACCTTAACCGTACGAGAAGTCGTTCACTACTCGGCCCAGCTCCAACTACCGGACTCCATGTCCAAGCCCGATAAGAGAAAACGGGCCGAGCAGACAATAAATGAAATGGGCCTACAGGACGCGATCGACACTAGAATTGGGGGGTGGAGTGTGAAGGGGCTTAGCAGCGGACAAAAGAGACGGGTAAGCATTTGCATAGAGATCCTGACTCGGCCCAAACTACTCTTTCTGGACGAGCCCACGAGCGGCTTGGACAGCGCGGCTTCTTACCACGTCATGAGCCGGATAATCAAACTTGCGAGACAAGACAAAAGGACAGTTGTTGTCTCTATTCATCAGCCAAGTGGGGAGGTCTTTGAGCTTTTTCACAATTTGTGTCTTTTGTCATCTGGGAAGATGGTCTACTTTGGTTCTGCTTCGGCAGCAAATGAGGTACCAAAAAAAAAAATTAAAGAAATTATATAAATCATTTCTTCTTAAGAAAGTAGTTAGTGTAGTGCAAATGAGTCAAAATACACATCATTTATGTTTATAAACTCTTTTTGACATATTTGTTGAGAACAGTCTTGTATCTATTTTTCGATGATCATCTGATTGGAAAATAGCTAAAAGAATATTCACTTTATATGAATAAAAAAATCTTATTGACTAATTAATTTATGGTAATTCCGAAACAGTTTTTTGCCTCAAATGGTTTTCGATGTCCATCCATGAGAAATCCATCAGACCACTACCTCAGGACTATAAACAAGGACTTCGATGCCGTGAGTTTTTTTTTTGTGAAATTATTCGACAGCTTACAAATTTTGGTTGATAGAAAAGACATACTTATATGTGATGAGTAATTATTTATTATATCATATAGGATATCGAACAAGGATTTCATGGTATGATAACCGCAACTGAAGCCATTGATTTTCTTGCCAAGTTGTACACCTCGTCCGGGGCTAATCGCCAAGTACAACAACGACTACACCATATCATGGACTTGAAGGTATTAGAAATGTATCTTTAATAGAAAAATAACTTCAAAACAATGTTTATTAATTAGGTATATATCCACATATGATGGTTGTGATGACCGGAATTCAAGAATAGAGAACCACTGGAGATCATGAAGGAGAAGCATGCTGGATTAACTACACAATGTCTTGTTCTGACTCGGAGATCTTTTGTGAACATGTATCGTGATTTGGGTTATTACTGGCTTCGTCTAGCTATATACATTGCAGTATGCGTGTGCGTGGGGACAATATTTCACAACATTGGCTATAGTTACAGTTCCATCCAGGTAAATTTTTTTTCTTGGTGTAAGAACGTTCACGGGTTAAAGCTGTTTCTTATAAATTTTGCAAACATGATTTCGTTGAAAATTTTGTCATGCAAAATGTTTGATTGTGTTTCCAGGCAAGAGGCTCAATGTTGATGTTTGTGGCTGCATTCTTGACCTTTATGGCCATTGGTGGCTTCCCTTCTTTTGTGGAGGAAATGAAAGTAATATTATCTTGTTTTGGCCCTTCCCTTTTTTCTCTCTCTCTCTTTCTTTACTTCTTAAACAAAATTACAAAAAAATTATTAGGTTGACCTAGCTAGAGGGAAAGTTCAATTTATACTTCCATTACATTGCACCTCTTGAGTTTTTTAGGGGAGCTAGAGTTTCTCTTGCAATTATTTTCTCAACACATTTAGCTTTGAATTCCAACAAAAAAAAAAGTACTACTAACTAATTGACATGATACTTTTTTAATTGTTATAAAATATTTATTTCGTTATATTATATATTCTCTGAATTATTTCCTCCAGATTTTCTCGCGTGAGCGATTGAACGGCCACTATGGCGTGGCCCCATTCGTGGTTGGGAACACACTATCCTCCATCCCCTACTTGCTATTGATTTCGGTTGTGCCGGGCCTAATAGCCTACTACTTGGTCGGCCTCCAGAAGAGCTTTGACCACTTCGCCTACTTTGCGTTGCTCTTGTTCGCGTGCATGATGTTGGTCGAGAGCCTGATGATGATTGTGGCTAGCATCGTGCCCAATTTTCTCATGGGGATCATAACTGGTGCAGGTCTCCAGGGCATGATGATGCTATGTGGAGGGCTTTTTCGACTGCCGAACGATTTGCCGGTGCCATTTTGGAGGTACCCGATGTACTACATTGCGTTTCACAAGTACGCAAATGAAGGGTTTTATAAGAATGAGTTTGAGGGATTGAAGTTTGAAGAGGGAGTTGGATGTGGAGGGATGTCAAGGAGTATTAGTGGGGATGAGATATTGAGGAGTGTTTGGCAAGTTGAGATGGGATACTCCAAGTGGATTGATGTATCCATCTTGTTTGGCATGTTGGCTTTCTATAGGATTATGTTTTTTGCTATAATAAAATGTGTGGAGAAGATTAAGCTATGATTAGGAATAGTATTTGTAACTTCAGTCGAGAAGTTCATATAGAATAATTCGAATTATTATCAGTATTAGAAAGTCATGTTTATGCACAACACAGTCGGCCCAGTTTAGGTGTATCGATGAATGTTGGTACTAATTTTGAACATGTGGATCTGCCATCTATATCTATATAGATTGAAAAAGGATGGTAAATAAATCATTTGTGGAAAGTTCATAAAAAAAATGAGTCAACCAATTTGACTTACTAATTATGGCAATTGTTTAAAAAATCTAAAATTCTTTTTGCTTACAATATTTGAAATTCTGTTCATTTTAAAAAATCCAAAATCATTCAATATTTTGCCCAAAATTTGTTCACGCGTTTTCAAGAATCTTAATATTGTTAAGGCTATGAAAAATTTATTATACATCTTATCCCAAATTTGACCTGAACATTCCTTTTCGATGCAATAAAATATCTGTTAAGGATATATAAATCCGAATCTTAGAGATCATGAATTCATACAATTCAAATCGAGAATATATAAAATATAAACCTAGCAACTCAAATCGGTCAATTAAGACAAATTCTATATGAATAATATAATTTAATTTCTTTAACTGAATGTTTATATCTATTCTCTTATATATATAAAAAGGAGTTACTTGCCTTCTTTAAGTGCCGCGTGTCCAATTTCATGTCGAAACGGCGTCGTTTCAATTTAATTTCAAAACGACATTGTTTTGATTTGAGTCTAACCTAAAAATGTTCACTCTTCTCTCCCCCAGATTTTGGCCGTTGTGCGCACGCTCTCGACAGGCACGTCCGTTCTCAGCTCCTGTAATAGAATATCTGACAAGTGGTAAGAGTTAATGGCCAACTTCATGTTTGTCCCATTTTTGTTGCGTTTTTCGTTGTCATTTTGCCTTTCTTTTTTCCCCATATTAGGTCTTTTAGTTGGTTTTTAGTTCGTTTTGTAGTCTATTGTGCGTCTTGTTCTAGTTTGGCTTTTTATGTGTTTTTCGTGTATTTTGTCGGTTTTCTACGTTTTTCTTCTTGTTTTTAGTGTGCAGGTCGCAAGCCCCGTGAGGAATCGATATACCTCGAAAATGGTTCGGGAAATCATGGTTGGATAGATGAGTTTGTTGGTGATATATAGGAAAAAACGGAATTAGATTTCGAGTTCGTACGAGCATGGACGGGACCGATATATGAAGTCGCGCACGAAAGCCGCCAACTTCAAGTCAAAAGCTTTGGGAGAATAGGTTTTCAAGAATAAATTCGATTTGAAAGCACCATTGCATAGAGGGCTTCATTGGCAACGCATATGGAAAAACGGAACTCAATTCCGAGTTCGGACGAGCCCAAACGAGCCTGAAACGCGCAGACGAACCAGGAGCCCCGCGCGCCGCGGCGCGGCACTGACCCCCTCCGTGGCGCGAAACAGCCCCACGCCTGGACAGAGACTTCCCAGAACATCCCTCCGCACCGTTGCACTCCACCGCGCCGCGACGCCTGCTCTCCCCGCGCCGCGGCAGCCCCTCCACGCCGCGCCATATGGATCCTTCACGCCGTGCCAGCCTTCCACGCCCGTGACTCGTGACTGCCTATAAATATATGTACGGGACCAACAAAAAAATTCTCTCCCCTTCTGGGAGACGAACACTAGGCCCGAGATAAAACACGAAACTCTGTTCTCCTCTTTTCTTCCCTTCTTCTTCTTCGTTTTTTTTTTCTTCTCTTAATCATTATTTTTCATTTTTCTTCTTCTTTTTCTTAGTTAGGGATTAAGCTTGTAATTCGAATTCAACATTTGAACTTGGATTGATTGTAAGTATTTCTTTCTCTTGTTTAATTCATGAATAATGGTTGACTTGAGTAGAATGATTATGTTTGTTGAATTTGATTTACGTAGCTAATTCCTTCTGCTAGGGATAGGGGATGATTGTTCTTGTTTAACGTGCATTTGTCGGGCTCGATTTGTTCATGCTTTTATGAGTTGAATTGATCAGGAATTGATGAAATTGTGTTTGATAGTTTGATGTAATCGAAGGGTGACACTTCGATCTTGCAGTTGGTAACAATTGGATATTGAGTTGTCGAGTTTGGTTTTGTTGATTCCCATGATTAGTTGATTAAACTCCTTCTAATTAAATTAGTAACCTCTTGAACCGAAAGGAGAGAAGTCGTAGTCCTAGGCTTGCATGAGATAGATAATTTCGTAATTGAATAATCTATGGGTTGAGATTGAAATACGTGCTTGTCAAAGACCCGTCCCTTGTTGCGAAAAGTTATTGGGATTGAGATAATTGGCCTGTGTTGTATGCCCGAGCTTGTTCGTCTATGTTCAATCCCTTGTCACGAAGAGTTATTGGGAGCGAACCACTAGATTTTTAAGCGAGAGTGTCAATCTAGAACCGAACAATTGAATGCCCGGCTTTGCTAGAACTTGAATTAATTATCCCCGATTCTCTAGCTTCTCCATCTTTGTTCCGTTCACTTTTTTAGGTAGATTATTGTTTTTTATTATTTCTTGGTTAGTAATTATTCAAAACCCCTATCTGATTAGAGTGTTTAGGATTTTATTTTCTTTTTGTGTGAAATCAATACCGAAGCTAAATTCCGAACCGCCTTCCTTGTGAGATCGACCCGGGGAACGAATCCTTCGATTCGGTACTCGGTAAATATAACAATTTGTACACAACAAATTTGGCGCCGTTGTCGGGGAAGGCAAGTAGGATATTTAGTTTTGGTGTTTGATCTTATTTTCTGTGTTTCTCTTTATTTTAGTATTTTTAGTGTTTTTGTTTCTTTTGTGCATATGTGTTTTTCTCTTTTGTTCTTGTTTTAGTTTTTGCCTTCTTTTCTCTTCTTTTTTTCTTGGCTACGCGTGGTTGTTTGGTTCTGGTGTGCAGGTACAATGAATTTCAATCACGAGTACTCCTCCCTGCATTACCCATCTTGGAACGACGAGCCGGTCTATTTCCCTGGGTACCACACCCAACTTTACCCGTATTCTTCCGAGCAGTGCTGGAACAATCTTCCGATTGAGCAACCTTCTGAGTCCTATGCATTTAATGATAAGCTCAGGCAGATTATGGACTTCATAGACTGCAAATCAGCTCGAGAAGAGGAGGCCGCATACAATGCCAAACTCGATCTCATCTTAGATCGATTGATGGCCCGAGCGAAACAAGAGGAGGAGATTGAGCTCAGATGTGCCCGATTGAGCGAGCAAGTGGAAAGTCTAGCAAGGTGCATCGACTCGATCGAGTCCCAGGCCCACAAGCTCGAGGTTGTGGATCCACATCCCGTGCCCGAGTGTCTAAATGAGCTCCAAGACGACTCCTCAGAGTACAATACCAAGCTCGACCTCATCTTCGATTGGATGATGGCCCGAGCAAACCAAGAAAAAGAGATTGAGCTCGGATGTGCTCGGCTGAGCACACAAATAGAGAGTCTCATTGTACGTCTCGATTCGATTGAGGCACAAGTCGACTACCCACACCTCATGCTTCACCCTCAGGCTCGAATTCTGCAGCAAATGTGTGAGGCCGAAGAGGATGACATTCTCCCACGAGCCGGGTACGATGCATTAGAGGAGGAGGTCGATTCACAAGACCCTCCTTCCACCTTCGAGTTGGAGCATCCGCCTCCGAGGCCACTGCACTGCTTTCCAGAGGTGATGGTATTTTCTTCGATTTGCTCCATTGATGCGCCTTTGACTGCCGAGGTTGATGAGGGAGCTCGGTTGGAGAAGGCTCTGTTCCAAACATTGGGGATTGCTCGTGAACAGACTCACTACATCAAGAACATAGCCACTCGTGCCCACAGTGCCCGCCTTCTGGCCTTAGAACCAGCACTGCCACTTCTCGAGAATACAAAGACGTGGCACGATCGTGACTTTTTCCTAGACCCTGGATGATTCACCCCAGGTTTCGTCAAGCTAATGACGTTTAACAAGCGCTTCTTGGGAGGCAACCCAAGTGATTTATCGCTTTCTTAGATATTTTTCTTGTTGCTCTTTTATGTTATCTTTGAATAATGGGAGTTTTGGAGTTCTGTGTTTTTCTTGGCAGGTACTAGTTGCAAGCTCGGGCAGGAGAATTGAGTTGAATGAAGAGATTCTAGGCTGAGCATAGGCGAATGGCTTGCACGTGAATGCTTACTCTCCTCGATACACTTCGGTTTGCACACCCTTTTTCCCTTTTCTTTCTATCCTTTTTGAGTTGTTCTTTCTCTTGTCTTTTAATTTGCGTCTTTTATTCTTGTGTTAGCTGCTAGTATTGGTTCATGATATGAAATTGCTAGGTCCTTTATTTGACTTCATGTTTGGTATTGAAGCAATGAGGACATTGCCTCATTATAAGTGTGGGGGAGTTATTCGGATTTTTACATGCTTATATGGTGGGCCAGACTAGTTTTAGGTTTTTGTGTCATTGAGCATGTGGTATTGGTGGATTATATGATTTGTTGATGAATGTGTGCTTAAATTGGGAAGTTGTGATGACGGACGTGTGGTCATTGCCTCGATATATGCTTGGTCGTTTTGAGTGACATTTATTTACCTTGTGAGGTCTTGATCCTTACTCTTCTTTCTTGTGAGACATTGGTCATATTCTTGAATGATTAGAACTTGCCTTGAGTTTCTTTGAAAGGAATCGATTAGGGTTTGAAATTGCGAAAGTGATTGAGGCGTTTTGTTTGATTAGCTTTCTTTAGCCTTGTTCTTTGATCCTAAACGTTATTATCGCTAGTAGCCCGTTTGAACCTTGAGCCTTTTCTTGTCAGCCATGCATATAATGTATTTTGTTGACTGATTTTGTGATGATTGGTGAAAATGGTGTCGTTGTTGAATGAGGTGAATTGGAGTTGGATTTCTATTGCTTGACCTATATATAAAAAAAAAAAAAAACATGAGAGCTCACAGGACAAATCGAATGGATTCTGCTCCTCTTACTAGTCGATTTTTGACAGGTAATGAGCATTGGGAAACTACTGTAGGACACTTGGATGACCTCCAATGTTTAAACCTATAGAATGTTGTCCTTTTGATTCGTTGTTGTTTGGAAAAAGTACTCTCCAAATAAAAAATAAAAAAGAAAACAAATAAGGTTAAGTGATGATGTTGCAACTTGTTCTGAGCATCTATGTGTTGTTTGTGGAATGTTGGTTGGGTAGTAAGTATTTCGCCTTGTTGATTCCGGATGAGTAGTGGAATGCTTGAGTACACTCGACAACCATGATTGACTATTTGAGCTTTGTGTCCTTATATATCCATACATTTACCTAAGCCACATTACAACCCGTGAAGTCCTCTTGATTCACAAGTTTTGAGTTCTAATTGTTTCTGAGTAATTGGCAAGCATATGTTGAAACTTGAATATTGATCAATCTGAGCGAACCTATCAGATATTCATGTAAGAAAATGAGTGAGGCACATAATGATATTCATTTGTTTGAGAGTTTGTCATTTCAAAGCCAAGTTTATATTTGAGGCATATGGTCGTACGGTCGTTGGATTTCGACCCGGTTGAGTTGGGCATTTTGAGGCTATTCTTGTATGAAACCGTATTCATGTTCGTGTCTTGTTTTCTTTTCTTTTTGTTCTGGACGAACAAAGATTTAAGTGTGGGGGAGTTGTTTGTCCCATTTTTGTTGCGTGTTTTGTTGTTATTTTGCCTTTCTTTTTCCCCCATATTAGGTCTTTTAGTTGGTTTTTAGTTCGTTTTGTAGTTTATTGTGCGTCTTGTTCTAGTTTGGCTTTTTATGTGTTTTTCGTGTATTTTGTTGTGAAACTAGCTTGAACGCGGCGAATGCTATCTCTTTCCCGCAACTCGACTGTTTAACAGGATGGTACGAATCCGATCTTTCCATTCCATACGTCTGTCTTAGCTGATTCTGGTGACCAAGAGGAGCGGAGCCACTTCCTGGGAAGAGGAAGGAGCGGACCCACTCGACTGAAAGGATTTGCTGCTGTTAAAATCAAGGCTGGAAAAACTACATTCTTGCTTTTTCTACGTTTTTCTTCTTGTTTTTAGTGTGCAGCTCGCAAGCCCCGTGAGGAATCGATATAGCTCGAAAATGGTCCGGGAAATCATGGTTGGATAGATGAGTTCGTTGGCGGTATATAGGAAAAAGCGGAATTCGATTTCGAGTTCGTACGAGTATGGACGGGCCCGATATGTGAAGTCGCGCACGAAAGCCGCCAACTTCAAGTCAAAAGCTTTGGGAGAATAGGTTTTCAAGAATAAATTCGATATGAAAGCACCATTGCGTAGAGGGCTTCATTGGCAATGCATGGGAAAAAACGGAACTCAATTCCGAGTTCGGACGAGCCCAAACGAGCCTGAAACGCGCAGACGGACCAGGAGCCCCGCGCGCCGCGGCGCGGCACTGACCCCCTCCACGGCGCGAAACAGCCCCACGCCTGGACAGAGACTTCCCAGAACATCCCTCCGCGCCGTTGCACTCCACCGCGCCGCGACGCCTGCTCTCCCCGCGCCGCGGCAACCCCTTCACGCCGCGCCATATGGATCCTTCACGCCGTGCCAGCCTTCCACGCCCGTGACTCGTGACTGCCTATAAATATGTGTACGGGACCAACAAAAAAATTCTCTCCCCTTCTGGGAGACGAACCCTAGGCCCGAGATAAAACACGAAATTCAGTTCTCCTCTTTTCTTCCCTTCTTCTTCTTCGTTTTTTTTTCTTCTCTTAATCATTATTTTCCATTTCTCTTCTTCTTTTTCTTAGTTAAGGATTAAGCTTGTAATTCGAATTCAACATTTGAACTTGGATTAATTGTAAGTATTTTTTTCTCTTGTTTAATTCATGAATAATGGTTGACTTGAGTAGAATGATTATGTTTGTTGAATTTGATTTACGTAGCTAATTCCTTCTGCTAGGGATAGAGGATGATTATTCTTGTTTAACGTGCATTTGTCGGGCTCGATTTGTTCATGCTTTTGTGAGTTGAATTGATCAGGAATTGATGAAATTGTGCTTGATAGTTTGATGTAATCGAAGGGTGACACTTCGATCTTGCAGTTGGTAACAATTGGATATTGAGTTGTCGAGTTTGGTTTTGTTGATTCCCATGATTAGTTGATTAAACTCCTTCTAATTAAATTAGCGACCTCTTGAACCGAAAGGAGAGAAGTCGTAGTCCTAGGCTTGCATGAGATAGATAATTTCGTAATTGAATAATCTATGGATTGAGATTGAAATACGTGCTTGTCAATGACCCGTCCCTTGTTGCGAAAAGTTATTAGGATTGGGATAATTGGCCTGTGTTGTATGCCCGAGCTTGTTCGTCTATGTTCAATCCCTTGTTACGAAGAGTTATTGGGAGCGAACCACTAGATGTTTAAGCGAGAGTGTCAATCTAGAACCGAACAATTGAATGTCCGGCTTTGCTAGAACTTGAATTAATTATCTCCGATTCTCTAGCTTCTCCATCTTTGTTCTGTTCACTTTTTTAGGTAGATTATTGTTTTTTATTATTTCTTGGTTAGTAATTATTCAAAACCCCTATCTGATTAGAGTGTTTAGGATTTTATTTTCTTTTTGTGTGAAATCAATACCGAAGCTAAATTTCAAACCGTCTTCCTTGTGAGATCGACCGGAGACGAATCCTTCGATTTGGGACTCGGTAAATATAACAATTTGTACACAACACCTCAACTTCTACCTCCTCGGTCCGTGCGCTCAAATATTCGTAGTGCTCTTCCGCTTCTGCTTTGAGACAGGCGAGAGACGACAACGTCGGAGTGCTCGTCTCTGGCGATCGACCGATACTCTGTCGACACATGTTCAAGGCGGCGAAGTCCGGCTCGCCCTGATCCGACACGGTGGATTATCCTCCTCCACAAACCTAGCTTCTTCGATTGGAGTTTCTCATCTGTCGCCGCATCTATTTCCAACCTAATTCGTGCCAACGTCTTTCCCGGCTACGGAATAGGGCCTCACATCGCCGAATCCGTCAAATAGGTACGACAAACGTGGCCCGTCGATAATTTGTCCATTTGTAGTTGAGTATTTTTTTTTTAACCTTTCGAATTTTGATGACCGGGTTAAATAATATGGAGTTGCCTTTTGCTGCGTGTTGGAATTACAGTGTTTGAGTTGTTATCGAGCTTCAATTTTTTGGTAGAGTAATGGGTTGTGCTATGGTGAAGTCAATTTTGTAGTGTTTGATGACGTCGTTTTATATTTGGGTAAAACGAAGTCGTTCACTTTCCAATTGATCAGAACTTGGTCGTTTGGCTTATAAATCTACGTCATTTTGTTACTTTTGCAAAAAATGGTCGTTCAGTTCAGAATTGAGGGTTTGTGAATTGGGCACTCCCATAAAATTTATACAATTTTTGTTCTTTTGCTCCATTTGCATGCCTCGAATTTTGATAGAATTCTTATTTCTTTTGGTGTTTATATATATGCTTTGTTCAATTTGAAGCATCTTGCCCGTGAATCTTGACAAGCTGTTCAGTTCCTTGAAGATAGACAGGATTTCGGCCTCCCAGGCATTTTCACCTTCTGGAGGCTCCGTGGAGAGAGTAGTGGAGAGAGTAGGGGTGGACGATAACCTTCCGAGCCTCATGCCAGTACGGGCCCTGGTTGAACCCGAACGCCGTTAGTTGTACCGGAGGTATTGGCCAGCGCCGTGTATCAGGTTCCGATTTCTGCCATACTTTTTTCTATGCAAATTCCTTGTTGTTTTGATATACTGTACTTTTGGATTTCATCTTTCAAGTAACAATTTAACTGTCTTTCCTCTTTTTATTTCATTCATGTTATTTATTACTTTCTGTAAGATTTAGTACACACTACACACTGTGCTTTCTTAAGAGTCATGATTGATCTATAACTTACATTGTGTGCTTGCCTCAGCTTCACTATTATTGGACCCTCAAAATCTCCAAGTTCCCATGATCCAATAAACTAAGTTATTTGTGCCTCAGATTCACTAATATTTCACCCTCACAATCTCTTTACTCCTTGTGATTCAGAAAAACTAAGTTATTTGTAGAATTATACGGCTATCTGTTTTGTACAATATAGTGATGAAGGTCTCTAGATGTGTCCAATGGCTTTGCTTCAGACTTTAAGTCGAGATTTCTTCTTTTGCATCTCTTATTTTGAAATTTACTATGCGATAAGATGCTAATCACTCCATATATATTTTTTTAATTTGAATATTGCTACTTGTGCTCAATATTATAGATGACTGTTTCAAATTAAGCAAGTCTAAAATTTAAAGATAGAACCTATAGCAGATATTGAAAACCTAATAATAGTTGTTGTATGACTACTTAGTTGCTCTCTATAGGTTCTTCGGTTATAGCTGCTTATATTTCCTTATATTTCCAGGATAAGTACTTGTTAAACAATGTATTTCAAATTATATTACGTGATTAAATGTCTTTGTTTAAAGAGCATTGTCCAAGTCATTTATTTAAATGCATGTATTTCAAATTATATTACGTGATTAAATGTCTTTGTTTAAAGAGCGTTGTCCAAGTCATTTATTTAAATGCAGTGTTTATCCCTATTATTCAAGAGATATAGTTTTATATAAGGAAATGATCATTTATATGCAAGATTTGATTCTTTAAAAATCTACTGGTTTATTTGAGAATACATATTTCATTTATCTGTTAATTGCAATTATCTTCATTTATTCATGTACTGAAAATAATAAATCACTTACAACTTTTATTTTGGTAGAATGGTTTTTCTTATTTTCTATGTGGGGTAGCCTTAATGCCTTGCTATCTTGATGACTTTTAGTTATGCGGGTGTTTATGTTGATGGAATATTTTTTCTAAAGTTCTAGCTTCAATGTTTGGAACTATTTAATTCACAATTCTTCCACTTCAAAACTTCAAAGGATAGTAAGTAATCAAAACTTTTATAGTATTTTCTATTCCCTGCCATTTTCATAAGTCTTTCACATGCATATTTTTGGGTTTGTTTTTGTTATGTAACTTCATTTTTTCAGTTGCAATGTTATAAAGGTCATCGGGTCACTATTTTTAGTACATTTAAACTCATTTGAACAATGACATGCAGATTAATGGCATATGTTTTATTAATTATAATTGGTAATAGGGCTTCTATTTGGCATCACTTCCATATATTCTACTGCACATAGGTTGTACATACGTTAACTGGAGAATATCAAGTATTACATAATTTTTTTGAAATGAGCATGAAACAAATATATACCTCTACTCTGATTCAGAAGGTGCACAGTGTACTATTTAAGCCTCACGATAAAATTGTGTAATTAGCTATTAGCCATACCGTCAATTCTTAATAATGAGACTTGTGCCACACTTAACAAATATACAGTAAACAGTATAGGAACTCGGTACATTAATTTTAGACCATGAGCTTCATCTTTAAAACAATATTTTCTGTATGTGAATGGAAACGCCTTCTTTCGTCGCGTTTTTTCTCCAACAAGACATACTAACATGCTGTTTTTTCGTTCTACATGGACTTTATTTAGCAGAATACTTTGTGTCTTTATCTCATTGCCGGTTGTGCCTCTTTCACACACACTTCAGCAACTTGAAACTTTAAAACCAAGTAACTAATCAACATATTTAAGTCAGTTCGATTTTTTCTTATTTTGAATGAATACATTTTGCGTGCACATACTTTCCCATTTAAGTTATCTTTTGCTTCATAATTTATCCTTTTCTTCTAAGTACCGTCAGGTGGTTTTGTGTTGAATTTGACTTCCGTATCGCTTTTGTGTAATATTTGTTTGCCATTGGTGCTATCAAGATATCTTGTGTTGACCAACAGACCAAGTGAGGATGGTGTTGGCAGGGAAGTACGAATTTAGAATCAATTCATGTCATAAAGAAGTCTGGTGGTTCATTGAAAGACTCATTTTGGGCGAAGGGTGACCATCTATAATACCTAGCTATTGTTGTATATCATAATCCATCCTTTTTTTTTTTTTGGGTTAAATGAATTTTAATTGTTTAGTGTTTATTGGAATATTTTTTTGCGATTATTGTAGTCTTCAATTCTCTCCAGATCACGTTCTATGTTAAAAGTACTTAGCATAACAAATGTATATTAAATGGATTGGTCACTACATTTTGGAGATCTATGTTAAAAGTCTTTAACAAAACAAATATATATTTAATGAATTGGGGACTACATTTTAGAATTTAAAGCATTTTGAATTTTGGTCTTCACAGTTCAAGTAAATATGTTTGTCTAGATTTCTTCTTGAAAGAATCTACTTTTTTTGTGGATTGTTGCCATTTGATTTTAGAATAGCGTGAAAAGATTACATAAATACTGATTTATCCATAAAATATTTTATATAGCTTAATAAAACATATTTTTTTACTCATTTACTATATAAATCACAATACAATAATAAAAACATTAATATCATATTACTACAATGGGCTGGTTGTGCTAGATGTTCACGTATGAATTATCTATAAAATATTTTCTATGACTTAATATAACACATTCTTTTTTACTCATTTACTATATAAATCACAATACAATCATAAAAACATTAATAACATATTACTACAGTGGGCCGGCTGTGCTACTAGTATATATATTTATATTGAATAACCTAATTGTTAAAGCTTATCACAATATTGATAAAATAAATGTATACCTTTTTTACAATATAGTTTTCTGTAATGCCAAGAACAAAGAATAACTATTATGTCTTTTATATAAGATATTGTTACATCTGAGCATGTAAAACAATCTGCATATTGGAAAAAATATTTTAATAATTTATAATAGTACAAATTTCGGACGTAAGGAAATCTATAATTGACGTTTTATAACAGTATAATTGATACGATCCGTGAATAAACCACGTGCCAAATGGAAAAACTCATTTTATAATTTGGTTAAGAATCTTAAAAAAGTTGAACATATCTTAATTTTCTAAAGTTATTTAAGATTTAGAAAAATAATGTATCATTGACCGTGATTTTTCCTATATTCTTTAATAAGAGATTTTGATGCGCGATATTTCCTTTGTTCTCTAATAAGAGATTTTGATGCCCATATATAGCTAACTATCCTATATTCTCTCTTTTAAAGAAGCGGACTTCCATTGATAAAACAAATATTCATTTTAATTCAAAATATTGTATTCTAATTTAGTTGTTAAAAGGATAACTGAATGATACTGCTTATCAAATTATATCATTAATAAAAAAGGTTGGATATTTGATTAGTTTTTGGAGAAAAAAAAAATAAATAAAACAAAATTAAAAAAAATATTAATTAGTAGTAATATATTATTTACGAATTTGAATTTAAATCATTTACCAAGATTTTTATGATTCTCATAATCTACACTGTACAAAAATCTACGCACTAATTAAAATACAAATAATACAGACACGTGAGTATTGGGATTGTAAAGAATCCTAACAAATGCGTAAATAAATGATGATAGAAGAAATATTTATTTAAATTCCTATATATAGATTATGATTGTTCGAATCCACATAATCCAAAATACTAATGATTGTTAAAAAATATATATCTACATTAATTTGTAATGATTGTTAAAAATATATATCTACATTAATTTGTAACGAATCGGATATACATGTTAACTAAAATACTAATACTAATGGTAAGCACAATAAAATTTTGGAATGACGCGTGATCACACGGATATCCATTTTAATTCAAAATATTGTATTCTAATTTAGTTGTTACGAGGATAAATGCTGCTTATCAAATTGTATTATTAATTAAAAAAGGTTGGATATTCGATTAACTTTTGGCGAAAAAAATAAATAAAAAAAATTAAACAAATATTAATTAGTAAGTAATACATTCTTTACGAATTTGAATTTAAATTATTTACTAAGGTTTTTGTGATTCTCATAATTCACACTATACAAAAATCTACTCATTAATTAAAATCCAAAAAATACAGACATGAGTGTTAGGGATTGTAAAGAATTCTAACAAATGCATAAATAAGTGATGATAAAAGAAAATATTTATTTAATATCTAACAAATGCATAAATAAGTGATGATAAAAGAAAATAATTATTTAAATTACTATATATTATGATTGTTAGAATCCACACTATCCAAAATATTAACGTTTGTTAAAAAATCTATATATATATATATATAAATATTTGATTATTTTTTAAAATAATAACTATTTCCCTAAAAATATTTATTTACTATTTCGGAAAATTAATTTAACAATTTATAGTATATTTCAAATAATCACTTATGAAAATTGCGGCTCATTATTTAAGGAAATAATTAAGCCATAAAAAATATCATTTTTAAGATACCTTAATTACTCAAATCATGTGAATTTGGCTGATTTACTCAAATATGGGATTTTGGCTGTAATATCAATTATGTGATTTGCTAAAAAAATTCCAACTAAGTTGTGTAATTTATTATTTAATAAGTATTTTATATTTTTTCGTGTAATTCTTTTGTGAAATGCGTTTTTAATACACCTTAATTACGCAAATATGTAAATCCGACTTATTTATTCAATCTGCAAATAATTACTACAATTATGAAAATATCGACAACAATAATCAATTATGAAATTTGCAAAAAACTGTTTTAAAAAAAATTATGTTAATGATAGTTTTTATTTAAATATTATTCAATAAATGTTATTATTTTTTGTGGAGAAATGCTATTGGTACATAATATTGTACATAGGGGTGTACATATATTTATGTTGTAATATACAGAGTTAAGAGCAAAGAAGTTTGAAAATTCTATGTTGCGATAATGAGAATATTGTAAATAATATTGTAAATCGAACTAATAATGTTGTATATCGAGAAATTTTTCAAAATTTGAAATAATATTATGACGTCTATTTTTATTTTATTATTTATTTACTATTTCTTGAAAATTGTTGGGTAAATTATTATAGTTCTACCTTTTGTGAAATATAATTTCTTTTAATCATCCGTGTAGTACAGGTGTGTTTTACTAGTTAATAAAGGAGAATATGTACGGATTCTAAACAAGTGAATATCACACCCAATCCATCAAAAGAAGCGGCCCAAATACACACTCATTCTCGGGTTTTTAGATGGGCCTGCTCAGCCCATATTTACAATCACAATTAGCAAGGCCAGGATTATCATCGCTCTGCGCACAGGGGGCAGAGAGAGTGAGACATGGATGAGGAAGAGCACGAGGTGTACGGCGGTGAGATACCCGACGAGGGCGAAATGGAAGCCGATGCCGATGTTGATATGCCGGCGGCCGAGGATGACGCCGCCGCCAAGGTTACAATTCGCCGGATCTTATGATTTAGCTAAAATATGCAATTGAATTAATAGTTGTATGCATATGTGTATTTGTTCATTGGATCTGCAATCATCAGGAACTGGATGAGATGAAGAAGCGATTGAAGGAGATGGAAGAAGAAGCCGCTGCGCTTCGTGAAATGCAGGCCAAAGTTGAGAAGGAGATGGGTGCTGTTCAAGGTCTTTCTTGTTTCAATTGTGGTTCTGTTTCAAAGATTTTATTGTTTCAATTGGATCGTTCATATATATCTGTTTTTGAGTAACTACATTAATTACAAGTTTAGCTATATAAGTTTACTTGGACTATTACTGTTTTCAGTTAAAATTCGCGTTGAACTGAGCTTGTACTTGGTGAAAAGATGTTGGCTGAATTGATCTTTTTTTTTGGGTCTCGTCTAGAGAATATACATATTTGTATGCTAGTTCATATGGTTGATGATTTAAATTTTATCTAAAAGTGTAACTATGACCTATGGGATTTTAGAAAGAAGGTGTATATTGAAGTAAAGGAAATCCTTTTATTTTTATCATTTGAAATATTCATAAATTAGTTTCTCCAAAGTTGTTTTCTTGATTATCTCCTTGCAATCATTATTAAAAGCTGTGAACAGATCAGCCCGTTGAACTCACAGGACGTTGCATATGTAGAATAATCTAGGTGAAGCACACGTGAACAGTGAAGTTCTGGCTTTGCTTATTCCTGCAAGATGTGTGAAACTATCTGAGAAGAAGATTGTTAGTTGATAATGCAGTTAGCATGATATTTTTGTAACATGTATGGATAAAAGATGGTAATTTGTAAATATATAAAGATACAAAATGACGAATGAGTGGTCATAATCTGGGATGAATCCGTTCTTATCCTCGTAAAAACAATGTGGTTCTCTGACTGTAGATGAAGGCAATTGTGGGGATAAGACTGCTTACATGGATAAATAGGTACAGGGCAAGTCATGCTTGAAGCATGGTTACTAGGGTTCTGTAATATCCGAAATAAATAAAAAGAGTGCATTTTGTTCTGTTGTTCATCTTTTGGCATGATCTGTGTACTTCTCCTGTTGCTCTTTGAATAACATTGTCATACACGAACAAAATTCACTTTGCATACTGATTCAAATTCATATACTTTCCTCTTTTGCTATGTAGATCCTGCTAGTGCTGCTGCTCAGGCAAGCAAGGAGGAAGTAGATTCAAGATCAGTCTTTGTTGGGAATGTGAGTACCAAGTGCTAAACTTTATTTAATCAGTCTAAAGCCTCTGGGTTAATATGCTTGGGCTTAAACTCATCTTTTTCATTTGTCACATTGTATCTTGTAGGAAATTTCTGTTTACTTTTGTTATTTTTCCCTTACGATAACTATCTTTTGTTGGAGTGATTAGCATGGTGGCATGCAAAGGCTCATCATAAGTTATTGTGTCGTTATATGCCACTTGGCTAATATTGGCCTCGTGTCTTGATACTGTCCATAATGTTCGAAGTGATATTTGAGTATTTGCTTTCCATGCACAGGCATTGGACTTGCCCATTTGACAAAATCAACTACCTAATAAATATTGATTTCTTGCCACTAGAATTTTATGCAAGGCTGTCGCTACTTTCTTCTTTGGCCTGTCTAGAGTCCATTTTACTAAGGCTGATTCTTGCTTAAATGATTTTCATTGAAAATAGATTTTAACAAAATTGTTATGCTATCTTTCTATGGATATTCTTCAAGTATTCATCGGTAGTTAGTATCTCAAAATATCGCTGCTTTAAATCTTTGCCAATTCCGACTACGGTTTGTCCAGGACTCTAGGTGCAAAGGTACCTCTTGGATGCTATGTATTTCTTTTGGTTTGATATTGCCTAATCCTAATCCGACTAGATCTAGCATAGTCTTGTCTAAGCCCCAATTAGGTGCTTAGACAAAGTTGTAAATAACGAAGAAAAAGGCATAACCGACTTATTATGTTCTGTCCCACTTCTTATTCTCAAATACATCTAACCCTGCTTATGAATTTTCTACACATACCTGCTTTTTCAAGATTGACGATCATATCTATTGAGAGAATGGCTTTTGAGCTATAGCTACTTGGATTTGTAACTGTGGTCATTCTTTTATTTATTTTTTTT